>LR990489.1:0-600000 GCA_905147785.2 Thyatira batis | reverse complement strand
GCGCCCCGCTCCGAGTGATTCGAATAAACCCCCCACTCGTAATAAATTCGATATCAAACAGACAATGTCGTAATGCGATACAGTGACGTGCGATGCCGTGATAGGGGCCCGATTTATGACGGACTCTGTCTCCCGATCACATTGTTCAGCCTTTTTTTGATTAATATACGTTTTTTGTTTAACATTAATGCGAGATTTTGTCCGATGAAGGACCACAGACCTATAATCTAACTGGATAACGAAAGAATCTCAATTTGTATGAAGACCAACCGTGTCACTTTTTCTTTGACGTCCGAAGGCAATAACGGTCGATCGCGGACTAAATAAGTGCGTAGACCGCAGACATTTTTGCTGCTTTTTAACAAACACTGGCGACGTCAAATTAGATTATAGGTTGGTGCATACCCATCTTTAATATAACATAAATATGTCTTTCCAAATCGGTACCATAATCAAATAAGCCGGCGGAATCGTAAAGCAATTTAAAAGCCATCAATATGTGGGGTACATAATACTTATTTTACGTTAAAACGTGAATGTTTTATAAGGAATTAACGCGTCTTGTCTTAACGATTATTGTGCCGGTGGCTCGAACAGGACTCGGGACATGTTCCACTAAAGCCTTGTAAATCAGTCAGCCTAATGGGACAACACGGGGGCACATTGCGCCCGCCACCGCAAAGGTAATGCCCTGAAGATATCATAATTACGAATTTCTGAGGAACATACCTTTTTAATTAGCCGAGTGAACGCTGAGTATTCATGTGGATTAAATAAAGTGATTATTGATATGTTTGTGTGGTACAGACGGAGGAATATGTGGCTGAAAGTAACCAAATTTGTAATGCACACATAGGTACCTACAACATCGGCACATCATCATTAGAATGAACACATATGCTAACTACATATATATTTAGAATTTCTTCGTGAATTCTCAATCTAATTTACATCTTTGAGCGTTTAAAGCTACCTTTTTTTTAAGCAAAAAGTAACTTATATTAAAGTTACTTATAGATATATACCTAACACAGAGGCATGACAAAATAGCACCAAATTGGCAACATAAAATACTCAGAAAAAAACCACATCCAACTCATAAAAATTACTCACGCAAGCTAAGTAAATTCACAGTCATCAAACGTCAATAAAGCCTTAATTACCGACGGCGGGCGGCAGAGCGGCAGCGCGGCGGACGCGGCAAGAATACCAACCCGTATGTTTCCACGTTTATAGTGTCAATAAAGAATCGTCGCCGATAACAAACTTCAAGGGCATCATCATAAACCCCGCACTATAGTGTTATTACTGAATCGATTTATATACTTTTTTTTGCTCCCCATACGGCCCAAAGACAATTTATTAAGTGGTCCGACTGAGGCAACATTTTTTTTGTACGTTTCTTTGATTTTGATTAAAGTTATTTGATTTGAATACGTATTAATCGCTCGTAAATGATCCGTGTGGTTATTGTGGGGGCTAGTCGTGGCTCCTAAGTGTTTTCTTGTTTTAGTTTGGTAGTAGGCAATTTGAGTTTTATGTATTTTTAAATGGAATAATGTTGGTGAATCATTTATTTTACACAGAAATGTGGATCTAAAAGTGATATCGGTTATTGGAATTCATTTTCCGAGTTCAGAGATCTTATGCTTATTAAAACCAAATTAGTTTATTAATGCGGTTATTATAATAAAAATATTTTTATGCCATTAGATACTCTAGTCACACAAATATTATAGATGCGAAAGTTTATAGAATGTATGTTGATATTTGGTATTCTTTCAAGCGAATGCCTGAAAGGATCTAGGTGAAATTTGCAGTTAGAATATGTTCTGCACATAGGCTACTTATTATATAACTAAAGTAAAATTAACTACACCCATAGTTAGGTAAATAGAGCAATAGTGATCTTGAGATTTGTGATAAGTAATTAAATTTCGATTGCAAACTCTATTGTCCGTCTTTAGGCACCCACTGCACAGTGGGCAGGTGGCGTTTAGAAAGGCCATATCGGCTGTCAAAAACTTGTAAAATATCGCCGTTGCTCGTTGGAGGCACCAGAGCCACCGCGGGCCGCGGGCGTCGCGAGTCCCTCACAAAGATATCTCCAAGATTTATTCACCCGTCTACAATGGGGTACGTTTTAATTCTTTTCATATGCGACAGATTTATGTAGGGACAGATGCGGTGCGGTACCACTGTGCCGATAACGGGAGCAGCCACCCTTTTGCGGAGCTCCGATGAATAGTTTTGCGATATACCTTTTGGGGGTCACCTAAGTTAGTAAAGTTAAAATCTAGGCGTTACTTTTAGATAGGTTACTGGAAGATCGAATGATTCCTAGATTTATATGTGCAAATCTTTTATTTATATTATGGGAAGCAGTTACCGTAGCTTATGAACGCTTGCAACACCAGAGGCGTCACACATATTCCTCAATTCTGTTAGAATTGTATAAAAATGTTTTAATTAGTTAAATGCTTTATATGGGATATATATAAATGATGAAGATGAAGAATATAATCAAATATGGTATTTTAATGCCGCAATATATAGGACAGAATTCATGAAATTCAAGAATCAATTATATTTAATTGACTGCAATCCTTTAAATAACATAGCTGAAGTATCTAAACATTATAGTAGTTATCCCCATTACGTGCCTATATCTCATTGTGCTTTGCAAAATTGCACAAATTTCTTATAAACTAGTTTCTTTTCTCGTAAAAGTAAAACCAAATGGTTACAATAATACCTGCTTTGTGACCTTTTTTCTAAGTTTACAATGTTTATTGTGACTAATTTCTATACTACAATACACGCCCGACTTTGTTTACGATGTTGTGCAAATTCCACAATGGATAAACAAAAAGTTTTACATTTTTGCAAACATTTTGTAGCTTTGTGAATGGATAGATAGAATTTATTGGTAACATTTTTTTTTATAGTTGCATTGACATTTTCTACTAAAGTTTTATGATAGTGGAACTAATTTAAAATATTGTTAGACTTTTGTTCTTTATTTACAAGTTTATATAGGTACACTATCAGACTGTGATTTATTTTCACTGTGCTCTGAAAGAGCTTTTTTTAAATAACGTTTTTTCTTCACTGATTAAGCTACATATATGGTGCCTATATCATGACATTTCAAAAAGAATAGGTAACGAATCCGAATGACATAAAATATATCCAAATACTGAGAACCTAGAATTAAGGTCGTTCAAAAACATACAAATTTCCATGAATTAATACTATTTGGGAACTTATGTAGAACATATCAGCCTACGTAAGAATAAACCCTAATATCTACAACAAAATCAATAGTTTTTTAATCACTTATAAATATAAAAATTCACAACATTTATTTCCATCAAAAACACGACATATACGTGTCCTTTAGGCAATAATATTGAGTTAAACAATCATATGTATGCAGCAGTAATAGTGAGACAAAAAACATTATCCAAACACGACGCGCGCCCGGGGGCAGAGCTAGGCTATTAAGGGCCGGCGCCGCGGCGGTGGCGGTAGCTCAGGATCCTCGTGACTGACATATTTATTAAGGCATAAATCCACCTCGTCATACATTTAATTATTATCTACTATTTTGGTATGATTTACGAGAGGCCGGGACGTATCGCCCCCTAAGGCCGGGGGGACGTTTTCGTTAATTAAACATTTTATTCGTCCGGGAATTTGTATATAACTCGCACTAATAAAAGTTAATGTGAAATTTTTAATTATTTTTTAGTATAGGTAAAAAGTTAGTAATTTTTTTGTGTCTTGAGTTTTATGTCTTTACGATTAATTTGACACGCAGAATATCTTCAGGCTAGTTTTTATAATGTACCCTGGCCATTATAATAGTTTCTTAAAATCATAATAAGTATGATAATATCTTATAAATGAATACCTCATTTATTCTTAAAAAAAATTACATTGAAATTGGAACACTTTATAGTCCTAACCACGGTTTACGAACCCAACTATTAATACAGCTTTTATAAAAAAGTATTTAGTAATTCAAAATGCTTTTTTCATATAGCGTGTAGCTGATGTATGTCTATCAGAGACCTCACATCGCCTGACTTGAAATTTAATTGAATAACAAGACCGCGTCTCACGCTATACAACTCTTCAAATTAACTTTTAATACTTTACTAGTTGACCCGCGCAACTTCGTTAGCGTCGCTTACCCGTTTTTGCAACAGTATCGACTGATGCTCCGCTCCTATTCGTCATAGCGTAATGATTTATACATAAAAACCTTCCTTAAGAATCACTCTATCTATTAAAACAAACCGCATCAAAATCCGTTGCGAAATTTAAAAATCTAAGCATACATAGGGACAGACAGGCGGCGGATAGCGACTCTGTTTTATACTATGTAGTGATTAATAAGAACCACCTTATTGGAAAAACACTTGAATTCTATGATAACCTGTTACATAAACATGAAATAATGTAGAAGTATATTCACACCTTGAATCACAGACTTAATGAGTACGATTCCCATTCCCACACAAAACAAACATTATGTCTGTTTGTTCTGTGTCTGGATGTAATTATCTATATAAGTAAGTATGTATTTAAAAGTAGTATATGTAGTACATCAGCTATCTAGTTACCATATCACAAGCTCTGCTTAGTTTGGAATCAGATTGGCCGTGTGTGAAAAATGTCCCAGGATATTTTTTATATATTTGTGTGTATCAACTGTTTGTTAGATATGTAACTCTGTATGTAAGTTATCAATCTTCTGGTAAACATGTATAAAAGCTCAGCTTAATTTGATATAACGTGTGAAACGTCCCAGCTTATTATAAATGATTTAACTGCTTTTACGAAATAATAATTTGTGTACGTTTTTAAAACTCCGTTCCGAAGTGCCTACCATTGTGCCATACCATACCCCCAGTGTCGACTTACGTGTATAATAAGAGACTTGTGAAAGAAAACGTCATAAATCTGTCAAATTTGACGCGGCGAGTTAAATTATGAACGAGATCCTGAGTGATTTGTGTTCGAGACGACTCATGGTTGGGGTGTAGCGAAAAAAATAGGTTGCTAGAATAGAAATGAGAGTCACATGCGATACAAGACGGAATACTCGAGGAACGAATGTTACTTATTCATATAATTAATGCTGGGTATTTGGTTCAGATAGCCATTATTTTTTTATCGAGTCTTTTAATAAAATATGTCGGGGTAAAAATGAAATTGCTATGTTTGTAAGGTATAGGTATATATATGATACAGTACCTACCTAAATTAAAGTAATTGAAATATTAAAATGGCTTTTAGACACCTGAATGAAAATAATTGGTTTTGAAAATAGCGTCTCATTTATAATGCAATAAGAAGCAGTAGTTTTAAAGTTGCAAGTAATTTTTCAAAAGAATCGTTAACTGATCGAAAGATGCACTATTCCCTTGTAACATACTGTTATTATAGAAACATTCTGTTGAAATCCTACTGATATTCAATCAACGATCAATACAATATACGAAAGGAACATACCTACTACAGAAATCATTAAAACACCAAAATGGTAAGCCGATCAATTATCGTCGGCGACAAATTAATCTCGTTTTATTTAAAGCCAAGTCGAGTCAACATCGCGTCAACTATTTATTTGGGAAATAAAAGTAAATCCTTCATATTTCACGGCGGGGGCGAGCGCTGTGACGTCACCGTCCGCCATTTTGAATATTCATAATTTGACGCGGCGACGGCTTTGACAGACGACATTTAATTACCGACCCCTCATTACCTGGATATTGGCGGATATTGATACGATCTACTTGTGTACACACGACACGACTACGATGCGACCGATTTGTCAATAAATATATAATGCCCATGAAAAATATGACCTGAAAAACATGAAAAATCAAATTTATACTATATTGTAGTATAAATTTGATGAAGTTTTTAAGAAAATTCCGGGGTAACAACGAATCTTCTAGATATTCCTTTTAAGTGAGGTTATAAAGAACTTCATAATTGTCACTATCCATCGGTCCCAAAATAGACGGCTAAAGCTCCACGCTCAAAAAATCGTAAGCTCTAAAAACCACACTACGCGTATAGGTTTTCGTTAAAAACGTGCAGTTTATTTGGTCCACCGGAGTTTATTAATAAAGCTTTAATTAAGATATACCGTTTCGTCAGTGATTAATTTGAATGATCTCTCGATAATTTCGCTGTTTATTGAAAATATGTCAGAACAGTAATTGACACGTTTGAAGAGTCGCTTCGGTGGTTCACCTTGGATATAAGCTTGGTGAATTAAATAAATAAAGAATTCCGAAATGTATCATAATCTGACCATCAGAAAATCAATGAAATGAAACCCTAATATCATAAATGCGAAAGAAACTCTGTCTATAACGCTATCACGCCAAAACCTCCGAACTGACTTTGATGAAATTTGGTACATATAGAGCTTGTGAAAGGATGTAGACTATTTCATCCCTGGCAATTTCATGGTGACCCGGTAACGAGGTTAAAACCGCAGAGCCGAAGCTAGTTTAATAAACATTCTAAAGAGAGTTAATGCCATTATTGCTGTTTGTAAAATAAAAGGCAATGGGGGAGCTCGGGATCAGCTTATGTCTCTTCAATGATACATTTTCTGGGGAATATTTCTTGGAGGCAAAGATATTTCCTTGTTATCGCTATAGATTTGACGTTCGTAAAAAGTAATGGCCGCTCGTAAATATGAGAGCCAATGGACTTGCAACAGATGATACTTAGGCCCCCGGAAAATAGAAAAAAGGACAAACTTGATCCGTAATGGTATTTTTGTTTTGAGGAAACGGTTCATTTGCTGATCCATCAGTTACCTTAACTGCCTTGGGAAGATCTTTAATTGCTCTATGACCAAGGCAGTGACGATGACTAACAGACAATACAACTAGGATAGAGTACGAAATTACCTAAGAACCAATAAATCTTCTTAATATTGTCAACTATTATTTCAATCTGAATATCCACATAGTAGAAGTCAAATCGCGAGGCAGTTTAATCAAATAAATATCTGTCTTATGCGGGATTCAATGCCATGACCATCAAGTCTAGCTTAATATTTCTAGTCTCAGGACACTCAGACAGACCAGACAAGTTTGATGAAATGAAATATATTTATTAAATCAAATAGGCCTTCACAGGCACTCATGAAACGTCGACTCTAATGCTCGGTTCGGAAGGTTGCTTTGGCTGAGAACAGCCGGCAATAAACTCAGCAAATCAGCAAAATGATAGTAATCCAATTGATTGTCAACGTATCTGACCCTTTCAATCATCACAAACTCCTGATGACACTTGGTGGAGGGTTCAAATAATGATTTCAAAACCGTGATTACCTGCGCGCTGACTGGACAATGTCGGCTGTCAGTGACACCTCTAGTGGACTAGAGCGCTCATTATGGACTATTGATAATGCTGCGGTTTTATTTGCAGGGCTATATTATGCTTAGATTTTTCAGTTTATTTATTTTGGATATTAATCTAAAAATAATATGTTTATTAACATTTAGAGCTGGGTTGAACTCGACACATAGGCATTCTAGGACGAATTCGATGGAAGTGAAAATGAGGATTTTCAAAAGACACAATATGAATATTTGCAAATGATATTAAAGAACAACTATAAAATAATATGTAGACTTCACCTATTCGTTGGGTCTGAACCAATCTGATAAGTTTATCTTATGTTGAGAATTTTTATTTGAAGAGTACCTATTTCTTTCTTAGTCGCTTTATAGTAGCTTGTCTCACAAAGTTAACAAGGCGAACATCTGAAAATGATTTACCAAAATCGATGATTAATGAAACTATCGTGCGTTGATTTAACAATATTTTGTCACCTAAACCCACATTATCCAGCATATTATCAAAGCCATTCCCTCATAACCCTGAGTGAACTCGGAATTTAATTTCCATGGAGAAATTGCGGTAAACGGATTAGCGAAACAAAATCCTCGGTGCATCTAACATCAACAACTTTCCCGTCAGAACTCAACTAGTTTGACCGGGGGATATCATACCTACGCACTTATAAAACAAACTTCACACCTCTCTGGGACAACTTAAACTGAACCTTAACCATCCCTAATAAGAACCACCAGAAACGCAATCGTAAAGTTGCAACGCATATGAAAATATTGCAGCTCGTAGCTGCATTACAAAATGAGGCAAAATTATGATGGATACTGATGCCTTGTACCTCGTTTAATAAGACGAGATTCTGCCAGCGTATTCATATGTAAATTAAACTGTAACACTGGTGTGTAGAGTTCAATTTCGGTGGATACATCGTGAGGAATCAATCGCGAATGTCAAGACGAGACGCGAGTGTTATTTGAAACGAATGTGGACATCTCAGCGTCGGGTTACAGGTTTAATTCTGTTATGTCTCGACGGAGATGATTCGCAGTTTGTATCACCGCAGGATACCCTATAAAGCTGGAATTCATTAGACAACAGGTAAATTGAAAGAGTTGGATCGCCATAAAATCCGCATATTTTACGAAATTAAAGTTAAATAAATAACGCTTGTAATATGAGTTCAGAACCTCGCGGTAATGTATAATAAATAACAGAGGATATTTTTCATAAAGCCAATCTGATTTAACTTAAGCAGAGCTTGAACTATGGTTACGATAACTCTCATTATATATCTTTAAAGAAACAACAAACAGACAGGTTAAAGCATTTTCTGTCCTGGATGGGAATCGAAAACTATCGACTTGATAGTCAGGGTCGCTTACTAAGCAGCCAGCCGGACAGTCGACATCAACAGAATATATGGTCGTTAGAGTAGATACTTTATATTTGCCGATTAAAATAAATAGTTTTGGTTCAAGAAGATATCTAAAGAACGAAGTCCAAAAGGTAGTAGCTTCATAAACAAGTGAACATGAAACTAAAGATACCATATAACCTCAAAATTATACAAAGAAATTGAACAGTTGGAACTAGTGGGTGTAGATTGAAGACAAAACCTGTACTAATATTATAAAGCTGAAGAGTTTGTCTGAACACTCTAATATCAAACACTATTGGTTCGATTTAAGATAGTTTAGTGGGGGATAGCCAATTTCCGCGAAAGACAATATTAAATCACGCTACGACCAATAGGAGCAGTGCATCAATGAAAATTATTGCAAAAACGGGGAAGATGTGACGCAGACGAAGTTGCGTGTGTCAACTAGTACCTTATATGCGTGTCACCGTTAGTTCTTAACCAAACATGTCCAATAATGCTAACTTAGATGGATAAGCTATTCGAAATCAATGTAATTTAATTCCTATACATTTAACTGTAGGTACTTTTTGCTTTGGACAGGTTTTCATTGAGTGTACAAAGATTGATAAAATAAAGTCTGTGATTGGTGGTTTATTATTTAAATTTTTTAAAGGTCTTTATTAAATTCAGTCGACTCTTCGTATATATCCTTATATCCTAATCAATCATCATAGTACAGATTCTTACTAAAACCTGTTATATTATAAATGCAAAACTAAATCTATCAGGTACTCTTTCATGCCTGAACCGATATTGGAATTTGCTACAGAAGTAGACTAGAATATGGAAAAGGACATAAGCTACCATTTATCCCAACTAAATTGGACGTGGGTAAAACCACAGGGCGGAAGCCAATCTATACGAATAGCCTTAAAAAACTAAACTCCTCAAACCTCAAGTCACATACAAACTGCAACATATTAATCAGTTTAATAAAACCTAGAAGCATCACCAGCACAACAACGCTTCACAAATCCCCAATAAATTAGGTATACCATTCTGTTGATTACCTGATCTATGATCGTCGAGTACGATGATCGAGCTCAATTATATACCTACGCGGGTATTAGCACGCACAAATCAAACGGACAGACGGACAAATTACGGCGGCATTTGGCAACGGGACGACACGACGTCGCCGGGATATAAGTTATTTATGAAGTACTGATTTATGATGAGGGTACTTTTAGGCCTTTTTATCAATTGCTCAGTGGTAAACGAACCGACTCCAAATTTTGAGGGTGTTAGTTCACAACCCTAGCTCGGACTTCTAAGTTTAATTTAGGTATGTCACAAATCGAAATTAAGGGAATGTGATATCCGCCAATCCGCACTCGTTGTTAAAGGCCTACAGTGCAGACGTATATGAGCTGATGATGATGAAGTCCAGTTAAATGTAATGTTGTACAACTAGTTGGAGTCTAGTTGTAAACTTACTAACGCTAAAGAATGATGCACTCTTATGCTATCAAAACTATGGTGATCTTTTTAGCCAGTATCCATTGGAAGTTAGATCAGATCATGACGACGATGAGCCGAGGTCTGAGTCTCTCAGGCTCTCAGCACAGATGCTTAGTTTCTCTGCAATAGCCCAACCCAAAGAAGGCGGCCTTTGGACTTTAGCTCAAAAAAGACCTAAGTAACAATCTAAGTCGACAGCTTTAGAGTCAAAAAGCCCATCAATATAAGCAGACACATGTTGATTAGTGCCCCCATGAATCACGCAGCCGTTTATTGCGTATGCGCATGCACCCGCGGTGACATGCATGAATCTCAATTGTTCACATCGCAGTGTGACAGCGGAGGACACTCAACTTTACTACTACTTAAGATCTTTACACTGTTTGCCATTTTGATTGGGTAAATTTATTGTTGTGCTAGTTATAGTCCTGTGGCTTCACCTGCGTTCTCGGGGGATAGTAAACCTGCAAGACTCGGGAATAATGGAGCTTTCTGTCAGTGAAATAATTTTTGATATCGGTTGAGTATTTCAAATATTGCACGTTACATATAAAAGTAGATACCTAACCAAAATTCATTGGATTTTGCAATGATGCTTCGCTCCTATTGGTCGTAGCGTGATGTTACATAGCTTCGAAAAATGGGCTAACTATCACTTAAATATTTTTTTAATACGAACCAGTTTTAGACAAATATAAATCAAATCTTTACTTATAGATAGATCTACTATCGAATTACCTATTTCTACCTAACCTTACCAATTCTATTATACATTTTCGATAGGTGTAGGTAGATCAAAAATGAACATACCTTAAATGATACCAAAGGGTTTTTCACCTGTACAATGTTGGTACGGAACCCAAAAAACAAGAACAGCTGTAGTGATCGCAGAAAGATAGATCTAATATACTAGTAGCGCTATAAGATAAGACATTATACAAGTGAGTGAGTAAACAAGTGTTAATAAATGTATACAACCCTTTCGACATTTCGCAACCTTTTATCTATTCTTGGGAAGTTAAGAATACATAATTATAGTAATTAAAGCCAATTAACACAACAGCTGTTTGTTAAACGCCTTTAGTTTTGCAAGTATAAAATTCCCTCATTTATTAAATTAAAATAAGAAGATAATATAAACCTAAATATTGTTTGAATGTTGAGTAACACCTAGCTAGTTCAAAAACATTATAAAGAGATAAATTTCCTGCGATATTTTTCACACACGTCCAATCTGATTCGAAACTAAGCAGAGCTTGTACTTTTAAATGATAATGACATTTACAATACACAAGACAAACAGACATGTTCATACTCGCAAAAGTTTGTCCTGAGTGGGATTCGAACCCAGGACCAGCGGGTTGAAAGTCAGGGTCACTAACCACAAAGCCAATCGGCCCGTCATTAAATAAAACTTATACATATGTTCAAATCGTGTGCAATTTTTGCATTAGTATCATTTGAAGTAAAATTGTATTATTGCAAAAAGTGAGGACTTAAATTTTATTGTCAAATCAACGGACAAACACTCTAAACGCAAATTATATGACACCAATAAACATTTCAACGAGCCCCAACCAAATTCAATACGTGATAATTATAAGAGTTGTTGCAGTCTAAAATTTCAGAGTCCAACTGATCCGCAATAAAAGAAAACAATATTAAAGTCGTAAAACACCGTGCGATTTTATCTGTACGCAAATATATTGCGATGCCAACACAGCGGCTCAATCATAACTTACCGACTAATGTCACCACTGACAGTTACGTCTGATTGGTCGGACATACAAACACACACGCACACACACAGAAATTATGTGACAATAAAAATTTTATAGCAAAGGCAGAGATAATGCGTCGCGTCGCGTTGACACCGGCGCATAACTTAGACCTTTATACAACGCGCCCTGCCGACCAGAAACGGTCACTTGGATCCCCATCATTTCGCTTATTACCCACGATGTATGCCGATCCCACTTTTATATGTATAAATTTTATATTTACCACATTACTTTTAATTGGATATATAAATATAGGTATCGCTGAATGCTTGCAGTTTAGTGCCTTATAAGAGCCCGTGGCTACTAAATGCTTATGTTTATTGTGCATTCAAACGTGCTTAGCGATGAGCACTGACAGCTTAAAATCGAATGTCCAGTGAAAACTTAGCCTCATGCCCGCATATTTATAGATATGACTATCAGCAAAGGACATTACATAAACAACCGTCGGTAAGGTGCAAAGAAACATCGACTTTAAAACATCGTTTCGTATCTAAAACACACGACACATTTTAATAACGCTCATTTCATGCAAACATCGAGCCGAATCAATCGGCGCCCGAACATCTGAGCTCAATACAAAATCCAACACAAAAGGTGACAAAAAACGGATCTCGACAAAACGCGACGAAAAAAAAAACAACAACAAGTGGCAAGAACAACATATAACTCATCTCAGTCAACGGCGGAGGACGAGACTAGTCGTTTTTCCAAACGCTATCTTCATATCCGGCGTTTGCACGCGAGGGAAGGCTCGCAGCTGAAGTCGCCCAGTCGCATTCGTACGTGCGACTTGTGATATTGTTTTAATAGAAGCATCGATGGAATGGCCTTTTCACCTGTCTGTCACTGACCAAAATATGTCGATAATTTAGCAACTAAGAGATTGTGAAATTAAAGTTTTGATGAAAATTGGTGGTACTTCACCTTTATGATCTTGCTCGCCTTTTCCTAATTAGGGTCATATACTCATGTCCCTCTATTTCATTCGGTCACCAAACAAATCCACATACACTCAACTTTACTTCCTACGTACTTCAAAATTAAATTCAGTATTAGAAAAGCTGATCATCACAAAATGCGCACAAGCATCTCAGCTGAAAACTCAAACGCATCCCTGTACGGAACCATTGTCTATATGTAAAGGCTGCGTCTTGACAGCGGGGTGGGTGCAGACTCCCGATCCTCTGCACATGTACATTTTATCACGAAAAAGGCGAAAAAAAGCGTATGAGACGAGAGTTTAATGAAAGCGTCGCCGTTCGGCGGAGAAGTTTTGTGCAACCATTTGTGTGAACGGTAGAGCATACCTTTGCTGGCGAGGGTAGTTTGAGAACAAAATCCATCTGAATTAGGTAGGTAGATGGACTTATTAGAATCCAAATCACAGTGATATACGTAACAAACCTATTTAGTGATATGATCTGTAGTGAGCACAACTACTATTGACGCAAATGAATTTGTGCCTTAAGTTAATAAATCAACAAGCTCAAACTACAATGACCAGATATTATTTATGATCCAAGATCATAAAACAATCCTTCATTATAAACATTAAACCTACTTACTGTCCAAAATCTTCAGAATAATGCTATTTTAAGCTCTCAAATTGCATTTCAGGGTTAATAGCTTTGACCTGCAAAGAAAATATTTACTCCCACGCAACTATGTCAAAGATTTGCCTTCACCTACTTAGTACAGGACTTCATGAAAGTTTGTGACCTATTTACCTCAGGTCAGCTAGGATTATCTAAGACCAAGGCATAGTGCTTAAAAATTACTAAATTTCCTTCTTTGTTTAGCTACCAAATAAAAGTTGTCGTATGTATCTCTATTCTTCAATTTCAACAGTTTGTTGAGGCACTTGAAATAATTGCGGTATGTCATAAAAAAAACGATACATTTAAAAGCTGTATTTAAGAGCATTTCTATTTAATTTTCTTAATTCAACTGATTGACTGTGACATCAATGAATTCTAAAACCTAACAAACAAATACACACTATTACCAGCAAAAAGGTTACATGTAAGCATTGTCTTCAACAGTTAAATCAGTTTACAAATCCGTCATACAAGATTATCAGGACAATATACCGACCAGTATCAAATCGAAGACATATCGTATCTAAGAATGAAATTGCATTTCAAATACAGAGTAGCCTCGAGACGGCCTCGTACCTGTATCGATATGAACGACAATCGATTTGATATGATACAATCGATATTCGGAGCGGACGGGTTGTGCTTATGTCATGAACCGAATAATCGCAAGATCGGAACTGACCGTTTACGATTTATCGAAAACATTTAACCGACTATCGTCTATCAATAAATTTATCATCGATACGGATGGTGAAACTCGCAAAAAGAAAATTTTATAGCCCATAAATTCAATTGCTTTAACTACTAATTTATAGTCAAAAGAAACCCATTAATATCTATAGAATGCCGAATAAAATGTAATTTATGATAATTTCCAGATCAATCCGACGATTCGATACCGACATATTGAAAATAGCTGTATACTAATAGATATTAAATACCTTTTATAACAAATATTTAGTTATCAATTCTGATCAAGCCATTTCACGACATCAAAGCATTTAAAAGGCAATAAAAATAGCTGTAATTCTGTCATACTATTCTTACCTTCCAAAATGATTGGTAAAAATGTGGTGAAGTTAAAAACCGGTAGCGGCCGACCAATCAGCGCGCATCAAGCGCAAATCAAACGCGCCGCTGATGCGTGGGCGCACACAATTTGCATAGCTTCATTAAGGGCCTAAACTCACCGCGCTATCTACCGCGTCGCGTTATCAACGCCGCCTCTGAATCGAACTATAGCGTTTTCTTTTTGTTTGTTTGAAATCGACAGTCGTTAATTAAGGTTGTGTGAGGTCCGACGCCTTAATTATAATTGCGCTCAGATACTAAATTAGCTGACGTGATCTTAACGAAGTCAGGTTTAATTTAAGAAATAATCTATTTTATTTGCATGGTTTATTTATAAAGCTGCGCTTCAGTAGATAGTAGTTTACCATGCAAAAGAACTAAGAGTGTTTTGCTATCAGTTGCTGACTATGAAGCGCTGTTCATCGATACGGGGAATTACTAGAAATAGAGCTTAAAGACCGCATTTGATGCAAACCTAGGTCATATATTCTAGAGGCTAAAAAGTTGGATAGAACAAATATATATACCAAGTAGGAAGATAGTGAGTGGTGGCAATATCTAATTAGAATGATATACAATAGAGGACCATATTAAGTAAAAAAACATTGTGAGCGGCAATAACATCCATAGGTTCCGAGAATTGGGAAGCATACAAGAATAGAAGCTCAAGATGCACACGACACCTGTTAACAATAACCATTCCTGTTCTCATCATCACTTCACACACTCAGCCGTCAAACTGCATACGAGAGATCCCAATCAATTCCACGATCGCAAGTAAACAAAAAAAGTAAATATTCAAATCAGTCAATTAAATATTTTATTATCGCCATAACAAATTCTCCTTAAAAGCGCGCCCTTGATGTAAGGTTGGGTACATGAGAGCAACTTTTAGCATTTAGCATCGAGTATTTCAGTAAGGCATCGCGTGTGCTCAAATGTAAATGTTCGCCGGACCACCGGCGCCGGCGCAACCGCCCACAACACATCGCCACAAAAACTCAACCGTACAAAGTGATTCTTTTTCTAAAGTATTTTAAACAAGCTAAAAGGTTAGGTGGTAAAAAATAAAATAATTATCTTAATAGGTTAAATAATGGTGATAGAGCATAATGCATTCATTGTTATTTTTAGATGTGACCTACACTTCATATAACAAGTAAAAATGCCGCACTTTTAATAAGTCATTTTTATTCATTAACACCCGTAAGGGCAAATTTTAGTGACCGTTGACGGCTCTCGACGGGTCAGTGAAGGAACTACACTGTAGGACTTACAGCTTAAATTTCTCGAGATAGAAAACCCAATTTTGACTGCACTGAAACCTAAGCCCCTCTAGTCGATAAAGAGACAAACACCAAAATTTCAGTGACCGGTGAAGACTGTTAACAAAAGGTTAGATAAGGTACTACACCAAGGGACTGAAGCTATAGCTTAAATTAGTCGAGATACAAAAAGCTTTTGAGAGCCTGAAGGCTAACACACCCTCCCATCATTTCCACTACTTTTTTTGGAAGTCAGTTAATAAATAGGTAAAGAGGCAAACATCCCTGTCGTTGAAACTGACTTCGAAGTCAACTTCACTAAAATCACAGCTGCTAAGTACTCGCCCACATTTTGATAAGTTCAGCTCGGTGGATGAAGACATTAGAAATGTCAGTTTTGCTAATAATGATCGTGTAGACCGCTCCTAAATGCACAGGCGTTGCGTCGGCGGACTGCGGGCTGTGGCGATGTGGTATCAGACATAAGCGACAGCGATAACAACAAAAACAATAACTTTATTGTTCAAAAAATCAAAATTTACATTGGAAATGAAGCCCTGCAACCTGTGCTAGCTATGGAATAGCTGTGTTACAGGCTACAGTGTCTTCTCCCTTAAATATATAACAACTAGCTTCTGCAGCGATAAAGAAATACATAGGATAGCTATTAGCTTCTATTTTGGGGGACCTTAAATGTTCCCGGGATAAAAAGTAGCCTATGTGTTAATCTCAGTGCCAAATTTTATACAGATCTCTTCAGCGAATGTGGCGTGAAGGAAGACCAAAACAAACATCCATACATGATTTTTTCAACCGTGTACCCAAGAGATCTTCAATTTCCAGAGATAAAAAGTACCCTATGTGCTATTCCAGAACATATTCTAGCTCTGTGTCAAATTTCATTGCGATCCCTTCAGCGATTCTGGCGTGAAAGAGTAACAAACATATATGCATTCTCATAAACATTCGCATTTATAATGTAGGATAGATACAAGTTCTTATAAATTTTGAAGCTTATCGCTTATGTTTTGGGTCACACATAAAAGTACTTTTACCGAACTAACCGGCAATAAACTATTTGATATGACATGACATCGCCTACTGTAATCCCTTGTACTGCTTATCATATTGATAAAGTTCGTGATTAAGTGCTTAGCACAGTTTTATTAGACTTTTTGTATTTTTGTAATTATCTGCTGTGATTACGAGTCATTAAGAAAACTATTCATGTTACAAAAGAAATGTTTTAAGTACCTACCTACAAAAAATGTTGCTGCAGTTTCTATCCTTCATCGCAAAATTATATCTATGTAATGTATTAAAAGATACATTAAAAAAGTTAAATTTTGCCAGTGTTTTTAAATCGTGTAATTATAAAATGATTTTAAACTTAATAAACAGAAAATAACCTTGACACTTTTCAACTAGTAAAAAAAAAGAGTTTGGCTTCTTGATATCCTCCAATTATTATAAATCCGAAAGTTACGTTGCCTATCTGTGTGTCTGTAACGCTTTGAAGCCACAACCACCAAATTGATTTTATCGAAATTTTGACTAGATCTTCAAAATGGATAGCTTCTTTTATCCTGGGAATACTTAAGGTACCCCGGGAACGCTTATAATCTTATGCATTACATAATAAGGACCATCGATCACAAAACTATATACTCACTATTCATAATTTCAGCGCATCCCTAAACTAGACACTACTTTAAATTTCGAATCTACTTCAAAAACAGGATGAGACGTCGCGCGTCTGCCGCGGCATTATTAGATGTGTCTCAGTGACGCGTCTCCGACGTTGCGTTGGGACGCGTCCCGTCACACGTCCATATCGCGATTTATCCGCGCCCGATATTAGACGTGCATCGACACTGCACTACGCGACGTTCCTTTATTATTATCACATTATTTAAGAAGAAGAAAGAAAAGACAGAAAATACATTTATTCCAGACAACACACAACATTACAAAATACAACAATATTTCGTATTCGCGGATGTATTACTCGTCTATATAATATTATTCGATGTTGTAATTTTATGATTAATTATTTTAATGTCAGTTGCATACTAAAGTTTATTTATAAAACAATATATTTATATACTTCGTTATTGTTAAAGTTTGATAGATTTTTTGTGGTTGTTAACTTAGTCAGACAGCTTTTACAAGAGCTTATCAAATGTCAAAATATTATGAAGAATTGTTTGAAGTACCTACCTAAAGTGACATATTTTTTTCTATTTAAAGCGCCCTCAAAAAATTTCCGTTTTTCATTTTTACTTTTTAAACTGACCATTAGGGTAGGTACCTACCTATATGATGATTTGCCTCCAATCCAGTGAACCTATCGCGACATTTAAACTCGTACTTCACTGTTATCGTGTATACCCACCTTAAGTGGAGTAATTAATTAAAATATAATGAATGATCGCGTAGCTGTTATTTACTGCTTCTAATTATACCGAGCTGAATTGATTGAGCGTAAGTAACTGACGCAAGGAAAAACCATTTAATTGCTTTAGTGTTCTGTTAAGGGTTTCGGGAATTGGGCGAACGAATTGTAATGGCGCTTGAAATTTTTTTTTTTAGGGCCCAGACATGGCCCACTGGGTAAAAGGCCACATGTGAATAAATATCGAAAATCTGTATACATGGTCAATCTGATATGATGATAAAGCAGAGCTTGCACTATGGTTACCAGATAGGTGATATACCTACTACAAATACTAATTTTAAATACACATTTATAAAGATAATAGGTTATATGAATAATATATGTTTATTTCTGACGGGAAAATTCGCGCGTAGACTATTATCAAATATAAAAATTATTATGACCAAACTCGACGTTTCGATCAATACTTTAGTTGCCTATAGTTTTAGTTTGCAATGTGGACAAAAAAATGCTTCAAACTATAACCAACATTATAAAACGCAAACAAAACTAATGAAGAAATATTCAACAGAAAATTGATCACAAAAAAGTCCATGAACAAATCTTTACCGTCATCGAATCACTAAAATTTCAATGGTACCGTCAAACAGACAAACAATAGACAAAACGAACTGCTCCAGAGCTCATTATCTGATCATCTTCGGTAACACTTCAATGAGATTGAGTGAGGGAGACGAAAGATGCAAATGGAGTTTTAAACTCTCACGCACTGGGTTGGGAAAACGCAGCGTTTAAATTATCAGTGTATAGGTAAAGACACTGGATAATTTTCGTCTTTTTCAGATGTTGTAATACATTTATATGAGTTTTTGTACGAGGGAAAGATATGCTAAAGCAGTATTGTTAAGTAGTAACTGCAATTTAATTCAAATTGCCAAATATCGATTGGCTTTCATTAAATAATTATTTTATTTTTAGGTATGTAGTTTACTAGTGTGAGTTACTTAAGCTAATCCTGCTAGCTGTGACAATGAGATGCCAACTACGTTTTCTACTTGTTTCGTTTAGTTTACTCTTAACTACAAAATCAACTAAAAGCTACTACACTCGTAACATAGAATCAGGATTAGTAAAATTGATATTATATTGTAGGTACCACGATTGAAAGCTTTTTGAAAGCTCTTCTCAGCAAAAGTGACTTTCCAAAGCGAGCGTTACAATACGACTATCCATAAGTTCTTATAAATACCTACTTTAATAAAAATATTGCAGCAACCAAAAATCAGAGAGTCGAGCTGTCGAAACCGCAGCGTTCCACCACCTTAGTACGTTGTTCAATCACAAATTTCAGAGTGGATCTCCCAATAATGAGTTCCCTTGCGTTTTCGCATCAACCCTGGACAATGGAGCACAATGGACGGATTCAAATCTGCGTATACCTATCGGTGGCCGATTAACGCTTTCTTTGTCATCACAGACCCTACAATGGGGGGGTCAAATCTCAGCCCGTCTTTGTGGATTTCCAATCTAGTGTATTGAATTTTTTCTAATGTATTTGACCTTAATTGTTTGCAGTGTTAATAAAAGGATTTGGAAATTGGTGAACTTTGAATCAGGTTATATATTTTTAAATTACTTTATAGATTGAGAAAATTCAAAAAACTGTAATTAATATGCGTATTTGATTTAGTTAACAATGATATAGAAACCAGTTACGGGATAGAGCAATACCAAAATAGTTATGAAAATGCAGTTACATTCAGTTGAATATAAATAAACGGTAGAAATAACTAAATATTTAACCGGTGGAGGGATTTACTTAATTTGTTATGAACTGACAGAGACAGACGGACGGTATTTTTGTGTGGCGACTGCAACACATTTTCGATTAGATTTAGATATCGCAGCTGGGTTAATCGATCAGCGATATTTGTATATTAAGGGCAGAGAGCAAAATAAATGACCTACTAGCATAGAAATAATATAGTTTACTTCGACCGCTATTATTACAAATGGCCCACAGACTTATTATTAATTTACACATTCTAAATGTCTCGTCTATATTGATTTGACTATTTTAACGTCAAAATGGGTTAACAGCAAATCGTTATGGAAACCGGATACACAACTTTTTTCTAACACTTTTATGTAGATTTCATTTTAAAATAAGTAAATTAACCTCTAATATTATTGAGATTTTAGAAGAAGTAGGACACAAGACTTACCATTGATGGGAATTCAGCAACTGACTGATGGTAAGGATTAATTTTACATAAATGCGACATACCAAATAGTCAAAAGTAAAATAAAAACATCTTATTGTTTCAAAGAAATAATCGTTTAAAAATTATTGACCGGTGTAACCTGAGCTAGTAGCTTTTGTAAAAGATATTGGAAACATGAAAACGACTGCATAATTAATGACATTGAGAACAATAGATGATTGAATAGAGGTTGTTGCATCTAATAAAACTCATTATTCAAAGATCATTAATTTGATTAACGATTATGGGGTTATTAATCAATCTGAATTATGCCTTGAAATAGACAATTGACATTTTTGGATCGTGCTTCTTGAAGCTATATCTTACAGAGATGATATCATCTAGGTAGACGATCAAGTTCCATTTCCATATAAAATCATGATCCAAAGTAGTAAGTCGATAAATAAACTCGGTCCAAATCATCGATCTTCCCGACCTACCCATAATTTCAAGTTTAAATACCATCTTGGCCGGCTCACCGACCTATTTGTACCATTATGTACCTTTGATTTACCGACACGGTATTAGCCGGTGGACGGCAAAAGTCAACTAACAATTACACGCCTTAGTACCGTATTAGACATTAATACAAACGGTGTAGGTACTTGCCTATTTTGATTCATGCCCCTTAACTTATGACGAAACCGCCAATAACTCGACGATTGAAAATCAACTTAGAGTTAGCAAATTTTAAGTGCCAATCTCGATTGTTTGTTTTAAATGGCCGAGTGTTCCAATTGTCTTTGGTGCGGAGATTAAATTGATTTATAAGACAGTGTTTCGTCCGTCGCACAGTTCTCGGTAAAGAGTCGTAAAGTCGGCTCTGATCGTAGCGTTACGTGAATTTTACGCGGACTCCCTTTTGATGTGACACTAAATCATTGTTGATTTATTGTCGCGAATTTGCTCACGGTTGTTTCCTGGTCGTGCTCGCTGTTTGTCTCATTTATTTTGTTATTAACCTGGATTATTAATGAGGGTTTACTCTTGACTAAATTCGTCTAGATTAAGAACGTTGAAACATTTTCTTGACATTAAAAAACATGGCGGATTCTTAGTTCATCTAATCTAAAGCGTAGTTCTATTTCCGAAATAGCATCAACCTATTACATGGATCAAAACAAGACCTATCCATTAACAAGCAGACATCGATGTCCTTGCCTCATGTCACGTGTGTCCCACGTCTTAGGTCACAGCCACGGATGTACAAATGTAGCCCGCCATTGAGCGTCCCGCGTCCCGCGACACAGAACACGGGACACGGGACTCGGGACAGTCGGAGACGCATTCCCGGACAAACACGCTCAATTATTCACGTGACATGCTCCGCGAGCCTATTCCAGTGCATGTCGCGCATGGGAGGAATTAGATCCTTGTATTTTATGATTTATATCTTGGGAACTGTTGTTGTTAGTGTTGTTTAGTTTACTAATAATAGGAAATTGAGACTGTCGGATGAAAGATTAGTGAAGAAATATTGCTGCTCTCAAAGATGTTAGAAATGATCATGACTCACACAAAGAAATAGAAGTGACAAGTTAACAACAAAGAAAATGAATCATCTTTTTATTACTATCATGAACAATTTAACATTTAAACGAAATATCCTACCAACAGATACATTCATCTACGTAATAGTGCACAAACATACCGCAAAATTTACGAGAAAGGTTCCCAACGTGGGAAAAACGGGACTTGTCACAATAAATTTAACATCACTAGCAGAATGTCAAATGTTCACCGCTGACATTCGCTCGCATAACAACAATTCGTACCTATCTCGTCACAAGTGGAGTTACGACATGGAAATAGTGCACTAGTGATTAAGGACTTGATCTTCATCAGGTCGTTTAGGTTACCTTTCACAATGTAGCAGTATTGACTAAACATTGCAAGGCTTTTGTCTTTAATCGTGTTATTCGATCGCTACTGAAGGTTGTTTGATTGAATTTGCGAATTGACCCCGAGTCTTCTAGTTAATCGGTAATACAGTTCAATTTTGATTGACGGTAATTTTCTAACTACATTTCATACTTTTGAACACCTTTTAGGAAATTTTTATTAAGAATCAGGGGCCTCAACCACTTCACCTAGCTTTCTCGCGAGAGATGTTAAAGAAAGTCAGTCTCTAACTGAAAGTAGATCAAAAAATAAAAGTTCAAACACCTCATACCACCTTCATGTAATTGTGAGTCACACTGTCACGACACTTGCTGTACCAATAACATGTAACTATTTACGAGGTATAAGTGGATCATTGGGAGCGGGGGCGCCCGCACGCATCGCCCGCCATCATTGATATGCGCGTACGGCTGCGCTTGCGCATGCACGGTTCAAATTAGCGCTAACCGGTGCTCGTCGCATTATTGATTGTCCATCATCATTACACTCGCCGCAATTTGGTTTAAATGACGTTGACAGTTGAAATCATTTGTTTAATGTGACCCTTGAAAAGTTGCATTGTCATTAATTTAAATCTTGAGACAAGCAAATAAGTAGGTCAAATGTGTATCGGTCTACCTTGTAGTAAGTGGCCTTTGCCTCCTAGGTTTTAACTGCACTTGATCGCTTTCCAGGCTTAGTGTGATTACCATTTTCAATAATCATCATTGGCCTGGTTGGATTTTGGTGAAATACCAGACTGTAAAATGGTATTTAATAGTTATATAACAAAAGGGAAGAAGAGACATCATGAGGGATAAATAAGCAGTGTCTCCTTATAGACGAGATGTCGATAGAAAAGCTGCGCACGCGTCACTCGGCACCTGACGCCGGAGCTCGGTGGAAAGTGAAGTGGGGATATTATTAGTATTTCGGGGAAACCTTGCTAGAAACAGCGTTATTCGTGGTAGGTGTTAGGTGATTTATATATTCTAATTTATATCTCAAGTTTATAATTGGAAATTATTGTGTAATGGCAAGATTTATGGTTGAATTTACGTGAGTAAATTGAAAGTTTAATCTTAAGATTCTTTTTGCGTGTTCCTCTACATTTAAAATTAAGGAATTTATCGTTTAATCTATGGCTATGTTAAGGTAGATATTTACATGTAAATAAAACACTTACGTTGGTCCACCTTTTACGCCATAACTGTCACACCATCCAAATCTGAAAGAAGGAAAATTTTATTATTATTATTTTTTATAGAGTAGGTACCTACCTATTTTTATATAATGAATTGTTAGAACATGGAGAAGGTTTCAAGCAAGAATCTATCGGAATACTATTAAGATAATATTCAATGCAACTTTATTGTTAGTATGAATAAAGTTTATTTTAGCCTGTCCATGTTTCTATCCGAATTATTTGTCACCTATATAAATTTAGTTTTTTTTTCTGTTTCGCTTATTGATAGTGATGAGATAGCCTAAGGTTGAAGCCTGAAGCTATCCTGCTCACTTTTGGAATATCCGATTATAATGTATTGGTTTGTATCATACTAGTGGCTCTCCGCGGCTTCGCCCGCGTTACCGGGAGATCTTTAATTTTCCCGGGATAAAAAGTAGCCTATGTCCTTTCTCAGGCTCTGGATTATCTGTGTACCAAATTTCCTTAAATCGGTTCAGTAGTTTTAGCGTGAAAGCGTTACAGACAGACAGAGTTACTTTCGCATTTATAATATTAGTATGGATTTTCAGTATCAATATAAAGCTGTCTTCAATAATAACTTCCCATCTGAAGCTTTAAATGCAATATAATATTCTATTAATATCGAGACCTAACCATAAATTGTTCAAACGCAATTGCTTTTTGAGACATCTCTCGATTGATTCATTTCTTATCTTGCAACATACTGCAAATAGCCTTCAGTACCTATGGGGTTTGATTTCAATGAATAAATATTTGAGCCAAGAAATGTGGATGTTATAGGTTTCGAAAGATAAAACATCAGCATCAGCTCATATACGTCTCGACCAAGGAGCCTCTAACAACGAGGGGGTGAAGGCCATAGTCTATCAGGAGGGCTTAGTGAGGATTGACGGACTTCACATGCCTTTAATTGTAATACCGGAATGCAGGTTTCCTTACGAAGTTTTTTTCTTTACAGAAAACTAGTAGCATTAATCTGTTGAAACCCACCTAAGGGGCCTCCTAAGGCCACCTCCTAGGGCCACCTAAGGTATAGGCCAGGGGCTTGCACCTGCTCATGATGGTGCGTAGATGCGTTTCCCACTGACCCACCACGGTTATAAAAATATATACGAGCTTCTAAAAAAATATGGTAATAAATTTGGCAGTGAAATCGTTTTTAGTACACGCCAAAATCACGGTCAAGTTCAACATCTGTTACAACTCAATTCTCATTTCTCATTACACTACTTATCTACACTAATATTATAAAGAGCAAAACTTTATTTGTTTGGTTGTAATGAATAGGATAAAAACTACTGGACCGTTTTTAAAATTCTTTCACCATTCGAAAGCTACATTATCCACAAGTGACATACAAGTACATTATATCCCTGTATTCCCACGGGAACGGGAACTACGCGGGTAAAACCACGTGGAGGCAGCTAGTATACTCTAAAATAACATGGTATAAATATAGGTAGGTTTTTAAAAGTGATAACGTTAAAAACGCTTAGTTACGCTCAATTAGTGTATTAAAAGCCGTGGGATTATTCTGTAGGTATTAGTCATATTTTAATCGTTTATCTGAACATCAAAACTATCAATCAAAGAGATAGTTTGACGGACTTCACATGCCTTTAATTGTGACATCTCAGGCATGTAGGTTTCCTCACGATGTTTTCCTTTACCGAATGCCTGTGTTGTGAATCCGTACGGACGTTTTTTAAAACCTAGTTTTACAGGCCAGGGTTTGGACCTTGCGTTCCCCACTAACCACCACGGCTTTTGAAAATATTCTGTTTTTAAATGACTTCAAAAAAAGGAGGAGGTTCTCAATTCGACTGGTATTTTTTTTTTATTCATTGTGATGTAACATAAAGGTCAATCGAATGATGTCTCCGGGATATTTTCCCTCGGCAACACATTTGTACCATCAATTACCATTGTTTAAGTCTATTCTTACCCTTCCCACGTCTGAGCCTGTACCCTTTACGATCAACACTCACGCAAGAATCGAGTAAATCCCGGCTCATAAACACATCGAGTGCGCACGAGTCGATTTACAGTTCAACATCGATTATATTGTAAGCATTATGAGACAATTAAGGTAAGGTATTCTGATTCTGTTACTTTATATTCGTCTACACTAATATTTTAAAGAGGAAAGATTTGTATTTTTGTATGTAACGAATAAACTTAAAATCTACTGGACCGATATTAATAATTCCTTCACCAATTGTAAGCTACATTATTAGGGAGGAATATAGGCTATATGTAATCCCCGTATTTCAACGGGAACGGGAACTACGCGGGTGAAACCGCGCGGCGGCAGCTATTGTACATTATGTTCGGAGATTTTTCTCTTTTACGTTTGTGAAGATTTTGATACAAGTTACAAGGTTTAACTTTTACGCATATTTAAAATCTTGTTTTAATATTTTTCATATATTTTTATAAACAGTGTTGTTTATAAGTAAAGTTTGTCTGGAAACTTGAAACGAGGGCGTCACTTGAAGATAGCTTGACTGTTTCTAATGAAATGGTTGTAATATTTAACTTTAAGGAAGTAGGTATACCTTATTTACCAAGCTATAGTTTTCTTTATAGTTACTTCGTTGTCTTTATTTCTGATCAAAATGGCTCATTCTCGCTGCAATACTTACCTATATGTAGTTGAGGATCAATATCAATGCGTTAGGTACTCCTACCATCCCGTGCAGACAGATCAGCGAGCGGATAACCTAAATAACGGTCGTATATTAATAATCATAACTATCGCGTTGTAATCCGTAAAGCGTTCTAAAAGTCGTTGTAAATAAACCAACTCGTACTAAACATTAATTATTCTATTCCCAAAGACCGGCGGGTGTTTACTTTGCTTAATTTACGACATTATACGTATCGAAATGCGTTTTTCAATATACAATAAGTCATCTTGTGACGTATACACGGACTAATTAAAGTTTAAAGTTGATTGCATCGATATTGCCGAGTTTAAATAAATTAATTTCCATCATGCATTGGGTCGGGGAATCGTAAAAACGCTATGAAATATGAAGATTGATTTGCTCAGTTCGGTTGATGATTTACTTAAAGTATTTGTACTTACCTTACACACCAAATACCTTGGTATTTGGTAAGACTTATGCTTTTTACAAATTGACAGTTGGGAAAGCGTTTAGACTCAAATTCTTCGATAAGCTTATTGATAATTAAATGTAGCTAACTACATCTCTGTTTTAATGTGATGGAAAGACAAAGAAAGACACATATAGTCCAGTCAAATTCACATATTAAAGTGCAGAGGTCCACAAACTCAAGATAATGCTTAGCAGAATCTAGGCCATTACCTGACAATTTGCAGCTATATGTCTATTAGCGTAAAACACAATTTATGTTGTTAATAGTTGCTTGTTTCATGCACAATAATCATTTTTGACTGACACCAAAACATGTCTATTACAAAACCACATCCGACAGTGTACAGCGTTCGTTTCTCAGGTCAAACGCGTTTTATGTAGGATTTATGTACAAATAAGATGTTGGCTTAAAATTACTGGTAATAAATCATTGGAACGTAAATAGTGTGTGTTGCGTGACGCATGTGCGCGGGCGCATGCGGCTGTGGACGATGGCCCTTGATAAGGAATTTCAGCAGGATAAGTCTTTCATCCAGAAATGTCGTCTTAAAACATAGCTAGTAGCAGTTCGATTTTCGCATATAGTAACACACAATTAGATAAAACTTTGTAGAGATATAGAGTTTCTCGATAAATGGGGTAACGGACAAGAAAATAATAATTTTAATTCGAACCACTAGGTTCTCAGACCAGCGCATTCAAACAAACAAACTTTACAAATCTATAATATTAGTATAGATTTGGATTTTCCTTAAACTATATATTGTTTTCGTAATCTAAGCGCATCGACCGTCCATCACAATGACGACGAAAATTCCAACAAAATCGCAATTAACATTATCGCCAAAACAATCGATTACAACAATCGTTACTATACAATTTTATCGGAAATTTTTAAATGAACCCGCTCGATTACGTTTCGTTGTATTTAATTAGAGTTACAGAAAATCGTGGAACGAGCCATCGGCGCTCACAAAAGATAAATTTGTTGTACCAATCGATTGGGTCGCGATAGAGATTTCTTTGCGTTTAACAAAGCGTTTTCGTATCAAATCACACAATTAGAAGTGATCGGTTGTATGGTATGTCGGGTGCTTTGTCGGCTCGCTTGTCATTGCTGGCGGGCGGCTCCGCTTGGGACCCGCGAGTTGGACCTTACTTTGAGCTGATGACTGTCTACTGACCATCATTGTAATATACATATACTATACCTACATATCATCATCATATGTAATATGCTCTAGTTTTTAATGAGTTTAACACAATTAAGAACCATAGAAAAAATATTAGGTACTAGTGGGGCTCCCCGCGATTTCCCCGCGTTCCCAGAGGAGATTAAAATTTCCCTAGAGGAAAGGTAGCCTATATTCTTTCGCACGCTTTATTCTAAATCTGTAGGAAATGTCATAAAAATCAAACTAGTGGTTTAGGCTCGAAAGCAACAAATAGACAGAAAGATTCACTTTTGAATTTCTAATGAGTATTTGAATATTTGTGGGAATTTAATGATTTTCAGCTACCAGTTTTCAGGTAGCACAGTATGAAATCCAATATGACAGCAATTTTTACCTTTTTTTAAATCTATGTAAGTAGGTAGGTCCTTATTTCTTTTTAAAAGATGATAATGAAATAGGTACAAAAGCAACAGTCCCAAGTGCAACATCCAGTCGGTGTTTCAACGTCCCCGGCCACGGACAAGCGCTGTCGTCTCAAAGGAATTAGAATGATCGACACGTCATGACTACGCGGTTTTTATTTACCCCACCTTGGGATAGATGGCGTGGTGATACTCGCCAATAGCTGATAATTAATCTGTGGAATTAGCATGAAATAATAGTAACATTATAAATGCGAACGTTCGTGAGTTAGTATGAATGTTTGGATTTCTTTCACGCAACAACGGCTGTGATCGAAATTTGGCACAGGGCTAGAATTTGGTCTGGAATAGACATAAGCTACTTTTTATCGCGGGAAATTTAAGATCCGCCATCTTCGGGTGCACCAGCGCCAATACTCTAACTAGGTGTCAAAGTGGTCGCCATGGCCGAAATCGGTCGGACCAATCATCATCATCATCATCAAAATAGAATATTTCATTTACTAAGATAAACAGTAAGATATAATGAATTTAATGTAATCAATTGATCTAATACTTATATTAATGAGAAGGAGTAGGTACATTAAAATCTTTCTAAGGACAAAATAAAAGGAAAAAATCAATGTGTCATAGCATGTCAATCATCATATTGACTGAACCTCATGATCGCCATTGATTCACAATAATTGCAATCATTGAAATCCATTTTTTTTTTCACAATTAATACTTTTGTTTGGCAACCCCAAGCGTGAGTTGGCAATAATAATATAACAAACAGATATTCAAGTGATATTATATTGATGATCATTAAGGCAATGTTTTTTGTTATATTTAATTTACTTGCTGGTTGATTGTATTTGTGGTTAGCGAAGTGTAGAGTCGCCAGTCGTGGGTTCCCTTCTCACTCGTGACAAGTATTTGTGTGTATGGAAATGTCTGTTTGAGTTAAATTTGTATAAAGTATTTAAAAGTAGTATTTAGTATGTCAGGTATCTGGTTACCATAACACACTTTGATTAGTTTGGAATCTGATAAGCCGTGTGATTTTTTTTTCGGGATATTTATTTATATTCTGTACTAATGATTATGTGACCAAAACTCTAAAGTTACATAACTTGATATTTTACTAATTATTATATTGGAAGTAATGTAGAATAGGGAAGGATATGTAAGTATGTTTTTTTGTAACACTTTATCGCTTAAACCACTAAACCGATTTCTTTAATTCGTTGACCAATTCAAAGCTACATTATCTGGGAGTACAGTAATATAGGCTTCATTTTATCCCAGTGTTCCTACGGGAACGGAAATTATGCGGGTGAAACAGTAAGTCGGAAGCTAGCTAAATATATTTCATACTAGTGGCTCCCCGCGGTTTCACCCGCGTACACGGGAGATCTTCCATTTTCCCGGGATAAAAAGTAGCCAATGCCCTTTCTCAGGCTCTAAACTATGTGGGTACCAAATTTAAATCGGTTTAATAGTTTTAGCGTGAAAGCGAGAGAGACAGACAGAGTTACTTTCGCATTTATAATATTAGTACCTATAGTACTAACTATAGTATTTCACATGACTTAGAGGTGAGAACAGGTGTGCGAATATGTATTTGATGGACACACTTCGTTCTGAAGAGTCATCGTTCTAATCGTTATTTTGGGAACTTACTACTGAGTTAATAAATAATAGTGAAGTAATGTTACTTCATCAATCACAAAATAGTGGTTACCTACCGTGAAATTGATTTGGTTGTAGATTTTTTTTTGTATTACGTCGATGTCTGATCAAAAAGCAACTTTAAAATAAAACTTTTAAGTCATATTATGTTATAATTCACACTATTATAAGCTCCTGAGTACGTATATTCTGGAATAAATACTAACCTATATATAGTCCTGTGACTATTTAAAGTTTTTTTTTTTATGAAATATAGAGTAATTTCATCTGGATCCCTTCAGTCGTTATAAAGTCACACAGTAATGAAATCCATACCAACTTTCGTATTAAAAATAAACGAAATATTATCCCCTACTTTTTCATTGTCAGCTCATATACGTCTCCACCGAGGAGCTCGAGCCTCCCCTAATATTGAGGGGTGTAGGCCATAGTCCACCACGCGGGCCTAGTGCGGATTGGCGGACTTCACATGCCTTTAATTGTTACATCTTGGGCATGCAGGTTTCCTCACGATGTTTTCCTTCACCGAAAGCCAGTGGTGTGAATCCGTATGTAAGTTTTAAATTTAAACTCAGAGGTACGGGCCAGGGATTTGAACCTGCACCCTCATGATCGTGAGTCGGTGCGTTCCCAACTGAGCCACCACGGCTCTATCACCTACTTACTATATAAGAATAAATTTATAACGTTCGCATTAAAATAAACTTTAGCAGTTTTTAGCAGGTCTACTTTATAAGAATAATTTAATTTCAATAGAAATCTACACACTGAACAAATCTTCAAAATCAAATTCCCATATAAAAACCCCCGTTCAGTATTCACTCAAACATCACATCAAGTTCATCCAAAACTCAGCACTCAAATGTGACAAACAGTGACTCCAGTCTCCAGGTGTACAATAGGGTTGTCACACCGTCACTACAGCGGCGAGGGGGCCGGAGCGCGGAGCGTGACTTGCCAACTGTTAGCGCCAACCCTGTTGAGCGCTATGGCGGCCATGACTCTTCGTTTGTTGAGACTTTTATTTTAAGTAATATTTAGGTACATTCGTTTTAATATAGAATAATGGTAAACAATTAAAAAGGTATAAGTGAATAGAGGACGAATATTTGTGTGTGTTTCAAAAAAATTGCTAACTTATGTTGTAAAAATAGTTCTTTAAGTAATTCCAAAAGCCATTATTAAATGTATGTTAAATTCTGTTTAATAGTGGACGAACATTGTTTTAAAAAAATGCTAACTTATGTTAATGTTCTTAAGATAATGCCAAAAGCCATTATGTGTGTAAATTTTTTTCGGGGATCTCAATGTCTGATATTTCTAATAACTTAAATAAAAGAGAAACTTAATAAAAACTATCATAAATTTATTTTTACAGTAAACAAACTGCAATACTAAACAAAACGTCAAAAAATAATAAAACATGCAAATAATTAAAAACACATACTTAATTAAAGATAATATATATGGTCCAGTTGCTACTCAAAAACATTAATAATGTTAAGATGGATGCATTTTATTGAATATAAATATCAATATGAATTTATTAACTTAAAATATAGATCAACGTTTATCTTAATGATCTAGCTTTAATTTTCAATAAAAAAATATGTAAATCACTTCAAAATTATTAAATTAGAAGATTCGTATAGTTTTTTTGCTATTATTATTAGGAAAATAAGGTTAAAAGTGACAGTGAAGTTCATTATTGACAGACCGGTTGGCTTTGTGGTTAGTGACCCTCACTCTCTACATTTGTATGCAGGAATATTTCTGTTTATTCTGTGTCTGGATGTAATTATCTATATACTACTACTTTTAAATACATATACTACTTTTAAATACACCATGGTAACCAGTTGCTAATATACTACATATAATATACTAATAACATAACATAAGCTCACTTTGCAGCTTACTTTGGAAGCCGTGTGTAAAAATGTACTAGGATATTTATTCTTATTTATTTATTATATTCTAAAAATAGTGGAGTCTCTCGTCGCCATCTTGGATCACGTGACAGAACTGTCCGCCATTTCCCAGCACACTTGTCACCCGACACGGGGCGGCGTTAAGTGACGATGATCGACAAAAAGGTATGAAGTGCGATTTTATTAACACGCGCTTTCATCAATTTGAAGAAAAAAATAACATTGAATGCGTATAACAAATGATGTTGTTTGCAACAGAGCAAAAGGGATCGGCGTGGAAAATGGGCCTCAAAATGGGCCTCAGAATAGGCCCCCCGGTGATGAATTACCAAGTGGTGAGTTGATCCATTCTGTTACTTAGACACCTATTGATGTGACGTGACATCGCCTTTTTGAGATACTGTGATTTTATGAAAGGCGTCTTCGTATTTTTTTGGCGAGAATTTTCCACTTATTTTTTTCTACTTAAATTATCGAATCATCAAAACCTCCACAATATGTACATTAATTTAAATAATAGTATTTGTCTTAAAGCTATCAAAATTCCTGCTTTAACAACAATATTAGTCGCAGTGTCACAGATGTACAGACGCCGTGGAATGCGCTGAGTCACCGCATCGTACAGGACGGCCCGGCGCGGTGCGGGCTAGAGCCCAGAGAGGGTAAGGTGGGGGTTGAAACAGCTGTTTGTTTACTACCGGTACTACAGGGGTGTTGATAGTGCCGACTTTCCGGGAACGAATTATCCGTGTTGGGAAAATACCAAGTGATGTTTTAGGACAAAACAATAACTATAGAAAAATCGAATATCAAAGTCATAGAATAGGAATAGAAACATAAACACTTAATCAATATTATAAATCCTTGAACATACTAGTTTTTTAAATAGGACAATCCTGCTTATTGATAGAAAAACCTCATAAATAATAATACCTACCTACAGTGGGTATTTTAAGGCAACATGGCGACTTTTTAAAAACCTTAAAACTAACTAGACAACTATTAAGTAACCCAACAATTATAAGCACTAACATTTTTTTCAGAAAGAGCATAGGTGCCTACTTACTTCTCGACCCTTAAAAATAAATATTTAATAAATTTTCAAGGCAATCAACATGAGGTAGTCAAATACCGAATTAATGTAACTAATTCAACATTAACTACCAACTAAACTATTAATAAATCATTAAATTAACTATTAGTTATGTATTTTATTACATTTATACTATTCCGGTGGGCGAGCGATGGGAAACGATAACGGATATTAAAATTATGACAACGAGATATATATTTACATAATATCGATACTAGATATCGATTAAATAATCGCATGTTGAATTTTATATTAATAAATGATACAAAGGGTTGGTTTTTATACTATTTCCAATTTATTCATATTCCATACTTCCGCCCGTATCCTCAAGCTTTTAATATTTATCGACAACTGTATTTTTTATACATTTCTGGGGTGTTTTTTGTATAATATCGTACATTATTTAATTAAGAATAGTTCGACTTCCTACCCAGGAGTAGTTTCTAACCTTTTAGTTACTAAACCGATTAAATGGCTTTGTATTTATAGCTTTGCATAAATGGACTATGGCATTTTTAATATTTCCAACTCAAAGTAGGTACCTACATAGTATAAAACATAAATGGTTTATAAAACATTTAGCTAATCACATAATATAAGAGATCGGTACTGCAATAGTTTAGTGCATATTGGATTAGGTATTACAGCCAAAGTACCGCTAAGCTAGATATAGCTAAGTATCATGGATAAATAACAAGTTATTTTGATGTATTAAATGATAGTTGTCCATTTCAACGGACGCAGGGCTGCTGTAGTCTCATAATAAATCAAATATTTACGTCAACTATTCGATTTTAAATGGAGTTAAAATAAACTATAGGTACCTAAATAATTATCTACTAAAATACTCTAAATACCTACTTGTTCGGGGTTCATTCTTCTATAGTATGCTTAACACTGCACAACAATTTTTTTTGTTGCATTGCTAATTTTTAATTTTTCAACTGTTCAGATTACGAATATATTTATGAAATTACTGTAAAGTAAGAAAAATTAAATAACTTCACTTCAATATGATGACACACTGAGATGAGAGTGTAATTCTGCAGTATTTTTTTTTTACACAATTTATTACTGGCAATTTTTCTGCATGTTAAGTTGGCAACCCTAACAGTAAGGTTGCTTAAGTACTGTCAGCGGATAGGTGCGTAAGGGCCCAAAAGGTCGTGTCCGCCATTTTGTCAACTTATTGGACCCGTGTGACGATAAAGGTATGTACCTACTGACTAATATTAATTTTATTGCAATTACAAGACTTTAAGATTTGACGCATGTTTTATTACCTTTTAGTATGTTAGAGTAATTTATACGAGTTTAAACTAGCAATCTCCCCGCGGTTTCACATGGGATTTAGACTACAATATACTTAATTGTTTACACTACATAACAAAATACTTAACATCTTTACAACAATGAAGTGTAACTTTAGCTTTCTTACGAAGATTTTGAGACCAAAAACAACCAAATCGATTTTCATTTTTACAGGTTTCAGCGTGCCTTAAAGAAATAGGGATTAATTCTGTATCTTTACAACCAAATTTTTCATATTCTATCGATGCCAAATATAATAAATCGATTAAATTATTAAACTCAATCTAGGATTAATTATTAACTAAAACTATTTATATGCCAATCAAAGCCCACTAGTATAAAAGCTATACGTATAAAAGCTCTTGTATAAGCATTGAACAAACTATTGACTGGCCAAATTGCATACAGGTACCTACGCGTCATGTTAGCACTGATTGACGTCTGATATTATTTAGTGAAACACCGCCAGTTTAAACTGTGAATAACTATGTGTTTTCGATTTAAAAAAAATTGGTTGCCTGTAAAGTCGGTATACGGGCGAAAGTTTTACGTGACAACGACGCAAGGGACGCGTGCCTTTCACTTTTTATGTCTGTCTCTCTCGCTCTTAGGCGGGCTAACCATGCCCGAGTGGAAGGGACGCGTGCCTCTCACTCGCTCTCATTGTGAGCGCATAACGTGAGCAGAGCGTAACGCAGTTTCTTGAAGTGTCACCCGGCAAACCAATTTATAAGACGTTGACACGTAACGTGAGCGGAGCGTAACGCAGTTTCTTGAAGTGTCACCCGGCAAACCAATTTATAAGACGTTGTCACGTCAATAGTAACAATTTAAAACATAACGTCACGTTACGTGAGCGGAGCGTAACGCAGTTTCTTGAAGTGTCACCCGGCAAACCAATTTATAAGACGTTGTCACGTCAACATAACGTCACGTTACGTGAGCGGAGCGTAACGCAGTTTCTTGAAGTGTCACCCGGCAAACCAATTTATAAGACGTTGTCACGTCAAAACCTAACGTCACGTTACGTGAGCGGAGCGTAACGCAGTTTCTTGAAGTGTCACCCGGCAAACCAATTTATAAGACGTTGTCACGTCAACATAACGTCACGTTACGTGAGCGGAGCGTAACGCAGTTTCTTGAAGTGTCACCCGGCAAACCAATTTATAAGACGTTGTCACGTCAACATAACGTCACGTTACGTGAGCGGAGCGTAACGCAGTTTCTTGAAGTGTCACCCGGCAAACCAATTTATAAGACGTTGTCACGTCAAAAATATACATTTTTACAAAAAAAAATTTGGTCAAAAGTCATGTATGACCTAGGTGACCGCTTCAATATGCAATTTTCAATTATTCTCTCTCCTATTGGTAGCTTATAGCCTTCCTCGGTAAATGGGTAATCTAAAACTAAAATAATTTTTCAATACAAACCAGTAGGTAGTTCTTGAGATTAACATGTTCAAATCTATAGATTAGCTGACTTTTAAGCTAATGAAAGTCCCGTATAGGTTTGTGCTTTTTTATGAATTGTATTTAATATCCAATTTACATTTCCAGTTGAATTAAGCATCTGTTTTGTGGTTTTTATGGATTTGATATGTAGCACCATTATGAAATGAGCACGGTAAATTTTTATTACATACTAGCTGCCTTCGCGCGGTTTTACCCGCGTAGTTCCCGATCCCGTGGGAATACAGGGATAAAATATAGCCTATGTTACTCATAGATAATGTAGCTTTCGAATGGTGAAAGAATTATTAAAATCGGTCCAGTACTTTTGAGTTTATATATACAAATCTTTCCTCTTTATAATATTAGTATAGAAGTATAAAATTATCAATGAGTATTTAAACTTTAACCATGGTAGGGGTGTTCATTTCATTCTATCTGAAACGATATTGAAATTTCGCTGTCCGTCCATCGAAAATAGTTAATTTTCCTGTCGAAAGCGTTCCACCAAAAATTTGTTACGCAGCGCGACACGAGAACAAAGTGACATACATAAACTAAACACAGTTTAAAAACTATGATTTTTTTCAAGTTTTCAATAATGGCATCTATTGAAACTGTAAACAAATCCAGAACAATCATTACATTTTGACGTTTGTTATGATTGGTATTAATGCTTTTGAAATTACGATTGAAATCAAGAAGATGTTACCGAAATCAAACAAACACTTTTTATGTCGTTATGTCAATCATAGTGCGGCCCCATTTGTCAAAATGTTGAAATTATACAGTGTCAGATCACAAGTGACGTTTGTAGATAACCGTTATGATCTGTCAGTTCGATTCTACTTTTAAATTGTGTAAATGTCACGAATTGAGTCAAAATAAAACACCTCTTAGAAACAAGCTTGGTATTATGGTCAATTTTAACTTAAGCTTTACTTATATTTATTTATATCTTATGCCATTTTAGATGTACATAAATAAAAATTAATGGCTAAATGTGTTGCTAACCCCACAACTCGAATAGGGCTGGACCGATTTGGCAATCTTTAGTCTTAAAATGTTCGAAATGACCTAATCGAGATTCACGTGGAAAAAAAACAGGAACATTTTTAGTAGATCTCCTGGGAACATGAGTGACACCGCGGGGCAGTAGCTAGTCACACTAACATAGACAGCTGAAGATATTTAGAGTTTCCGATATTTTTATCAATCGGATCGGAGTCGTCGCGTAGCGATTAAAATGAAATACATAAAAAAATGTATTCTTTCTCGAAATACGAAAATTCTTCGTTATTTAAAAAAGCCCCAAATATTCAAGAGCTTTTAAAAATTACCCAAAATTAAAAATGTGAAACGGTTTCAATCTAGACACATTGACTGGTTTATTTACTTTTTATTTATATAATTAATTGAAATAATAATCATATAAATCTAGATTATTAACATAAATTATATGGATAATATTCACTCATCGTTTATAATTTGATCAAATTGGTCGTCATCGACTATTGATAAATGCGTTTTTTGTTTTCCGTTTTATTATCATCTTTAAAAAATCTGTTAAAAGACTTAAAAGTAGTCCAATTACTACTTGTTAATATTATTAAAGACAACATAAGTAGTAGAAAAATAATAGTTTATTATCTTAAAAATACATGGTTTTATCACTTACATATAAGTAAAATATATACATTCAAGCCAGTGTTATCAAATTTACAGAATTGTATTAAATATAGGTATTTCTACTTAATATTGGAAATGTGTGAGTCACTCTGTAACACATTCACGCCAGCCCTAAACCACTTAAACGATTACGATGCAATTTGGAACACATATAGACTAGAGCTTGGAAAAGGACACAGGCTACCTTTTGTTCCGGGACGCGGGTGAAACCGCAGTTCGGAAGCTAGTAGGTTATACGTTTTTTTTTCTAGTTTCTAAATAACCGGTCAAGTGCGAGTTAAATTTATAAAAAAAAATGCCTTTTTACAGATCAATTTATTCTTGACTAAAATAATAAATAAATACGTATAATTACGGTGAATTTATTATATTTATATTTGAGTCGGTTTTTTGTAGAATTAATTAAATTAAAAAGCCATTAGTATAATATTTTAATCCTTATCAAAGCTCCTTGTAAAATATTGATTATCTAACATTATTCACCGGCATTTTTGTTTCAGAATATTTATTAATTATCTCAAAACAAATACTTTAACCTATTTTTTGCCGGCATATCGATATGATCTATCGATCAATGATCCAGATCGACTCAATGCCAGACGCCTGGCATGATTGACGGACTGACAGACGCGGCTCACTGATTGGATATAATTACGATGCACATTCTATATTTGATAATTCGATTGTTTTTTTTAAATCTCGAAATGAATTATGGTCTTGGTCTCAGCCGTTTGTCTGTTTCTCAAATGAAATGAACGAATTTTAATACCATTATTTTCTTACTAGTGGCTCCCCGCGGTTTCACCCGCGTTCCCGGGATAAAAAGTAGCCTATGTGTTATTCCAGAACATATTCTAGCTCTGTGCCAAATTTCAAGCAGATCCCTTCAGCCGTTGGAGCGTGAAAGAGTAACAAACATCCATACAAACTTTCGCATTTATAATATTAGTAGGATTATACTAATCCTAACTAAAGCCTAATCTACAAAACGAATTTATAAAATTCTTTCATCACTAGAAAGATACATATGAGAGTAACATAGGTTATATTTTATCCCCGGTTTTTCAACGGGAACGGGGACTAGGCGGATGAAACCGAGAGTCGGAAGCTAGTACCTACAAAATAAAAGTAACCGTGTAAGAAAACGTGATTCATACATTCGTAAACTATAAAACTAGGTTTCCTAACAGTCTGATATTTCAGATTAATTTATCTCCATCAATCATTTCCAACATGGACGAGATCAAACAATTCGCTAAACACAAAAATAGAGACGCCAAATTGATTTTGATTGACACGAATGTACCTCGCTCTAAAAATCATGAAAAACAATTTCACCGTGATATTTATTCGTCATGACCGCGCCACATGTTAGCGCAATTCCTTCATACATCACTCATACAAGTCGTACACACGACTGATATATGCCGTGTATTACTATAATGTATTGCAATAACAGAGCGCAAAGTTGCATACGATCATTTCGTATTTAAAAATAGGATATTTAAAAAAATGCTGCATTAATTTTGCTGGAAATACACACATATATAGATAGGTTCGCACGTCAGCCGCCGATATTCATTCCAGCTTGATTGATACGATGATTGATTGACAGCTGACGCGAACACTCGCCCGCTGTAATAGTGTGTAAATAGGTCGAAATTCTCGTAGCAAGGTGTTAATGTGTTGCGCCTTAATTGAAATTATTGTTTTCGTAATTGAATTTCAAAATAGAAATAGGTTTGCAATAAACAATAATATTCAGGGTTGTCTGCACTTCGATTAGAAGTCGCTCTCGGTTGTCAATCATACTGTGATAGCATTTATTTATTTTGTTAGATTTCATTTTTCAATAGGGTTGCATATTACAATAAAAAAAAATACTAGACAATATGTCTCGAGCATCAAACTCGTGACACGGTACACGCAACATACGCGTTCGCAACAGCATCTTTACAAGTCATTAGACGTGCCACCCCCTCCCCGACCCCCGCTCCGACCCCCGCCCCGCCCCGGGGGACGCCGCACCCGTTTGTAATTAACCGAGGGCCATAAATTGACCGTAACTGTCATATCATATTGATTTAGTCCCGTGAGCGCCGAGTATACCTACGCCTTGTTCGGAGTTTTCACCCACCAAGGGGCGGGGGGAAAATTAAAATTACTCCGATTGATGTTATTGGGCAATTTTGCGATACAACGTATCGTCTAAAATTGAGAAACGAGCCATAAATCTGGCGAAATAACTTTAGGGATATACGACACTCGAGATTAAGGGTAATATGAATAACGTAGGCGAAGGCAAAACAAACACATTGAAAATAGCACAAAGTACACAATCAAATAAAACGTATCACGTTAATTTATGCAATAATAAGTATCCCTATACGAAATTCTTTCCCATATGCTTGTAGTTAGAATGATCTAATTTAGCCCACACAACACAACACACAGAAACTGGCATGAATGAAGTGAAGACAGCATTATTACCGCACCGCAGCGATTGAGACTGTCAAAACAACGCTAACTAGCGAAATCGAACAACATTTGGCCGGCGGATGATAGAAAACAAACATTTACTTGCCATTCTTAAACAGATGATCGGATTCAACAAACATTATTGAACCAATTTACGACCCATCGAGATCAAAGTCGTATCACAAAAATATACTTGCCGATCATCGTGCTCGGATTAGAATCTTACCGCGAGATGTTAGAGCACAAGTTAGAACGCCTCGCCGGTTAGATAGCCGCCGATTTAAATTGGTAGCCATGTTTTTTTTCGCGCCAACAATGGCGCGCGAGTGTTGCCACATTGAAGACGTTTTTCTTTTTTTCCGCTCTAGGTTCTTCAACACGCTAATTTTGATTGAACTGATTTCTTGTTTTGATTATAGCAATATTCTTAGGCACCGTTTTAGATATGATTTCGACGATCGGTAATCGTGATGGTTGATCAAAGACCGGCCGGCTGTAATTTTGGGTGTTCAGCCTTCGTGTGAAAGAGATTAATTATTTGTTACAGACATGTTAGATCTTTTGTTAGGTTTATTTTATATTGCACAATGGGAGGAACGAAAACATTCGCCATCGGATATTTCACATATCCGCGAGCATCCACTTTAATACGTAAATGAGCGGGTTTCGATCTACCTCTACGGTTCGGATAGGTATCGCGGGATATGAAGTTACGTAATTTTAAATAAGATCGCTCGGAACCTCGGGAAATGGTGCGAGAAAAATAGAGGCCTAAACCCAACTGAGAGCGGAATTGACTGAAAATGAACGAATGAATTTTAAATCCGGATCAAATTGGTTCAGGTTTAGGCGGCAATCCGAGCGGGCGCGAGCGGAGTGGAGCCCGAGAACACTTATCTCACATAATTTTGACAGACACCAACAGAACTGATTCGATAGAAACAAACTGGTTTGCACCTAGTTACCTGAGCCACTAAAAATTCCGAGTGATTTCACCTCTTTGTAACGTAACGTATAAATCGTGAAATGTGTCAATTAACTCAAGTTTAATGTTGTATTTATGTTAATCGAAGTCTGACGGACATTTTGGGCATAGACAAAAAGAGACGTCCGGCAGGACGCGACGCGACCCAACGGCAACGCATTTAGATAAATTTGGGTATTTTTCCCAAATGTCAAACGAGTTGAGTTTTTTTTAACCATAGAAAAATTAAAATATCAACAATATCTGTTATACTCACAAAGACAGATGCATTTGTTGTTTTTTACTATTAAAACTTTGTCATAGATCAGCAATGTGATAAGGATCTAGAAATGGCGAAGATACATAGCTCATGATTTGAAACCTGAGAAACTAAGCTAAATCAAGTTTTTATATTAATTATCTCCTGTTCATCAAAATATTATAAACAGCAGCCAATCAACTGTTCCAAAAAAATCCTCTTAATATGTATTTAAGCACATTTCTACCGGTCAATAAAATAATATAAATAGCCTTATATAAATTACAGACACTATAAATAATCATCATCTAAATGATAATAATCATTTTACTATCGTAAAAACATTATATTAAGTGCTTTTTTATTTTTAAAAACGTTAAAATATTTTTTGAAATGAATTAATTATGATCTGAAAATGACCGAGGCCCTGCACTAAATAACGATAAATTGTATAAAAATGTCATAAGGTTAAAGTAATAATTAGAAGCGAAAAAATAATCGAAATGTACCTATATCAAAATATTAATGGAAACCAGTCCAAAAAAACTAGTAGTAATAAAGGCGAATAAAAATAAACATTATTTAACCAGTCGAAATAAATATGGCGGATGATTTATGGCGTTATTGACATTGGTTGCGCGGGCGCAGGCGGCCATCTTGTTTGCTAATTGCCAGTCTGTCATTAAATCAGTCACGCATCGGCTGGTTATAGACGAATGTGAGATAGCTGATATATTTGTTTTGTGGAAACACCTTGAATTACCAGCGAACTACCTGTTTCTAAAACATCTACTTAATACTGGAAAAATAAAATTATATCTACTAAATTAATGCTCATTATATTAATTAAGTAGGTACTTATACATATGCTATTAAAATTGTTTATTATTAATTAAAAAAAAGGAAAAAATATATTAACAAAATCCTAACTACATACCTAAGTAAGTATATCTAAATAATAATATAACAATTATATTGCAAAAGTGTCTGTTTGTTGTACCTAATGGATTATTGGCTACCATATAACCTACTTACCTACAAGCTCTTAGTGTAAAAATGTCCCAGAATATAAGTACAGGGAGTGTTATAGATACATACTTTTATAAAAAGCAGCGAAGCCGCATAAAGAAGCACGTATAAAATACTAGTGACTCCCCGCGGATTCTGCCGCGTTCCCAAAAAATTTTAAATTTTTCTGTGACATTCCAAAACATAGTCTAACTCTTATCCAAAATTTATCCCGAACCCTTCAGCTGTTTTGGCGTAAAACTCTCGTTCTCGCAAACTTTCGCATTTATAATATACCTACTAGCGATCCCGGCTTCGCACAGGTGCAATGCTTACCTATACATCACATTAGGAACCTCCAAAATTGTCAGTGTTTCTCTAACATATTTTGCATATGACAGCCCGGTTGGCTTTGTGGTTAGTGACCCTGACTTTCAAGCCGCGGGTCGTGGGTTCGAATCCCACCCAGGACAAACATTTGTATGCATGAATATGTCTGTTTGTCCTGTGTCTGGATGTAAATATCTATATAAGTATGTATTTAAAAAGTAGTCTATGTAGTATATCAGCTATCTGGTTACCATAACACAAGCTCACTTTGATGCTTAATTTGGAAACAGATTGGCCGTGTGTGAAAAATGTCCCAGGATATTTATTTATTTATTTATATATTGTATATGAAAACCTTCCTCTTGAATCACTCTATCTATAAAAAATCCGCATCAAAATCCGTTGCGTAGTTTTAAAGACTTAAGAATACATAGGGATATAGGGTCAGAGAAAGCGACTTTGTTTTATACTATGTAGTGAAGTGGATAATGCAATATAAAATTACTGGGATGTCGTGAAATAAATATAAGATAATACAAATTGAAGTTTAATAAAAAATCATCAAAGCACAATTGTCCGACATTAAACAAGTATTTATAAATGTTAAAAGTCAAGATAAGAGTTAACATGAAAAAAAGTAAATGATAAATGAACATTAAATGAGTTTTGTGAAGTTAACTTTCAACAAAGAAATAGTGAAGATATGTTACATTACATTAAATATATCGATAGTTTTAATGACCAAGGCATGTGTCATGTAATCGATACACATAATCACTAATATTACCTATATATGCGAAAGTAACTTTGTCTGTCTCTCTGTTTCACTTTCATGTCAATACCACTAGGCCGATTTTTATTATATTTGATAAATCGATAGATTAAGGCTTGGATAAGGATATATGCTACCTTTTATTCCAGGAAAGTTGAAGGCTGATCCCAGAGACGCAGGTAAAACCGCGAGGAACTAGTAATAAATAAATATCCCGGGACATTTTTCACATAAGGCCAATCTGATTATAAACATTTTCATGAGCTATCAAAACTTTCACTGTGACTATACGATTCATTATAGGTACCTACATTAAGAATAAATTTAAAAAAAAAGCAGAAACAAACAGAAGGTACAATAATAAGTGGGTTCCATTCTCACCTTCGACAAACACTTGTCTGCATGAACCTTTATTTGTGAATAGTGACCTACGGTCTTAGTTATAAAAATACTCTGATCTGAAAAGCAGTATTTACAAAGGTATACCTACCTATATATTCATCATCTTAGAATAACAAACAACGAATATAATTATTAATTATATTCATACCTTGGGGTCAATATTTCTTTCATTAACATTAAATAAATGGCCCCTCAGAGGCACAGTTCAACGGGCAATCGTTAAAGATAGACTGTTTCCATTTAATTAAAAAAAACCCAAAAGTAATCGCAATAAATAATATGTTCGGAACTATAATAAATATGTCAGAAAGTATGGAATTTTATAACATCGGTAGGCAGATGTCGCGTCATATGGCCGCCATAAATAACTTTACCTCAAATCGTCTAAGGAATGTTTAAATATTGTCAAAAGAATATGACTTAGCATAATGGTATAAAATATTTATAAATGTCGCCTATAGGTTACGGTAACGTCTGTTCAATTCCTAATTCGGACAATTTTCACACACGGCCAATCTGATTCCAAAGTAAGCAGAGCTTGTATGGTAACCAGATAGCTGATATACTACATTTTAAATACATACATATTTATACATCCAGACACAGAACAAACATATTCATGAATGGAAATGTTTGTCCTAAGCGGGATTCGAACCCACGACCAGCGGCTTAAAGTCAGGGTCACTAACCACAAAGCCAACCTGTCTAAATGGATTTTTTTTTTTGTATAAAATTTAGGTTCTTCACGAAGGGAGTGAAGAGATTTTTACAGGGTCGGCAACGCGTGAGTGACGCCCCTGGTGTTGCAAGCGTCCATAGGCTACGGTAACCGCTTTTCTTCAGGTGGGACCGTATGCCTATTTGCCACCTTTGTGATTTAAAATTTAGCTATAGGTATATAATGGAAGGTTTCTGCCTATCTTTTTATAGTAATGAGTGTGTAGGTGAAAGGAATATTTAGTAATTTTGGATTGGCAGAACAGAAATGATTTGGAAGCAATGGCGCCTTTGAAGGTAAGATAATTCTGTTCAAGAACGTTTATTTCTAGAAATACCAAATATAATTTGATTTTATCAAGTAAGTAGGTATATAATACTCACTCTTTGTCGAATTATATCTTATTTTTATACAATTACAAACTTTTAATAACATTTCAGAGTGCTTAGCACGGTATTGCTAAGTTTTATAAGTGAGATCTGATAAAAACCTTCCGACTTCCAAAATCATTAGGTAGTGAGGTACTTTTCATCTTCATTTAAAGTACTTAATTTGACATGAGTATTATCCAACTTTTTATGTTTTCTTGAATTTTATTGAAATACTAGCGGACCCGGCAGACTTCGTTCTGCCCACCAGCGAATCACCATATTACCGAATATGGATACAAAATTTCATGAGAATCGGTCAAGCCGTTTCGGAGGAGTTTTACCACAAACTTCGCGACGCTAGAATTTTATATATTATATTTATAATTTTGTTAACTTCTTTGAAATAATAAAAAATGCTTTTCCAGTCCATAATCAGATCTGATAGCTGTTCTTTAACAGTCCATTCATCGTGGTTGTCGCGATGATATCTACATATAAAAGCCATGTAAGACAGTTTGTACGTTTGTCTATTTAGGTGTTAATTCACGCTATAAGTGCTTTGTGAATTTCAAAGGTCAATAAGAATTTATGGGGCGATAAGCTTGGGAGACAAGGCAAGACTTGCTTCTGTGAGTTTGCTTTTACTTCAAACCATTTTGGTTTTTTGACCATAATAGGTTGGAAAGTCAACATTTCTCTTCTTATAAAGGTTGGTTTCATATCAAGAGGAGTGGCTTTATCTATTTGTATTGAATAAAATCAATTATATAGAATCATAACGGTTGAAAAAGATCAATGGATGTTTGTGGTCTGAGGGCTCCATCAAGCTTACATATTATATTATATATATGTAGAAATAAATAATACTTATTACTTACAACAAAAAAATATGATTTCAGACGAAGCGAAAAAAAACCTCTCATTGACCTTAAAGGCAGTTTCAGAATGGGGCGATGCCAATCTCGTCAAGTTCAACGCTTCCAAGACACAGGCGTGTCTATTCACTGCGAAAAAGAGGGCTTTTTCTCTGTATCCTACTTTCCAGGATGTTTTCTTGAAGATCGATGACCAACTAGATCTCCTAGGTATGACCATAACAGCCAAGCTAAACTTCGGTAGTTTTATCGAGTCCAAAGCGACAACAGCTGCCAGAAAACTTGGGGTCCTCTCTAAGGTTAAGCGGTACTTCACACCTGAGCAACTACTACAACTGTACAAAGCACAGGTCAGGTCGTGCATGGAGTACTGCTGCCACCTCTGGGACGGATCTGCCAAGTACCAACTTGATGCGCTTGATTCTATAGACCGTCGCGCTAGGAGACTTGTTGGCAATGATAAGCTAGTTAAGGCAAAACTCACAAGCCTGGCTCATCGCCGGAAGGTTGCTTGCCTCTCGGTCTTCTATAGATTATATTTTGGGGAGTGTGCGAGGGAACTGTTTGACCTGATTCCACCATCACCTTTTTTCCACCGAACTGCTAGAGGCCGGGAGAGGTTCCACCCTTACGTAGTTGACATCCCGCATATTCGGACACAACGTTTCGCTTCCTCATTCATTATGCGAACTGCAAAGGAGTGGAATATGCTCCCGGCGTCTATTTTTCCTGACTCTTACAATCTGGTTTCTTTCAAGGCTAGAGTGAATAGGCATTTTCTGGGCAAGCGTGTAACATCTTAGGCTTCGACGTCGCTCATACCAGAGCGTGTCTGAAGCCAAACGTAAGCTCATTTTATTTAAAAAAAAAAAAAAAAAAAAAACCTCTTTTTAGATAAATATCCTGGGTCGTTTTTTCACGGCCAATTAGATTCCAAACTAAGCAGAGCTTCTAATATAACCAGATAGCTGATATAGGTAGGTACCTACTACTATTAATTATATACTTATATAGATCAGACGGAGAACAAGAAAAAACGGACATGTTCATGCACACAAATGTATATCCTGGACGGGAATCTATCCCACGTACCAGCACGAAAGTCCGGGCCTCTAGACACAAATGGCACACGGTCAGTCAGTCAAACTCATTTTTTTGTATTTCAATTTCATACAATTTAAATTAAAAGGAGACTCTAAACTACATAAAATTTGTTATTTACACTAATATATAAAGAGGAAAGATTAAATATTTCATTTTGTTTGTCAAATCAAAACATGTTTAGAATAAGCTCAGAAACTACTAGTTCGTATTAGAAATAAATATTTTTGTATAAGATAACCCATTTCGAGGAAGACTATAGGCTATACTATATTACTACATATACTCGTATATAGGCTATACAACATCACGCTACGACCACTATTTAGGGAGCATCTTTGAAATTTACAAAAACGAGGAAGATATGACGCAGACATACTTACCTATTTATTTTTTAATTATATATGTCACATAGATCTATACTAATATTATAAATGCGAATGTAACTCTGTCTCGCTTTCACGCTAAAACTACTGAACCGATTTAAAAATGAAAATTGGTACTCAAATAGTCTAGAGCCTGTGAAAGGACATAGGCTACTTTTAATCCCAAAAATGGAATGAAAATGAATGGAGCTACTACTACTATATCTACCTATATTTAAATATCGTTTTTTCAATCAAGCAGTCTCCAATCATGTATGAATTCATAAACATGACAGTTAGATGGATTTATTGCTGTAATACTAAGTATAGGTAATTCACTATTGTCACGTCACAGAGGACAATGGGTACTAAGTATGACTCTATCAAAGTATAATTTATTGTTTTATTATAATTATATACTTGGGTACCTACTTGATGACTTTGTAAGGATTTTCTGAGGTAACTCATTGTATTCGACATTTCATAAGGCATATAAAAATGAATAAATATATTTCATTTCACTCCATATTCTACTAATATTATAAATGCGAAAGATTGTAAGAATGTGTGAATGTATGTTTGTTACTCTTTCACGGCAGAAAAGCTGGAGGGATCTAGATTTAATTTGGCATACATGGATAGATTTGACAGAGAATAGATAGATTTATATACCTACTAGTGGGATTTGTATGTTGAACAGTGAATAGAATGGTGAAATGATACTTTGTTTAAACTAAAAAGTAGTAATTTCATCATTGATAGGTTTACTTAGATAGGTAGGTACAGCTACGAAATATAACAGGTAGGTATCTGACAGGTACTCAAAATTCCCACTAATTTTAAAATGGATGAAACTCAAAAAAATTTAAGATACAGTATCAAAATTTATTATGAAAAAAATTCTTTAAATTATAAATGAGTCTATCCCTTGGTTACGCTTTAACCTAAGAACAACTTTACCGATTTAGGTAGGAAATTGTTTTAGGTTTTTAAATGTAATAACTCAAAATTTGTTGGTTGAAAAGCTCTAGTAGGTAAGTCCTTAGCGATAGCTAAATATATTATGTAGGTACCTACCTACTTGTAACATGTTCCAAATAGAACACCAAAGGTTAAATAAGAAATAAATTTATTAAGTAAATAATTTATGCTAAAATCCAAGAAAGTAGGTAGATTAATACTTTCAAAACATGAAACGGTTAAAAAAATATGTGATTTCATTGCACATAATCTTGCTTACTTGTTATATATATATGTGTGATACTATAATACCTAATTGATTTCGTATTCGTACTATAGTATCAGGTCCCCTTGTATAGTAAGAAGTAAGCTGTAGTAACAAAGTAGGTACCTACATATAGGTATTTATATAATCATTTTATATAAGGTTGGAAAGGCAGAATTTGGAATGAACTGAAATGTTTAACACCTATGTAGGTACATTACCAAATTTATACCTATAAATAAATATTTCTATTTCTAAAGTTCTGATTAACATTGATTTCTTCAAAAATACTTCATGTCCAGGATATCGCAGTAAATTAGTGAAAAAAAAATAATAAAACAATTTTATGATAATTCCATGCTTTATTTGTGTTCAAAGCTTAACATAAAATTCTGCTAATCTTGTGTCAAATCTTACATACTTAAATATTTTAAGAACATTTTTTATCTAAGTTTATTCTTTTATCAAAGTTTACTCCTTTCTTCCTCCGAAAAAATTTTTAAAACTATGTATCAATCATATAAAATTTTACTAGTAAAAACACGGAATTAAAAAAAAAGTTTTTCATGAAAAATTTTTCGTAATTTTTTGAAAATGTCCTGTCAGTGTTTGTACTCTGTCCTTGTCTAGCGTCGCCCCGCCCCCCGCCCCCGGCCCCCGACCCCCGGCCCGCCGACCCCCGGCGTCCCGCACAGACGAGGTGCAGACGTTAGGGGGCACGCGGCACTTCACTATTTAAAATGACGACTGTCTGTGCACTGCTTTACAAAAATAAAGATGGCTGACTTCGCAAAGTTGCAACCGATAGAATTTGAGCCTAAATGCTACGTTTATATTAATTAATCGATCGATTTTATTGGCAAATTAATTATAATTCATTCTTAATAATTAAACTATTGATTTTATAACTTTATTGGAATTCATGAGTTTAAATTCATTATTGTTATTTGATTAAAATTAAGTCAGTAGGTAGGTATGACTTAACACGGTTCGTTAAGAACTAGTTTATTTTGTTCGTCTTAGATTCTTATTTAAAAATTGTACCTATTGTATTTTAATGTGGGTTAAAATATTGAATTTTTAATTAAATATTGGCAACTAATTGTTTAAAATTCTTCAGTTTTAAACGCTTCAGATTAGCCTAGGATTATAGGTAGTACCTATGTATTTAGCAGAAATAATTCATATTGAACGGAAAAAAACAGTAGGTAGGTAAGTAAAACAAGAGGTATTTAAATCACTGACCTATACAAAGTAACCTCATAACTTCTCACGACGTTTAATAAATAACAAAGGCGAAGAACGCAAAAAAACCGCATAAAAACCTATTAGATATCTTGATAAACTTCTTGAAATACCTTGATATTTATTAATATATAGACTAAGGACTTCTTTTTAGTGTGAAAAGCATGTATAATAGTTTTTTCTATACTTTAGGATAATAACTAAGCGGACGTCGCGCGCACAGTACCGACGCCGGCCGTCGCCGCATCCGAACTGAAATCCACTCCCAAAGTTTTCAGCGACCAACACGCAACTCGAAACTTCGTTTTTACTTCCAAACACTCTACTACAACTTAACAACGTTTGAGATACAATAAAAATCATTCGGAAACTTACGATTAATATAGGAATAGTCAGAAAGACCGCTATAGGCCTGTTTGTCAAGACGACTAGAAAAATATGCTCACCTTCTGTCCGACGAATATAGTAATGTTGACAGACAATAATGTTGAAAGACACGATTCCACCTGTCACGGCGTCCACCTAAGCAAGCAACGCCACACCGGTGCTCCTCATAAATCCTTTGTTTTCTAAACTTCTATTTGTTCTCAACATACGTGAAACGAATTCCTTAACACATCAAACACCATACGATGTCGTTGAACCTCTTTCCAATCCATCAATAGGAAACTTAAACAAATCAACCGTATTTGAACAGATGGGCCGCGACGGTGCCGGTGTCTCGAACGCACCGCACGGGCAAATATAATAATTCCGCTTACTGAATACTTTGCACAATTGTACGTGTTCACTTCACTGTTTAAACTGGCACTAAGTTAACGGGGCACTTGTTGTATTTGTCACTGTAAGATCGTGTCGAGTTTTGGTATTGTCGCGTGTGTGGTTTGTTTACGCGCGGTGGACAGAGTCGTGGAGCGGGTCAGAACACGGCGCGAGACGGTGCGGTCACGTCGCGAGCCGCGGCCGGAGTGACGCGCGGAGCGGCGGCCGGCGACGCCAGCGCCACGCGCCACGCGGACCGACCCGGCAACTAAGCGCACTCAATCAAACGTCACACCGTGATAGCATGCAGTCTTTTTTGCACTGCACCGTGCTGCATTACTTTTATGAGGCTCATTTCGTACGTTGGAAGGTGAAACTAACAAAATTGTGGGGATTAGTGTGGTATGTAAAAAAAATCTAGTGGATTAGTAGAGTCATTTTTAATACAATTTTCTTTTCTATATTCCACTTTTGAATTAATTTAATTTTGACCATACTACAATCGCACCTAAATAACTCAAAACCAAATTTTAAATATAGTCTGAAAATAAAAAATTCAAATTCGGAACTCGTCATAACATGGCGAAAAATATAAAGGCTCGAACCGATGACCTTGCACCGACACCGACGCGGCGCGGCGGCGGGCGGGCGACGGGTACAGACTACGGATCACAACACGCGACACGCGTGCACTGCGTCCGTCTCGCTCGCACGCGGGCGGCGTCACCGGCCCCGCCCCCCGCCCACCGCACCTCCCGCTTTTTACCTTTTTTCCCGCGTTACTGACTGTCACTATTGTGTTCTGCGATTGATGCGTGATTTTTTTTATTGTAAAGTGCAATGACAGGTATTGATACAGCCTTATTAAACGACTTCAAAAAGGAGGAGGTTCTCAATTCGACTAATATTTTTTTTTTACTAGTAATTTTTTAGCGCAAGAGGAATTCAGTTATTGACTAACGTCACTTGTGTTCTGCGATTGATGCGTGTTTTTTTTTTATTGTCAAGTGCAATGTAAGGTATTGATACAGCTTTTTTTACTGGAATTATGTAGTGTAGTAATATGGTTAGAAACGGTGTGACATCTAAGAGTTGATATAGGAAAGCATTATACCTATTTCTATAGGAAAGATTTCAAAAGGTAATTTAAAACATTGATTCATTATTTATACTAAGTCTATGTACCTATATATATACTAAGTTATTTATAGTACCTAAGTATTGACTAGGTATAAATTGTAAAGCGTTTAATGGCCTTAAACCTTAGGTTTTTTGTAGTTATTAATTAGCTGCGCTATAGGTACTTTAGGTATCTTGGTTATCTATTATAATATAAGTAATGTTTGATAATTAATTTAAAGTTTTCAAATTGATATTTGTTAAAAATTGTGCTACCTGGTTTTGTATTTTTTTTAAATCTAATTAACCTTCTTAGGGATCTCATACCTAAGTAGGTACCTACCTACCTACAATCTAAATACTACTTACACCTATCTATAGATTTAAGAGGTCATTAATAAATGTGATAAAATATGCACCTACCCAACTCTAAGTAAATTTTATCAGTGATAGCGATGTGCCGAGTACGGTTTGACTCGAGTTAGACTCGATTCCTGCTTTGGACTCGCCTACTCGAATACCAATTTATTTTGATTCGAGTACGCCAGACTCGATTCCGGTACTCGAGTCAGGAAGAATCGATTCGTACTTGCTAACTCGATTCTATTTATGCGAGTTCAATTGACTCGAGTCTAGTATACGAGTTTTGTTACGCTCTATGTTTTTAATTATCTTTCATTAAAAAGTAATTTAAACAATATTTACCGGACTTTAAAATCGAATTCGAATTCTATGTTTGGTATTCGAATACCAAACATAGAATTCGAGTAGAGGGAATCGAGTCATGATTCGAATACCGTATAAACTGACTCGAGTCGACTCGATCCACCAAAACAGCGACTCGGCACATCACTAATCAGTGAGCTTTTTTTCCTCGATACCTACCTACTTCCTTATATCCTTATTCCTTATATAGGTACCTTGTTAGGTACTAATAAGAGGTTATTTAAAAACGGTTTAAAAATTTAGAACCACGTGGTAACATATGTAGCAAAAGTACCTATAGATACCTACCTACCTATGGGTCCATATTTTTACTCAATTCCTATTTTACGCAACAAAAACATACAAACAAAATTAATCATAGGTCAATAAATTTAAATGACATCAAGTCACACTTCACCAATAAACCTCAAACTTTAATCGTCCCCCCGCCACGCGTAGGCAAGCCCCTCGCCCCTCGCCCCTCGCCCCCACTAAACACGCCAGATTATTATAGTCATAAATATAACGAATTATACTTTTAAAAAGAGGATACGAACATAACATACAGTGTTTATGCCCCCAGCTGACGTGTGTCCCGCTCCGATTTGATCGTGCGACCGTATTTTAAGGTTAGGGTCAACGACCTTAACGTTAATCGTAAAAGGTATATTACATCGAGTTTGAATCCAATTGAATTGAACAGGTTCGCGCGATCCCGGGCAGCGGTTATCAAAACTCTGTGATTATGTCAATTAAATATCCTGGGACATTTTTCACACACGGCCAATCTGATTCCAAAGTATGCAGAGCTTGTGATAAGGTAACCAAATAGCTGATATATTACATATAGGTACCTACTACTTTTAAATAAATATCCTGGGACATTTTTCACACACGGCCAATCTGATTCCAAAGTAAGTTTCAAATGAAGCTTGTGTGAACCAGATAGCTGATATACTACATACACTACTTTTAAATACATACTTATATAGATATTTACATCCAGCCACAGAACAAACAGCCATATTCATGCATACAAATGTTTGTCCTGGGTAGGATTCTTGAGAGTCAATGTCACTAGCCACAAAGCCAACCGACTGTCAAACAGGCTGTGAAACAGGTTCGCGCGATCACCGGTCAGCGGTTGTCAAAACTCTGTGATTATGTCAATTAGGCCCCCCATTTGTGATTTTATACAGCCCTGAGGTTATTGCCTAAAAAATATAATAAAAGTCGATGTCACATTAATTGTAGTTAATAAACCGATAAGACAGAGATCGGTTATTGGGACAAATACGACATTCTGGTCTTTCTACCCACTATTAGTTGCATGGGAGTTACACATGAAGAGATGCAACATAGAGTCCTCACGTTGGGAGCGTTTGGCAGCACAGCGGCCAGAATGGCGCAGTATGGTGAACAGCCAAGTACGCGAGTTCGAGGTTCAGCGTAAAGCTGACCTTGATACCAAACGCGACCAGTTAAAGGCTCGCCCGCGTGCTGGCATAGCATAATAATTATGAGAACGGCGTACTCATGTGCCCTCAGTGTGCACGGAGTTTCGCCGCGTAGATAGGCTACATAAGCCATCTTCGGGCGCACCAGCGCCAGACTAACTAGGAGTCAAAGTGGTCGCCATGGCCGAAATCGGTCGGACCAATCATCATCATCAGTGGCATGGGGTTCTTCAAGAACGGAGTAAGGAGATAGTTTTAAAGAATTTTACTTCTCATAAAAACTTTACAGTTTACATCAAATGAGATATGTGATTATACATTAATAAGTTTACCTTGAAACTAGAAGAACAAAAATTGTAGATAGCTTGAATAATAATAAATTACAGTGTACCTACCTACACACATATTTCTTAAATTTTAATTTTTATTTAGGTACCTACCTAAGCTTTCGCATTCGTTGATTTTATTTGGTTAAAAAATTACGGAAGAGATTCTTACAGGGTCGGCAACGCGTGAGTGACGCCCCTGGTGTTGCAAGCGTCCACAGGCTACGGTAACCGCTTGTCATCAGGTGGGACCGTATGCCTGTTTGTGTTTGTCACTTAAGTGGAATAAAATACGGATATTAAATTTGGCTTCGACAAAGCATAGGTAGGTAGGTATGTCCTACAACACTGTATGTAAATGACTACATATATAGATAAGTAGGTAGGTATGTATTTAAAAGTAGTAGGTATATGAAGTAGGTATATCAGCTATCTGGTGACCATATCACAAGCTCTGGTTAGTTTGGAATCAGATTGCTCATGTGTGAAAAAATGCCTGGGATATTTTACTGGATATTTTTGATCCTAAGTGTGGGGAACTAGTAAGGACATTGGACATATTAATGATTTTGTTCAATGAACAAATCTTTATATTACTGTACATATAACTCGAGCATGAAGATAAAATGTAACACATATAATTTAACCGTGAATGGAACATTCTTGGCACACAAACAGGACTGTGTATGAATGTGGGAAGAAATATTGCAACTATTAAATTCAAGATGGATATCAAATATAAAGAATTAATTCGAAGTGAACTGTTTAATAGAGTTAAATCAATATCTAACTCATAATACTAGCTTCGGTCTCGCGGTTTCACTCGTTTAGTTCCAGTTCCCGTAGGAATACGTTAGAGCCTGTGTTACTCACGTAGCTTTCTATTGGTAACAGTCGTTTCGGTGCCTATTCATTATCTTTCCTCTATTATATTCAGCAGAAATAGCAGCTTGACAAACAACAAGACATGTTTGTCCTGACTGAGAATGGAACCCACAACCGGCGGATTGAAAGTTAGGGTCAGAAACCACGCAATACTTATTTGATTCTAGACAGTAAGTAGTTGGTGCATTGTATCATGTATTTGAATACCATAGGATTGCTTAGTCTTAAATTAGAATAGCCTTATGTGAAAAATGTCCCAGGATATAATATTACAACCCGCTTTATGAGAAAATGAGTCTCATAACAACTGCATACCTACTATTTTAAGCCCTTAATTAAACACGACAAATTAATTTACATGTCCACAGTAAACTGGTTGTCAAGTCAACAATCAGTCAGACATCCCACGACAAGACGAACACACGTCAAAAACCACAAACCTTACCAACATAGTAATAAACGCTATAATCCATTGACAAGTTCATTATCTAGTCCGATTTGTACTGTAATTTCGGATCGTAAAATTGGTAATTTTCGCGGGCGGCCATGATGGATCTGTCATCACGCCGTATTCGCTTTATGGCTCGAAATTATAGAGCTGCATGCGCGTGCGCACCGTTTTTCTTGCACTGCGCCTGATCAACGCCGATCCGCAAATTGGGTTAGTGTCCTTCCTTTTTTACAATCCCCATGTCAATCAGCAGTGGTATGTGGATAATTTACATCAGGTAATTGGTGACAGCTTTCTGCATGCTGTCTGGTGGCAAGACTCTCACGCTGTGGAGGTCAACTCAATGATTGAATGGTGAATGATCATTTTTGAATGGGTATTTTGACTTAATAAAGATCAATAGCAGCAAGGTATTAATGATGTTGTATACAGGTGGAAAGACTCTACTTATCTTAGCTGATTTAAATTGGTCACATAAAAGGAAAACTAAAAATCTAGCGACATAGGTAGGTACATTCATTACCTTCTTCTTTAAAGAGGTATAAATTTTCACAAACTTTAACTTTGACAAAAACATTATTCTAGTTACCCACTAATTAAAATACAACTCAAGTTCAATTACATAAATAATAGTGTTTGAAACTTACCTACATTCAAAAACCATACGAAAACCGGCTGCAACTTATGAATGTAAAAGCGAAAGTACTTCGAAGGAAGTAAGCGTAAACTATGTTTTTTTTTATTTAAATAACAACCCTGAGAATAAAATCTTCGTATTTCTATTGCAATGAAAGAATAACTCAGTGGGACTCCTTTATTGTCATACTAGCGTCCCGCGCGGCTTCGCACGGGTGCAATAAAACGTCTTAGTTCAACTGTTTTGCACAAATAATAGGTACTCCTCTTTTTATTGGTTAAAACTGTATCAAAATCCGTTGATTAATTTAGAAGAAATTAACTTAGAAAGTAACAGTAGATGGTAGATAGGTAGGTATTGTTTTTTATTCTTACTAGCTGACCTTTTAAACATTGTTATGCCCTATATAAAATACTCTCCGTTCACCAAATATATACAAAAAAGCCGTTTCGGAAGAGTTCGACGTGACACGGGATTTTCATCTATTAGGTAGGTACATAGGGTAGTTTACTAATTTTCTATTAAAGAAATCTATCAAAATCAATTGCGTAGTTTTACAAGTGGAGAAACACTTTGACTTTTATAAACGAGAAGAATAGAGAAGAGTGCGTCACGACTCACGACAATGCGCAAGTAACACCGCAATGGCGCCGATCACTAGTTAGTGCCCCCGGTTTCCTCCGCAACCCCTCGTGATAAATAAACAACACCCAACTGCCATATTTCTATGCAAACAGTTGCGCCGAGCTGTCAGGTTGCCTCAACTTTTCTATAAAAGGAAGCGGGCCTCGCATCGGAAGGGTGACCGCAAAGTTGCATGCGGCCCGGTTTTAATTACCCCTGCTTACCCCCCCTCCCATACATACTAGCGAGATAATAAATATCCTCTTCGCACGCACTCATACAAACCACTTGTAATTGACTGTTTTTGTACGAGACATCTCAAACTTTTTGCTGATCAAATTGATACGAATAATATTGGTCACTGTAGAAGTTTCATTCAATTAAAAAAATATGTTTTAATCAATAAAACTTTATGTGGAAAATTAACAAAGGTATATAAATAATTTATTTGATTAATTTATCCATTGTAGGTATTAAATGAAAACTGCTCGTAAATCTTTTTAGTAGAGAAAAATATATTAGGTACCTATATAGTCTTTTTTAGTAGGCACCTATCTCTAATATAGTTAATTTAGAATACAAAGTTAACAATATTTAGTATAGTCGGATTAATAATTCGAGTCACAAAAATGACAAGTGCAACTGTCACTGATACAAAAAAGGGTGACCCGCTACAATAGTGATGTTCGGCAGTTTAGTTCTTTCAGTATCCGATACATAAATCTAGTCGAAAATCCTAAAATTTCAATTTTTTTAAACTAAATTTGAATTTAATTGAAACCAAAATTAAATAAATAAAATCGAATAAATGTTATTAATTTAATTAACCTAACATAGGCTAATCATCCAATTCATGTTTAATTAAAAAAAAAAAAAAAATGGACGAATAAATATAATTTATTTGTCCAGTACCCGTACAAATAGTCACTTCCAAAACAAAATGGGGTCCATAGCGTGACAAGTGATGACTATAGTTCTTCCAATAGCCAAAAACAAATAACATACATAAGAGTATTTTATGTAATATTTAATTACCTACCGTGTATGTCTTTTGTTTTATTACCATAAATTAAATATTTTTATTTATATAAAGGCATTCTGACATTGAATAAAAAAAAAGGAAACTCTAGTCGAGTTTCCTTTGTCCTTAGCCGACTTTTAGTTGTAAAAATTCGAATCTACCACAACACTATTTATTTGGGACTAAAAACCTGCAACACTGGAAATGTCATTTCTCTGCCTACAATGAATAATCTGATTATAGTAAAGAGCTCTATTATCACTTGTTGACAAAACTAGAACACAAAACTTTTGTTTCAGTTCAAAACCATACTAAAACCGGTTTTAACCGGAAACAATTCATGTCTTTATGTTTTGTGTAAACATTTTAATACTTAAGTATATCAGCTGTTTAGTCCAAAGTAAAAGCTCTGCTTTTAGTATTGACATTATATGACATTGAAAATACATATATGCATATAATATACTAGTGGCTCCCCGCGGTTTCACCCGCGTTCCCAGGGCTCTTCAACTGTCCAGAGATAAAAAAGTAGCCTATGTGTTAATCCCGGTTATAAACTGTGTTTTTACGTGAAAGAGTAACAAACATACATACATACTTTCGCATTTATAATTAATAGCATAATACAAGTTTGAGCACCTCAGTCATTTGTACCACGAGGGCATCGAATCCGCACCTATGATGGACGACTTGATGCAGAATGAAGCGCGTGATGGCAACCACTCTGGTTATGAAATATCGAGATAATTACAAACCCGACTTAATCAAACGTATCGGGTAGGTACCTAATCTATACTTAAATGAGGGTAGAACAAATAATAAATAAATATCCTGGGACATTTTTCACACACGGCCAATCTGATTCCAAACTAAGCAGAGCTTGTGACATGGTAACCAGATAGCTGATATACTACATATACTACTTTTAAATACATACTTATATAGATATTTACATCCAGACACAGGACAAACAGACATATTATAAGTACCAAGTTTATAAATACCTTATTTAGAAACTTGGTACTTATTACTTGAAATTATTTGTAGTATGGAGTTGTCTAAGGTAGTCCTGTGTCTTTTCGGAATGATGTTGACCAACACGTTTTTTTCCGATTTAAGCGTAGCAAAAAAACCAACTGTGTTTCAATATTTCATCTTACTTAGTGCTAAATATAATTGAAGCTCGATCTTAAATTTTCCCGGAATAAAAACTATCCGTGTTCCAAGTTTGATCCAAATCCGTTCGGGACTTTCTGAATAAAAGAGTAAGAAACATCCATCCATACAACTCACAAATTTTCGCATATATCTGTGTACTATAGGTATCTATCTGTCTGTCTGTCTGTCTATCACTATCTGTGTACCGAATTTCATTTAAATCGGTTATGTAGTTTTAGCGTGAAAGCGAGACAGATAGAGTTACTTTCGCATTTATAGGTAATATTCCTATTGATTAGTAGAATTTCAAGAATTTGCTAACAAATAGATACCTATGCCCATAAAATAAATGGCAAAATATAAATTATAAATTCTATGTAATAATGAAAATTAGGTAATAAATAATATTTCTTTTGTGTCTGAATCAATAACCATTGAAGCTTACATTCTGAGAAAACATCATAATTTTATGAAGATATAAAAAACAAAATGGCTGCTTTGTGATAAGTAGGTACCTACATAAATCGGCGGCAACCGTGTGATGTCTGAAATCGATAAGGTTATAGTTTTTACTATGAAATAATTATGAAGTTTAATTATTTATGTATTGCATACATGCACATTTAATGAGATGTATGAATGAGGTAATATTAATATAAGTTTGTGAGAATCTATACCTTAACGTTAGGTAGGCACCTACTCTTTCACGCATCAATGGCTGAAGGGGTGAATTTTGGCACAGAGTTAGTATATGTTCCGGAATAACAAATATGATAGGATTACTAGGTATTTTTTATTCCGTTAAAATTTTATTTAAAGTTCCCTGGTGCGGGTGAAGCCGCAGGGAACTACTAGTTACTAATAATAATGATAAAGGGTTTGTTTAAGACACGCTAATCTAAGGAACTACTGGAACGAAATAAAAAAATAATTTTGTGTTGGATAGCCCAATTATCGAGAAAGGCTATGTAGTATATAACATCACGCTATAATCAATAGGAGCGGAGTATCAATGAATCGTGTTGCAAAAACGGGGAAGATGTGACGCAGGCTAAGTAGCGCAGATCAGCTGGTTCATTATATGTGTTAATCAAGAACACACTTATAGTATGTATTTAAAAGTAGTATATCAGCTATCTGATTACCATAACACAAGCTCTGCTTAGTTTGTTTGGAATCAGATTGGCCGTGTGTGAAAAATGTCCCAGGATATTTATTTATTTTATAATGTGCCAAGTTTCTTCAGAATCAAACCATCCGTTTTTGCGTAAAGAAGAAAGGAGTACTTTTACCATTTTTAATATCAGTAAGATTATGTTCTTACAAAAGAGTTAATGTCTTGAATAATATTATAAGGCATACCTACTTTCTAGCACCTCTGGTAATGCGTAGGTATATTAAACTCTATGTTGTTTGCAATATGGTACATAATAAATTGTCTTAATGCGGCTTAGTGGAGTTATCTTGATGAAAAGATTATGTGAGAATATGGTTAGATTAAATCTGCAGTGTAGCTTATTCTAGTTAAGTAAAGGTATGAATTTCCAGTAATTTTTATTTAAATTTCAGAGTCATGAAAAACCTTATTCAAAATTGATAATTTGACGAAGTACCAGGTAGGCGCAGTGTCAAAATCTGTCTTTAATTATATAGACCTACTTACCTCCGATTTATAAAAAAAATGATAATAAAAATAAGGTAGGTAGGTACCAATATAAAAGCATTCACGAGACCTCAAATTCTAAGATCCTAGGAGCCTACGTCATTTTAACAATGGTGAATGTTTTTATAATTAGTTTACTACGTAATTTCAGTAGGTATAGCTAAATTATAGTCATTTATGTTGATTTAATTTAATTTTTTGCATTGATTTTATTTTTTATTATTATTTTATGAGTCTTGTGTAAATTTAGGGTAAGTAAGTTATTTATGTTTAAATTTTATCTTTAGTTTTAATTATTTCTCTCATTTTTGGTTCTGTTGTGTGTCCTTTATTAGTGCTTGTAGTCGTCACCTGTAATTGGGACACCATTTACGATTTATATCTTTTGTACTTGTCTTTTTTAATGTATTGATGTGTGTCTTGTTGGTGATCTAATAAATAAATAAATAAATAAATAAATAAATAAATAAATAAATAAATAAATAAATAAATAAATAAATAAATAAATAAATAAATAAATTAGATGTAGGTCTGAGATATAACTACATACCTATATACGTACCTACATACATACTTATTACAGGGCATATTTAATAACTTAAATGTTCCAATAAACTCGTAAAACCCAACAAATAAATTGTCAAAAACTGGTATTAAAATTAAAATCAGAAATAACATTTTCTTTTCAAAGATTTAAAATCAAAATAAAGCTGTAAACAACATGTACGGAACCGCGTACCGTACAAGCCTCGCCAAACCATACAGAGCCTGCGTAGGTGAACGAATCCATTCACTCAATTTATGAATGAGTCGTAACTCGCAGTTCATTCACACCACCAAATGTCAAGGTACGCACATAAATAACACCTACATTCCCGCACTAAATAAATATATACATAGGTGTTTTTTTTAATAAAATTAATTAGATTTCCATTTATTTGAAGACTACCCACGCTATGTAGTTGGCGCCGCGGGGTTGCTAATATCAAATAATCCACAGATCATTTTTACTAGATAGCGCAACTGAGCGATTCGATTTGTGAAAAAGCCAAGCGTGTCTTGTATTTTTTTATTTTGTCTCTGTCTTATAATGCCTTAGGAATTCTTATAGTTTACTATTACTAGATATATTTTGCCAAAAATTGACGATTATAATATAACCGTACTTTTACTGTCGTCATATTATGACGACAGTAAAAGTACGGTTGAAATTAAATTTAATAACTCAATGTCTACTACATAAAAATAAGAACAAGTCCGCCAATCTGCATTAGGTCCACGTGGTGGACTATGGCCTAAAGCCCCCTCGATGTTAGGGGAGGCTCGAGCTCCTCGGTGGAGTGGTATATGAGCTGATGATGATGAAGAACGAGTTGTTTCCTGTGACATCTTTTGGGAGAACGTTCGTTGATAGATAATGGTCACGTAAACTATATGAAGTTGCTATATCTATTTCAATACCTGGTCTATGTAAAGACAAACTTATCATAATTTTAACGATTATTATGAGGATCACAAAGTCCCATATAAGCTGTGTTATTCGTAAAACAATACTACCGAGTGATGTGAAAACATGAATTTTTCTGTAGGTACCAATATTATGTAGGTAGGTAAAGTAAAATAAATATCTAGGACATGCTTCACATGGTCAAACAGACCAAAGTAAGTTTCTATTACTATTGTCACCTATAGCTACTAACCTGAAACATACACTTACATCTATCAAAAATATTATTTTCAAAACTTTTCATTTTTTTTTTCAATCAAATACCTAACGAATAATGACAATCATTACGGGTAGATTATCAAAAAGATTACTCATAATTAACCATTTAAGAATCGTGAGTGACTAACATCGCGGACCCTTGACACGTCCGGTTGCGCGGTAAGCGTTGAACCCTCTCGCCCTCTTGAGATGTAGCGTCTAATGGAAGCAATAAGTTGGCATAAGTTAGCGCCCTGTCTCTCACTCCAATTTTATAACGCGCGCCTTTATCCGTGCGCCCGCGCCGGCGCACTAATGTAGATAAATTGATCGCCTCAATCCCTTATTGGATTAATTTATGGTAATATGTTCGGATCGCGATAGTCCGCCCCGACTTACGATTAAACAGTTTTTATGTAAATCCGCCATCTTTGTTCGCAGCAGTTGGTATGTGGGGGCAAGTTAGGACTGGTCGGCGATTATATAAAAAGTCTGATCCTTTAGTAGATTGTAACGTCGTTTCTGACTCTCTTTTGATTGCATCATAATTGTAATACATGCTTAATATTATAAATAAGAACATGGTAGAATATTGACAGAACTGTCAAATTATGAAGTCTCTCTTATCATATAAAATCAATTTTTAAAATGAATTGTCATTGTAATAATAATTGATCTTGCCTTTACTTATGTAAATAGTATAAAACTATCTGTCTGACTTCTCACTTCGTCTTAACCACGCAACAGATTTACGTTTACACTATTAGAAAGAGCAATAAACAAAGTTTGTTTACTTTCTACTTAATTTTATATACGAAATATGATTTGGTGACATCTGAACCGCACCGCTCACAATTCCCGCCCCCGCTCCCGCTCCCGCCATCGCTTATGAACTTGCACCGCTACGTGCGTGTTAATCATACTGCGGTGGCATTTGTGATTTTATGACAGCCCGCGTGGTTGCATCATTTGATGGGTTTTGTTCTACTCGCCGGTCGCCATATTAATATCGGCGATTGGAAACATAAATTTTACATTTGAAAATTAATTAGATAAATAAACATCTTTGGATATTCATTACCTACATGTATAAAGCCAATCTGATTTCAAAGTAATCATAAGTAGTATCAAAGTAATAGTTTGGTGACCATACCTATAGGTAGTTGAAGAAGTAAGTACCTACCTACTTGCCTATTTAAATTTCATGCCCTACTTTTTAGGTAGATACACTTTTTTGTCCTGGGTGAGAATGGAGCCTACGACAAGCAGATTTAAAGGTAGAGTTAACCACCAAACCATCCTGCCAATCAGAACTACTGATTATATCAATATACTATAGAAGGAATTTTAAGTCTTCTTAATTAACGACCACCCAAAGACAGATCAATTAATGGGTTAATAATGGAAAAGTTGCCACTATTCTATGGCGAATTCCCGCGAAAGTATATTTCGGAAACTTATGGCTACAAATAGAAAGTATATTCTCAGTGGGAGGTCCCAAAATTGGTAGCTAGTTAAATCACACATAATTAGATACAGCTTGTATTCATTAAGAGGGTTAAATCAATTCGGTAGATTAGAAAGCGATTGACTGTGTGCTATGTAGAAAAGGTTGGAAGCAAAATGTCAAATTAAGACTGCTTTAATATTGGTGGAAGGTTTTTATATCAGGCGTTTAGGTTATCAAGGATAAACGAATGATTACTTGAGGTTGCTATTTCCGGCCACAACCGACTTATGAATGGTGAATTAGGTAAATTAGGTAGGTATGTTAAAAAAGTAATAATCGAATTATCGTCTTTCGGAAAAAAGCATTTTCTAGTAAACAAAAAGTATCTATACAATAACTACGAGCGAAACAGAAAACATCGATTCGCACCTTTCAACCCGAAATCATTACACCGCCAAACTACACTTGGTTATTCTTTCATGTATCCAATAACCCAAAGAAAGGAGGCGGAATAACCTCAAAAAAAAAGAAGAAATATCCTTAAAGTTTGTTCAATAAACATGGCGGGGCGAATTCGCGCGATCGCAGGAAAAACGCGTCCGACCTCCATCCGAAGCTCCGAGCACATTTTATACAAACGATGACATAAATACTCATTTGCAAGAACAATATCCGATATTGAGTGAGCCCTGTCTTGCGAGCAACGAAGCAGGTACACTGCCGGCCCGAGGAACTGGCTTCTACAATATCTCTATTTATTTATTAATAGGAAAAATCAATCTACAAAAATAACTGTGTTTATAGCCCATTTATCGATAAGGCTATAGGCTATATAATATCACGCTACGACCAACATGAGCGGAGCATCAAAGAACAAAATAGCTGTAGCTTATAACAATTAAAAAAAAATATGCTCAAATAGGGAAGATGTAACGCAGAGGAAATTGCAGATCAGCTAGTGCAATATGAATTTATATTCGAGTTTTCATTCGCATTCTGTTTAAATAGTACTGTGTACGTATATTTACATTTGTATCTACAAATTTTAATGATAATGTAAGTGGAGTCAACTTGTGCGGCAGATATATAAAAAAAAAAAAATGTAGGTAAATAGGCTATCAATTTTACTATATATTATAACTACCTATGTATTATTCACCATTAAAGACAGCTGTTTATAATACATTTGAAAGCTATTTCGTTTATTTTTTACATTCATTATATTGCTAAACTGTTATTTTATTACATCGCAATTTCATAGCTACCTTAAACTATACTTAAAACTACCTTTTAATATTACATAGGTACCTACTAAAAAAGTTAATGCAATTTCTACGTGAAATCATTAAATTTTATGCTTTTATTACAAATTGTTTTCACAATTGCCTTATTAAATTAAGTATCAAAATAAAATAACATTTTTTTCCAAATTACACCCTATATTAATTATAATAGGTTACATAATACCAGTTCGTAGCACTCCGAGTGTACGTTACATTCATGTTTATTCACTGGGCTCGGTTGAACCCCTCAACCAATATATTTATTGGTTTGCATCCAAAGTATCTACGTGGAATTTACTATAGCTATACTAAACCGTAGACAACTCAAAATTCGTCTTACACTTTACAACTGTATGTAAATGTGGGCCTTGCCTTATGAAACTTGTCCGATGTGAAAATATTCGCGAACCAACCTGTCCATAACATATTGTATATACTGCCTAAGATGGCTGCTGTTACTTATATTTAAATGTAAGTAAATAAATAATGAATATATATCCTTGGGCATTCTTTGAGGTTTGGTTTGGTCGTCCCATAGTTGATATACCTACTTACTTATGAATATTATTATATAGATACTTATATAAATCACAGAACAAACAGATCAAGGCACAAGAAATCGAGTCGTATAATGTTAGTGTAGCTAAACTACAAGCCAACATGCTAGATTGAATGATTTTTGATGTAGAAGTATTTAACTCAAAAGTACCTACCTACGCAAATACAAATAAACAATATAAAAAAAATATTTTTTCACACACGGCCAATCTAATTGAAAATTAAGCAGAGCTTGTACTTTAGCTGATATAATACATTGAAATAACATACTTATATAGATAATTACATCCACACCCAGAGCAGTCTTGTCCAAGCTTACAAAAACATTAATCCTGGGTACGAAACTACAACCTGCCTAAAACCAAGGTCACTAAAAACAAAGCTAACGGACTGCATGCATCAGTATGCACCTCGACCTGATTACCTTCTCCCGAAGGTATTCAGGAGTGTTAGCGAAGGACCATCGACGTTGCATCAATCCGGTGTGAATCCACTGGCTATTAATTACCTGAAGCCACACGCCATCTTGACGGACGATGTGAGAAGAATGGAGGAGGTAAACGAAGGAGTAAACTAAAACAGCTTTAAAAATAATAACTAAAGAAATGAAAGAATTCAAATAAATAGTGAGGTTTTTGTTTTAGAGAACGATAAAGTAATTTTTTTGTGTTTAAGAAATCCGATAAATATTTTAAATGACTATACAAGTTAAATGGAAATCTAGATTAGGTACCTACATATATTGTTAGTAATACTAGTCCCTAGAGTACCTACATATGAGTAGTTATATCTGGAAGATAATTAAAAAATATAGGTTAGTACTTTATTAATGCTGTGTATCCGAAAATTATATTAATTACATCCAGACACAGAACAAACAATATGTCTGTTTGTTCTGCGTCTGTGTCTTAATGCATACAAATGTTTGCCTTGGGTGGGATTCGAACCCACTACTGGCGGCTTGGAAGTCAAGGTCACTAACCGGCTTTATTTTATAAACTTTAGCTGTCTCCCTTCCACAATAACATTATGTGAAGAAACACAAGCCACGGCTGATGCCGCATCCAGAACTCTTCACTCCTCAGTCACAGTTGTGAGTTGAGTATCAAGGTGCGGTAGATTGATGAGTTACTCCATTACGGCGTGCTGTCCGCATGAACTTCCGTGTAAACGTGGCTCATTATATCTGCCGCAGGTGTGGTCTGGCTCTTGGTAGCTCTTGGGGACTCTTGGCGGCTCTTGGGGGCTCTTGTTTTACTTATGACCTTTTTGTTGGTTCTTTGTTAATTTGGCAAAGTTGGTAGATTAGCACGAATAGGTCATTTGTCAAATTTTAAATTGCGATCTCAAAATAGTAGATAGGTATAACACAAATTCATAAAAATCTGCCTCCGTCTTACTTAACGCTTACTTTATCTAAACTATGCATCAGATTTTTAAAGAGTTATCAAACATTAAAAACGCGATTGACAAAGAAAATTTGTATTTAAGTACAATTTGTCATACATAGGTGAGCTGTGAGTGTTTCTTTACATATACCCTTCTAAAAATTATATTGACACATCAATCCAAAAATCATTTCCACCGAGTCAATATCTAAAACCGATGATGATAAACCGTAAAGCCTCATTACGCCCCAAAATCTCCCACATCGGGCGGCACCAGACACTTGACCTATATCCAGACACGGCAGGACTTTAAGCAGTCCCTGTAAGTTGTTCCATTAGAATTGGTATCGGAAAACAATACGGGGGGCTCGTATCTTTAGTTATTGCCTCTCGTGATCCGTCTACCTAAACTTGTGTTGGTGCTATGAGATTTACAGTCAAACTTAAAGCGTTCCCCGCTATCTCGTGAAAGGGTTAACTTTCTTCACGCTGATTAAATTTATAGAATCATTCAATTGTGAGATTATTTACTACTTGCTTCCGGTTTCTCTCGTGTGGTTCTTGATTGAGGGGGTATAATATAGCCTATGTGAATCCCTGATAATGTAGCTTCGCACTGATGAAAGATTTATTTTAATATGTTCTATGGATTTGGCGTGAAAACGTATTAAACAATCACACGTTAATAATATAATATGAGTTAGTCTTATACTGGTTATGCACACTATGATATACTTAATATGTACTTACATAAGTTATTAGCTAGTCAAAATGTCTAGTCATTTGATCATATTTGACTTGACATAAGACAACAGTAATTTATTTTTGTTGGTAGCTCCTCAAAATCAATTCAGCAGTATTAGATATAAGGTAACCAAATTACCAAATATGAAGTAAAGCAGATATGTACGTAAGTATTTTATGGATTTACGTCTGACTAATGGATTAAAATATCTCCATGGTAGACTCCAAATTGAGAAGAATCAAGATGATGGAACAATTTCTCACTTTGATAACTCTAAGAAGTCTAAGATAGACACTAAACATATAATATCAACTGCACCAACGATACAATCACAAAAAGAGCTTCTTCAAAGCATTGAATGGATAGCAAAAAAGGGTAAAAACAATGTTGATACTTGCACAATACATTCTGTCTGACGCGTGACGCCGACGACGACTAAGTATCTAGTCTTGTCATGTCGTGAAACAGTTATATTACTGTCTAAACACTCACGTGTCGATGTGAGTGACAATTCAATCGTTTCTAGATAAAGTGCAACTATGAAATTGTATAGGTTTTCTCATTAATTAGGGTTTTAGTGGTATATTTGAAACTAATAGGTAAATAATGACGCAGTGGACGTAAGAAAATCAATCAAAAAGCCTCCGCCACGCGGTTTTACCTGAGTAGTTAACGTTTCCGTAGGAATACAGGGGTATATGCCATTTGCAAATAATGTGGCTTTCTTTTGGTAAATTTAATTTCAAAATCGGTTCAGTAGATCTGAACCGATTACCCTACAACCTCACAAACTTTGTGACTTTACCTCTTTATAATACTAGAATAGATAAACCTTATTATATTGTCCAGTAGGTAAGTACCTACTCGACATACCAAAATATATATTTTGTAAGTAGGTATATTTTATGTATTGAATTACGATTTTGACACCCTAGCAAAAAGTTTGTAAAGAAATTCTTTCCGCAGTCAGGTAATTACATGCAAATTTATCGTTGATTGCGCATGCAATTTATTTAGTATCAGTGGTTTCACTCGTTATAACGGCCAATACAGTGCACCGTGAGATAGCACTCCCGCCCGACATTGACATACGCGCGCAACTCATGCGCAACTGTGGGAGACGCGAACACACGATTGTTCCGCTGTCAATCATGCGCGTGCGACGGTTTCTTAACTAAAGATATAGAGGTTTTGTAGTGTGATGAGAGAAATTCGCAAAAGAGAGCGGCTAATAATTCTGTCATTTTGATAGATGTGTATTAGGAAGCAAAACTTCACGGAAAAGCTGATCTCAATGCTTATGCAAAAGACTGGTTCAACAAGGCAAACCAGTGAGGAGTGGAGGAAGGGATGGGAAGGCTTTAAATATATAGAACAATATGATTCGGGTAGTAGCGTTGAAAGTCCCACTTCTATCATAAATATCGAAGAGTTAGGAGGAATGGGTGCCAGGTTTACACAGGTCTAGGAAGACCATCTGCTACCTGTGACTATGTGTAATGTAAGAAGCTATATATCGGAACAAGCGTAGTAGACCATAGTTTTCCAGTCACCTAAAAATTTGCACTACATATTTATTTATCTTTTGTTTTGATATGAAGGGATTATTATTATATGATATTTTTAGATAATAAATAAGTTTCAATTGCCGTAGCTTAACGACATTTTTTCCAATTAAAGAAGCATAAAATTAAGTAAAGTTATGAAGTCATTGTTTCATAACAGGTTTAAAAGTGATCTTTCTAACAGGAATAAACAAAGATCTAAAAACGCTTCAACCGTCACTCATAGACGATGCGTGCGCGCATGTCAATCATGCAGGTTTTTATTAGCAATTTAGTGTTATAAATCAACCGTTCTATTGTTCTACTGTAGGGCTGCTACTTGTTGCTTTAAAAAAAATATTTTTTCGCGCAAAAAAAAATAGAAATGTATTGAACAGAATTAATTAAGAATATAAAATAAGTAGGTATATGATTGGTAAGTCTAAAAAAACAGTGGTAATGACCTCACACCTTTAGGATTAAAAATATATTTTATTGGTATACTTGTTAACCGAGAGATGTTATTAGAGATAGGTACCTACTCAGATATTTTTTTATTTTTATCTTTATTTTTTGGCACCCCTTAATACGTCATCTTCAACATTATGCATAAAGTATGTAAATAACTTACAAATGGCGTAAATTATAACGCTGTGTGGAGTATCAGTATTTTTAATATGTATTTATGGACCTAATTAATCATTGAACTTAACTAGCACTTCCCCATGGCTCCACCTGCTTCGGAAATTATATAGTGAGTCTCATATGGACAGACGGAAATTATAGTGAATTTTGTTTTAACCAGCTCATGCCTACCAAGACCATGACTCCATCAAAACGCCAGGTGGTAAGCTTTGAAATGTATTTATTTAGATTTTATATTTCATAAATTATGTAAAGTTTTATATAAAACAGACACAAATAGCGAACTTCGCAGAATTATTTGAAATTTTATGTAGTAGCTTACCATTAATTAATATAATAGTTTAATGTTTAATTTTAAAGGCGGTTTCCAATTAAATAAATTATATTCGACATGTCAGTCGCAGCATGATACAAAATAATCGTTGGCAAGTACATACATACAAAATCTGAGTGACATTCAAAATTAATAAAATGTGATAATTTGGTAGCTCAGAGGGAAATTTAATTAATCAGTAGGACCAGTCAGAAGCTTATTACCTACTGTATATTGTAGTATTTTTGCCATAGTTATAAATTTATTTAAATGATTTTTCAATAAATATTTTATACTAACACTAATTTCCCATTAATATTGGTAATGTGTGAGTTTTATGTTTATAACAGAACTAGTGATTCCCCGCGGTGTCAACCGCGTCCCGGGATCATAAATTTTCTCAACTTAAAATTTGCCTATGTGTTATATATTCCGGAACATATTCTAACTCTGTGTCATATTGTATAGCTATCTCTTCAGACTTTGTCGTGAAAGAGTAACAATCATACATCCATTTATGCATTCTCACTTTTGCATTTATAAAATGTACAATCTTAAACAAACTTGGACTCAGACATTTGACCAGCTGGATCAAAATTTTTATACTAATAAACTAAAATAGAAAGATTAGATTTTTGTTTTTATTTCCAAAACTACAGGACGAATCTGAATAGGTAATTCTTTCACCAATGGAAAGCTTCATTATCAGGGAGTAGCATGGGCTTTATTTCATCCAGTTATTCATACGGGAAAACGGGAACTACGCGGGTGAAATCTCGCGGAGGTAGCTATGTCTAAATAATTTGCTTGTATGAAAGAAAGAAAGAAAGAAAAGAAAGAAAGCATTTATTTGGACATTCACACAACATTACAGAAGCAAAAAAAAAATAGGAAATAATAATTAAAAATGATTACAAAAAAAACATATGCATTACAATTATAAAAACAGTATGTAAAAAAAAAATTGTAATAAAATTTTACCACTGCAATATTGTGTGATGCCAAAAAGGATTCGACTCAGTGTACTCTAAGATATGTGGTGTGCCACATACCCTAAAACTGATTTTCAGTCGAACCCTTTGTGACACCACTCATATATATATATATAATATAAAAGATAAAAATAAAATAAATAAAAAAAAACAAATTACACTATTTTAGTGCCAAATGCGCAATGTCTTGGAATTTTCCATTTACAAAACGGCAACACCAGACATTGCCACATTTGACACTGACATTTTTACCTCGTGAGAATTCATTTGCCACGTCGAGAAAAATAAGATGTAAGTAATAATGGCACGAATACAATTTGAAAGCATAAGCAATAATACAAAATTAAATTGAAAAAGCAAAGGTGAGCGCGAAAGGCACGGAAGCGTTATGATGTTAAATAAATAGCTTGCCTCATCGGTAGCTGGACGCGACGTACCTTCATATAGCCTGACGTGAAAAAACCAAGGTAAGTGAAATAATTAACATTTTTGATTCTTTAGTAGATGGTTTCTGAGATGTTTCTTGAAGGTATACTTTGTTTTCAGGTCACGCAACGGCGGCGGGAGGTCGTTCCAGCACCGAGAGGCAGCGAACCTAAAAGACCCACGGAAAGCCATAGTGCGATGTGCCGGGGTGCAGATTGTGAAAGTGCATTTTCGTTTCGGATAACGGCTACGCTCCTGCGCCGCCCAAACCAACTTATCCAGAAGGTATCGCGGCTTTCCTGTATTTATTGCTTCAAAAAGCAAGGACGCAAGATGAAGTCTTCTGCGAGCTTCCATTTTGAGTAAATTAGCCGAGTTCAAAAAAGGAGTCACGTGTGATCGAGGTGGCACATGAAAACAAAACCGGGCACAAGAATTTTGTACACGCTGGATTAGATTTTTAGTCCTGGCCAGTATACATGGCCCATACACTGTATCACAGTAATTAAGCTTAGACAGGACCAGAGATTCACACAATCTAATTTTAAGCTTCTCGCACAAATAGGGCCTTATTTTATAAAGTAGTTTAAGACGGTAAAAACAGTTACGCACACATTCACATACATGACTCTCAAAATTAAGGGAACTATCCATGATCAGCCCCAGGTTCCGAACCTTTTCCACACGCTCAATAATTTCCGCATTAAGAGAGATGGTAAAATCAGAACAATTTTCATTTAAACTATTTAGTTTATAACGACTTCCAAACAATATTAATTTTGACTTTTTGGGGTTGAGGGTTAGGCAGTTTGACTCACACCAGGCAGCCACCCGCGCCAGGTCCTCATTTAACTTGGCCTCAGCTGTAGCATGTTCTGATGGCGGGAAGGAAATGTACAGCTGGAGGTCATCAGCATACAAGTGATGACGACTGTGTGTTATGCTGTTAGTGATATCTGCACTGAACAAGATATAGAGGATAGGCCCCAGAATGGACCCCTGCGGAACGCCGCGAGTGACTGGGAGGGGACTAGATTGATTTTGGTCTCCATTTGCCCCAGGAAGCTCAACATACTGACGCCTATTCGAGAGGTAACTATGAAACCATTTGACTGCTCCAGCATCGACTCCATAATATGACAGCTTTGATAACAGAAGTGTTGTATTTATGGAATCGAAAGCACGTGAGAAATCAAGTAGCACCATAGCGCTGATCATACCCTGGTCTTGATCTGCCAGGAGGTTATCCACCACATCTGCAAGGGCCGTAGCAGTACCATAGCCTCTGCGAAAACCAGATTGTGTATGGGGCAGGATGTTATGGTCTTCGAGGTATTTGGTTAACTGGACACAGACCACCCTCTCCAAGACTTTGGAGACACATGAAAGCAGACTGATAGGCCGAAGGTCTTGGATAGTTTCAGGTTGGCTTGCCTTTGGGAGTGGCCTTACAACTGCAACCTTCCAGTTGTCTGGAAATATTCCCTGTTCTATTGATTTATTTATTAAGGTTGTGATAGTTGACAATGATTGAGGTAAGGTAAGTTGTAACATTTCCAAGGATATGCCATCGTCACCCTGCGCGTTAGACTTAAAACCTTTTATAATTTTCACAACAGTCTCCTCATCAACTTGCTGTAAGGAGAAGGTTGCAGCACTGAGCCTGTGATGCTCAAAATAGGTCAGTTGTGATATTGACACCCTGTTTTCGCCTGGAACATTCAGAAAGTGAACGTTTATATTGTTTGGGTCGTTTAGATAAGAAGGTAGTTCTAATACGCTCTTTTTATTTGGAATTACAGTGTCTTTTAAATTTTTCCATAACGTTTTTGAGTTGTTTATATTTCTGTTTATTTCCTTATTGAAGAAGCATGTTTTCTCATTTTCTATGGCTGTAATCACTATGTGCTTCATTTCCTTATAACTGTCTTTTTGAGCTGATGAATTATTAATTTTAGATTTTTTATGGTAATTGTCCCTAATGCGCATCATATCCTTAACCGTGTCCGTTATCCAAGGGTGGGGGGGATGCAAGAATTTTTTCTTTTTGATAGGTGCATGGAGGTCAAACAACATTTTCACACAACTAGCGAACGCGTCGGCCAGGGTGTCAACATCCTCCAACTTGCAGAGATCAGTCCATTTGACACAGTTCAGGTCCCCTTCGAATTGCTCCACTATAATATTTTTCATTGGCCTGTATGTTAACCATCGTGGGCTTGGTCTGTCCTTCTTAATTTTAAATTCCGCCACAACCATTGCATGACCTCCCAAGTCTGGAGAGTGCTTGACATAGACGTGAGTGGCTTGTGCGTCTGTACATATCACATCTATTAGGCTTTGGCTATGATCTGTGAAATGTGTTGGCTCTTCAACCAGCTGTGTCAAGTTAACACTATGTAAGAATTGAGTGAACAGCTTATACTTAAAGCAGCTAGGAGTAAGAAGATCTATATTAAAATCTCCAAGTAAAATTATGCTGTCGTACTTGGCCATCGAGATGGCAGAACAGGTGACGGCGTCCAGAAATATATTTACGTCCTGCGGAGGTGGTCTGTAGGCAGTACCAACAGCTATGTCCTTACCGCCCACGCGCAAACTCAGCCACATCTGCTCGACTCCCGCAGCTATGGGGTGTTGACAGGTCCGAACAATTAAGCCCCTACGAATATAAAAGCCTACCCCACCGCCACGACGGCCGTCAGATCTCGGCATGTGGCGCAAATGGTAACCTGCAAGCTTAGGTGCAATGTCATCCTGCCCAGACCCTAACCAAGTCTCATTAATTGCCATTATATCGGGGGCCAGGTCCTGAATAGCTACCACCAACTCCTCATGTTTTGTGCCTAAAGATCCAGCATTGAAAATACCAACTCTTAAATTCCTACAAATCATTATGAAATAGTTTTAGCATAACTCTCTGGATAAAAATTGTACATAGGCACATACAGATATCTATAAGCACAAGTTTCTGATGCTGTTATAGTATGCAGTAGCTTCATTATAATAATATGATAATGACAGTGACAGTGGTTTGTAAGTATGACAGTTTGGCAAAAACAATGTAAATTGAAATTAATAACTTTTAGTACATTTGAGCACATAGGTAAACATACAATAATAAATGGAAATAAGAATGACAACGAACAAACATTAAAAATATAAGTATAAAAAAGTTGTTTCATTATATATTTTAGGTCACTTTGAACCGGACACCGGGTGACCAAAGGCGCGGGCGAAGTCCTCCTCCGAGCGAAACTGAAAGATTGGCCGCCCTTCACCCTGGCGGGCAAAGATTCGGCCACGCCTCGTCCAGGAGTAGTGCCATTTGAGACGTCGACATTCCTCGCGGACCTGGTGAAACAGCTGACGATTCTGGCGTGTCAGCCGCTCGTTCAAGAATACCCTCACCTCATTAGGAGTGGTGAGCGTGCGGCGTACGCGTGCAGCCCGCAGCATCTCGTCACGCAGGTGGCGGCGCGCCAGGCGCACCACGACGCGGCGCGGCCGGCCTCCCGCCTCGCTGGGCGGCGCGCCCACGCGCTCGGCGAACACCACGTCCCGCTCGTCCAGCGTCAGGCCCATGCGCCCTGCGAGCGATGTAACGGCGTGCATTACGCTCTCCCCCTTCTCCTCCGGAAGGTGGCCGATCTCCAGGTCCGCGAGCAGCGCCTCCTGGTCTCGATCGTTGAGCTCCTGCTTGAGCTGTGAGATGGTTCGCTCCAACTCAATGGTGCTCTCGGGACCGACCTTCGATTGATGCCGCTCCAACACCTCTAATCTCTGCTCGACGGCGTCGAGGCGCAGCGTGACGGCGGTGAAAGAATCACGTAGCAGGGTCATCTCCTTACGGAACTCTCGCATCTCAGCCATGCCGAGGAGAAATTCCCGCCGGAATTCTTTTAAGTTGAGCGCATCACTATTCTCGCAATCGTCGCTCCGAGCTCCCAACGCCGTCTGATGAGTGACCGGGGTGCGGCCGCCGGCGTCGGATTCTATCGACCCCGCCTCAGTGTCCCCGCAGATCCCCTTTACCGGAGTTTCGTCGCCCTTCCGTAGGTTTTTCTTACAGCTAGGGCACACCCAGTCCTTATTTAATTGCACTTTGCTTCCCAGTGCCAAACAAGCCCTGTGGTACTTGGCAGGACAGTTGCTACAAGTGGCGGCCCCTGTCATCGAAAGGAATTTGCCACATGCGCCGCAGTTTAGCATTTTTAGGGATCGATTTCGCCGGCAAGAGGTTCGACTTCCAGACAGTACGTGGCCCACAACCGACACGCGACGTCGAAAATCTCTTAAGGAGAGTAGTATGTCGTCCCAATGAAACGAGTAATTAACTCGTATCAAGTATTTGAGATCAAAAGTTTAAGTGTTTGTACTCTCTGAGGCAATTTGCAGCTCAATTAGGGTTGACCGTTCTGCGAGTAACTCATCTATACCGAATGATGCGGCAACAATGACAGCGGAGGGGCGACGGTATCGCGCAAGCAATGTTCACGGTTACGCACTCAACTTAACCGCGAGAATCCCTTGAACACTCGCGTTTGACAGTTCACACGTAATCATCAACTGATTTATGACTGGCCACTTTTTATCACTTTATTTTAAGTAATTCGTAATTAACGCTTACAAATTACCACTTTTTGTACTTAAATATTGTTCACTGATACACTCACTATGATTTAATTTATATTTTCGAATGTTCTAAGCCGATTTTGCAATTTTATAAGAATTTATTTCAAGAGTCAATACGAAAGCAGTGTTACTCTTTAGAGATCAAAGATTAAGATTCAAATGACTTATATGATGTATGACTTGCCTACCGCCTACGATGCTCTCTAAATGGCCGAGGATAGGGCGAATTGGCGGACTGTAGTCAAATTGAAGGTGATAGAGCTGGTCACGACCCTCAGATATGAGGAATACGACTTCCGGAGCATGTCTTGCCTACCACATATCGACATGCCATCGCTTCCAATCAGCTGTTAAGGGACGCAAACTAATGTTTTACATTAGTGTCCACTCGGTCGTCGAGTGTGGTCCAAAACAGCTGTTTGTAAAGGTCATGTCGGCCGCGTTTGATGTTATTGCAATTTTTATTAGTAACACTAGCACCCTACCCGCCTTTACCCGGCATTTTAATGTAATTTTTTCCCTATTCAAATTACTGATGCCATAAATGCTCAGTTATTTTATATTCTACGCTAATTTCAGAAGTCGTATGTACAGACATTACGATTCGTTACATATACTTAATATATTTTAACTTATAATTTTCAAATGAGGATCTAAGTTAATAATGTCATTGTTTAATTTTAGGCTCTGACGAGAAAACGGCATGAAATATTATTCTCGTAATCTTAGGATCATACAGACAGACAGGACAAATAATAAGGACTTTGTACTATGTATTTATGATGATTAGGTATAGACGCATATGCTTAGTTAATAAGTATTTTAGATATTTGTAATAGTCATGTGTACGAAGGTACTTCTAGTTACGGCAAGATGTATCAGTAATTTTCCCAGTATCCTGTTACAATCTTTTTTATAGAAAATTTAATTCAGTATTGATCTTTTATGCGCATTAATTGTATGAAACTTGCGTCTAAGTTTACCGACTTCAAAGATGGTTGTGGGTTATCTTCTGTCATCGAATTGATAAGACTAAAAACATCTGTTCCATAGAACATTTGATAATCCATATAGATGGGTCGTAGTTTTTATTGCTGACTTCTGTTTTGAAGTCCAACTGCTTATAAGTAGGTACATATAAAATAACGTTGGTACTTAATACTTATTGAATACTAGTGGCTCCCCGCGATTTCACCCGCGTACCATGTTCCCGGGATAAAAGTAGCCTATGTCCTTTCTCAGGCTCTAGACTATCCGTGTACCAAATTGGGCGGCTCTAGAGTCTAGACTATATGTGTGTATTTAAATCGGTTCCGTAGTTTTAGTGTGAAAGCTAGGCAGAGTTACTTTCGGATTTATAATATCTATTAGTTAGGATATTTATTAACTTACCACAGACTTAGGTATTTTAAACTAAGTAGGTAATATTATGACAAGACGGTAGTTTAACATTTTCTGTCAAACGACTAAGAATTTAATTTTCTTTAGTATCACATATTAATATAATTACGTATCAAACCATCTTCAAATTTAAATAACACCTACTATAGAAAATTTTAATCGCATTGGTATAGACCATTCATAATAAACCTCTAGACATAGAAAAAGAAATACTTTTTCATATAACTTAATTAACATTACTATTTATAGTATCGTCGGTATGCAAATACGAAACCAGGGCAATTAATCAAACAATTAGAAAAACAAACAAACTGACTGGTATGTATTTAAGTTGGTATTAGGGAGAGGTTTATTCAACTGTGAAACTCATGGGTTATTGCAAAAAAATTGCCATTTTTATTCAAACGTAGGTAAACTGCATATTCTGATGGTAATGACCATAGAGATATATTACACTAGACACCACAGGTTGCATAAATTGCGTGCCAATTCATCTTTAAGTTGGAGCGATTGTCTTCGCAATAAAATATTGGCTGTTTATGAAAACTTATTGATGCGCCGCTCTTATTAGTCGTAGCGTAATGTTTTATTTCATATGTCCTTTGTCTTTGTTCAATTTTCACAAGGATGCGTCCATTTTCTATAAATAAATGCTATTATTTCTTCTATTTTTTCTTTATATAGCCTATAGTCTACCACGATACATGCTACCCATCATATTTTGCTGTTTTTTGACTCGCGAAGTAGGTACATACACTCGCGACGTCCAGTAAGATAAATAGGTCTTTGGGATTGACGTAGTTTAGGTTCAAAAACGTTCTTATCCATAGGATACGTCCCATCAGGTGGGACTGTATGCATGTTTGCCATCTATATGGTATAAAAAAAATGTTACAATAGGTACAGAATGCGAAAATGAAGAAAAGATATAGCCGTTAGCTTTTGACTTCTATACAACTTGAGTTGTGTGTCTAGTTACATATTATGGTCTATGGTCATCACGAATACATTAATTAAATAATTGTTTGAAAATAAATAAGCTATCATAAATATACGAGTAAATAGAAATGACTGTTGGGTTTGTTCAAATTCGTTTCGGTAAAATATGCTTTTATATTTTAGTTTGTATTGAAAAAGCTATCGCTACTTTAACAAACGTTTTTTTCATATCAATTAGGTTAATATACAGACTATCCACCTGATGGTAAGTGGTCACCGTGGTAACAAGCAAGATAGAACTCAGTACTACAGGTGCATTATTACTTCACAGTGGAAACCGGTTTGGGCTAGAAGTAAACAAATAGTTATTTTGGATCTATCCTGTTTATTTTGGTGGTATTCTACCAAAACATTAGCCTTTTTATATATATTATTACTTGGTTAGGTATAACAACAAAGACAGCTGGCAGGTAAAATTAAATATGCATCACATGCCAAATTTAACAAGACCTTTAAAAAAGGCCACAAAAAATACTGGTGTATTCCAGCTGCACTTGAGAGGCCATCTTAATCTAATCCTTGTTTACCACACGGCGAGATTGTGGTCAAACACAAGCCTAGACGTGGTAAGAATACGTTATATCTATGGTTGCGCAGGCGCAGGCGCACAGAATCGATCAGGCGGACAACATCTATTACTTACCGCCGCGTCGGCACGGCCGTAGCTAGGGGTGGGCATTGTGGGGCAATGCCCTAACTTGAAATCACAATGCCCTACCCTTAAAACAAAAAAATCAATCAAAATCTTATTTATTTAAATAGGCCTTCACAAGCTCTTATGAAAATTCACTATTAATGCTCTGAAAGTTGAAAGAGCCGGCAATAAACTCAGTAATTACTCTAAAAAACCATATACGATCAATTATTTTTGTGACGTCTAAAAGGGCGTCAAATTGTGAGAGGTTCTAAAAAAAACATCATTATTTACGTACGTATTAACTTACGTCCTGCAGTGGACTGAATAGGCTGAAGATGATGATGATGATCATTATTTACTGTCGCCCTACCAGTAACCAAAGCTGCCCTACCTCAAATTCGACTCTTGCTATAGCCAGTCCTGGATTTATGCATAGCCTAGGCCTAGGGGCGGCAGCGTCCTAGGGACGGCAGTTTTCAGAGGACGGTCACTTGATTTCAGAGGATATGTAACTACATGGGCGGCGGAAATAAAGTGGCCTACACTCATAAAAAATATTAATCCAGCACTGGCTACAGCCCTGCGCGTCGGCCGCGCGCTTGTAATTATAAACATTTAATTGGATAACGCTATGCGCAGACGCAGACAACAAATGCTAATGTCCAATCAGAGATAGGAACGGGACGTACTAAATGTGTGATACATATGAAAAACCTTCTTTTAGTTAACAAGGTTACGTAGATTCAAAAATGAGATTTGCAATTGAGAGTAATTTTACTAGACCCTCCACGGTTTCACCTGCTTTCCCGGGGGGCCTTTAATTTTAACAAAACGTAGCCTATTACCTTTCCCAAGCTCTAATCCATCTCTATGCTAATTTTCATCAATATCGGTTATGTGGTTTACACGTGAACAGACAGAGTTACCCCCGCATTTATAATAGGTATTAGTAGGGATTTGTTACGTTGATTTGTTCACTACCTTCACTTTTTAAAGCGTCGCAAAATTATTACGCTAAGTAACATAAAATTGATAGATTCTTATATAATGTCTACGTAGTCTAGAACTGCAAAGTCCGCGAAAGATGCAAAATAATTAGATTTAGTTTAACTGCCTTATCTAAATATGTTAGTAAACAATTTAATTGTAAGGAATTTATGCTTGTTTGTGATTATTTAGTTAACAGTTGTCTATCTATAAACTGATCTTTTAACTAGAAAACAGGTGCTTTGCAAATGTGTCCTTATAATTTACGTAATAAGTTTTAAATTCCTACATTATGGATTACTTATATAAACTCACAGGTGTTTTAAATTGATACGTAAAAGCTACTTAGGTATGTTGCTGACTGGACTCTTAATATAATTGGCATTACTTTCATATCTGTCTCTTTTAACATTACACTATTCATATATTAACCAGTGTACGTAACATATAATCTTCATTACATCTCTTTTCTTTGTATATCATACTAGTGGTTCCCCGCGGTTTCACCCGAGTACCCGAATCTTCCATTTTCCCGGGATTAAAAGTGGCCTATGTCATTACTCAGGCTCTAGAATATATGTGTACCAAATTTCATCTTAATTAATCAGGTCAGTAGTTTTAGTGCGAAAGCGCGAAAGACCAAGTTACTTTCGCCTTTATAATGTGTATTATAGTTCAAGATTATTTTTGACATAGTTATACATTCTGAAAAATTTAGAGGAATTAGATTACAGTTACCACATAGCTAATTTAATTAGGCACTGAAACAGCCATGCTCTTACATTTGGAAATCGACTACGACCTTCAGCGCCATTGCCATCAGCACCAGTCACTACGACCTTCAGCCAATTAGCGCATCAAGTACTAGGCGAGCAGAAACACGAAGAGTCATCAAACCAACCTAGGCTTCCAGGTTCAACGACCGCTGGCGATGCAGGGCGACCTGGAGCGGTGATCTGTCATAGATCAACGTCAGTGCGCCGGCGCGGGCGCAGAGTGTACCTGCCACCGGCTGAGGCCGCTACCAGCCGCTGTCGATGCCTCCGATTCCCGCACGGTGGGTGTACACATTGTTTATCAGACACGATATGAAAAAACTAAGTAGTTATATACAGTCCGCGTAAAAGCCATCTGAGGCTAACGTTCTAGTCCATTAAAGAAAAACAAATAGATATTTTAATTGTAGGTTACAATAAGGAAGATGTTGTATTGGTAACCCTGAAGAAAGTAATATAAACAGAGGAATTCGACATGAAGTGCATAGGGTTTAAAGCCATTTTTAGTTAAGACCCCGGTTCCAAATCCAGCGGTTACCAAAAATCCCCGGCCCAGAACCAGCAACTCTACATTACCTTATACCTTGGCCCTGGGGTATGCCCACAATGTCAAAAGACAAGCAAGTAAAACAAGCAAAAAAAAAAACACCAAAAGAATTATTCGACTACTACTGATAATGAGGTATGTTCGTCAAGTCATCATCACCACATTACTATCGTTTAATAACATTTGTATCACCTGTAAAATCAAATCCATCATTCTATCGCCCTCCTGAAACTACCGGCGAGCCGTTAAGAAAGTATCGTGCGTCCAATGGACACGCGCAAAGACAATGTCCGCGGTATCAGATGACGAGGCTGCCCCGACGCCGCATGTTTACGACCACCATCTTATTTATTAGACGCCGAGCACAGATTACAGCCACTACCGACTACTTATAGTACAGCCGCTACTTACCGCTTCGTTTTGTTCTAGTCGGCGAGCCTTCAGCGGCGTTATCCCCACGTGATCGCGAACAAATGCGATTAGAACTGACCACGTATTGTATTTCAGTATTTTTAAACGACTTCAAAAAGGAGGAGGTTCTTTTCATTATCGTTAGCATAGACTTATATACATATATAATCTTAGACGTCGCGTGTCAATAAGCAGCAATAATGCTTTCCACACCGTCATTTAGTCCGCGATCGACCGTTATTGCCTTCGGACGTCAAAGAAAAGAGACAAAGAAGACCAAGTCTTCATACAGGTTGAGGTATATTTTTCGTAAAGCCTAAATGGTACAGACGTTATAATTGGACGCAAAAGATTGCATACGAAACCTAATAGAGAGACATTAGGTATACTTAATAACCTGGAAAAATATTGGATCCCTCAAATGAAGTTCAAAAGCAGAAGCAAGTAGGTGTGTATTTAAATAAGTTACTGTAATAATAAGAAACTATTGTACTAATCCTACCATCCTACTATCAATGCTCCTACTATATAATCTGTTACTCAGTCACGCACGACAGCTGATTTTTTAGATAAAATATATAATATTCTGGATTAACACATGGGCTACATTTTATATACGTCGAGGTTACATATTTTAAGGATATTTGAAATCCATTAGAAACTTGTTGGTAAAATCGAAATTTGTTTCATAATTTATTTACCTCGTACATTTATTTAACAAAATAGGATAGTCGTTATTTGAACACGGTTCAAGAACTACGATCTTTTGGACAAGAACTCAGGTTATTATAGCCTAGGTTTAACATAAAGGCTAATTCTAATTACAAGAATATGATCTAATTATCTTTTAATTTGAATAATTTATTCCGATGAATATCGTTCATGATAAAATAACTACGTAAATACCAGTCAATGTTACCTTTGAATTAACATAGAAATAGCAGGCTATTAAAAACAAATTTATTTTGTAGCCGTTTGTAGTTTTATAAAATTGTATATTACATAGATTTTAATGGTGAAAAACAATTGATTCAATTCAAATAACGTAAAGACCATAGAACTGTAAATTAACTAGACGTCGCCAGTACATTGTCAAAAAGCAGCAAAAATGTCTGCTCTATCCACAGCATCATTTAGTCCGCGATCGACCGTTACTGCCTTCGGACGTCGAAGAAAAATTGTCACAGTTGCTCTCCATACATATTGAGGTACGTATGTTATCTTAGTTAGATTTATAGCCTAAGGCCTGCGGTACAGACATATTATTTAAATTATGATTTATCTATTGTATATAAATCTAATTTCAATTTAGCGAAAGCATACTACGGTCTTAATTTCCATTTTGAATCTAGATTCTAGACCTAGGTTGGGTACGGCCTAAACAGTTACCGAGGCACTGCGCATGCGCCGCTGTGGTCACGCGAACTGCCACGGCATGACTATGTTGTTGGAGATTCGATAATTAATATGCTAATAGTCCAGCTTTGCCCACCCCTGCGTACGTGAGAGGCATTATGCTTTCGTTGACACAGATTTGTTAAATATACAGATGTGATAGATTTCGCGTAGATTCTCGAGTCATAGATGAACACCAAAACAGTATTCGAATTGTAACAATCATTCTTAATTTCTAATTGCTGAAATTTATCGATAAACATAAATCTATCCCAGTAGAGAGAGAGTATACCCAAGAGAGTATCTGTGATTTTTTTGTGTTTTATTATTGTCAATTTTGCGACATTATCTCAATTTATTTTGTTCAATTTAATAAGAAACAAAAGTAGTTAAATTCAACCATCACAGAGTCTCAAACCAAATAGGCACAAACCTCCGCAAACATAGATAAACACAATACAAATCTATGCGCGACTGATTTGCGTGCGCGGGCGCAGCAAAAACGTCATAATTTACGAGCTCAACGCTGACGTTTGACTGACAGACCGGTGTGTAGTGGGCCGTATCGAGCAATACGTATCGAGCGAGTAGGTATTCGATAGCATAATGCAATAACCCACTGGTCTGCAATGATCTATGGTTATATCTTAAGATTCATGGGTCTTGTAGTGATTTAGTTCTTTGTTTTTCTTTTAATTATAAAGTTTATTGGCCACAGGTTATATTTCAGAAAAATGTTATTTCTTGTAGATTGGCTGACAGAGAGGAATGGATGAAAATATATGTTGTGCCGACCCTGCTTAGGCGGGATAAGGGCAGGAAGAATAAGAAGAATTGGAATAAAATACCGGTAATATAACTTATTTGGAAAAATTGTGGAAAAACGTTAAACGCATGAAAAAAAGACTTGGAAATCGACCCTCCATTTGTATAGCATGCTTTTGACTATTAATCGTGATTGTTTTTGTTCCAATTTTTTCCGAGTTTAATACCCTTGGGAACGATAAAATACAGTCTATTAACTAAAGTTCAATTTTCAATTAGGTTTCGTTATACATAAATAGATGAATACAAAGAATTTTATCGCCGAAGATACCAATGAAATATATGACGTAGAAAATAAAGATAATTTTGCATATCAGAAAATTTTAACGCTCGAATAATTAGCAATGAACTAAACGTAATTAATATAGCTAATTAAAAACCTCATGATGTTTTCTAATATAAAAGTAAATTAACCGGTGTGGTAGTATTAAAAGCAAAAGGTATAAATACGAGTAATCGTTACATAGTCGATGGAAAATAACTATTAAAACATCATTAATTTTTAAATTGCATCCACGTAAGGTGTGATTGGTAGCTATATATTGATACGACATCGATGGTCATTAAAAAAGTTTTTCTAAAACAATTGCCATATGCAAAAACAGGTGTTTATGATCATTAGAGAATATCATTGTATTGTTGAAATAATAAAATGGTTATAAATGTAAGGGAATGTGTAATTTCCTGTTGTTCTAACACCTTGTGATAGAGAATTTTTAAACAAATTAGTTATTAGGGATGCACCTAATAGGTCGCATTGTATACAACTCTTCAAAAAGACTTACTATTTCCTTTTGGAGACTATTAATTCAATACTGAATTATTTTTTAAGTGTAGTTAGTTAAGTTAGTTTTGGAGTAAACTCGCTTTTGACCTACCATATTGCAAACTAAATCAATTTCAAATTTCATCAAATTCAGAAATTTTCTTTTTTAAATTTTACTACTATTTCTCGGTACATACCTCTAATGGTTAACTCAAACAAATCTATAAATAGATCATTCTAACATACTTTAATGATGTTGTGTATTTTAAAACTAACATAAATTACCGCCTGCATGCCTAATCCTATCTTGGCATGCAATTATGCAAATACGTCAAAGTGACAGCTGTCATTTATTTGACATTGACCCAATGACTGTGTTTTCCAATGCAACATCGTTCGAGCACTATTTCTGTTCGCTTTAATTAAAAGGGACTATACTATAAGGCAAAATACTGTTATTTACTGTTACTGCGGTTGATTGGTCAGATCAAAGTGTTGAAGTGTTGTCAGCAGAAATAAAAGAAAATATTGTCCACTTCCAATGGCGGGCAAAAAGTAATCGAGCAACAAAGTTGAACTGTGACATTTTCATTCGTAATAAAAAAAATATTCCATTCATTTTTTCAAACGGAATTCCATATAGGTAATTAAATACTGTATGCCTATTTGAAATCACCTAATGTATTCGCCTCTATGTAAATTGCTGTTAACTGACTCTATGACCTTTGCAACTTCTCTAATTACAGTAGTAAAGTTGAGGACGTCAATGTCTGATAACTCGTTTGAATTCAAAGATTAACGACACGTTTGCCCATTAATTACTAATAGTTACACAACACTTGTCATTAATATAGTCTGTACCTACTTTAAAAAAAACTTCAGAAAGTTTCTAAATCCCTCCCTAGCAAATACCTGTCAGTTAAAAAAAAAAACATCAAAATACTATCAATATTCTAAATTCGAATTCACAATATTCGGCTAGCGTTATCGACAGCCGTCAATTCGCGCGCATCGCACGTCAGCTTTGACAGTTGCGCCGTCAAAATCAGCTGACGTCGCCAGTCAAACGCCGGACTCGTTCTAAAATTAAATAAAGAGATTGACATTGACACGATACGGAGCATTATTGGGATGTCACACCGCTTTCAGCGGGAGGGTAACATGAATATTTTCACGAGAATATTATTTAATATGTTATTCATTTAACATTACGAATTCATTTTGATATCTTTAACGAGTGCATTAAAATTTGCACTTGACAATACACTTCGATTAGAAAACATTTACACTGTAATGCTCTAAAAAAACATGCGGGCGACATTGCTCCTTATCTTTAATAACATAGAGCAAGTCCATATCAGTGATGGAATCAGGTGGTCTAATAAGGGCGAGCGGAGGTGGCGACAGGGGCTTGGGGCGAGAGGGGGGTTGTGTGTGCGAGCCTTAAGTGAATGAGAGCAAAACGAGGGGCGACACACGGTTGATGTAGATTTACGCGGCTGCGGACGGTGCTCTACTGGGCCGACCTTGCACTGTGGAAACTGTGGAGTCGGTATGTTAATAAAAATAAAGTGTAGTCAATATATATAGTCGCTATTTTGGGTGAAGATGGGATATTTCAAAGCTAATTTATCACAAGAGATTTTTTTTATTTTACAATTATATTTAGTGCATACTCACAAACTTTACATCGGCAGACTGCTCAGCAGTTTGCAGTAGGTACCTACCTTTTAGAATGATTTTGAATCATTTGAGAAGTATGAAAAACTTATAATTATTTATTAAAAAACAGTCAGTTAAAACCCTATAAGGCACTTATGACCTGAACAATTTGCGAAATGAAATTTATTTTTGTCATAAAAATCTGGGAATTTATTAATTTAACTGCCGAATGTAAATTATGTACAGTCAAAACGTCTACCAATTGAGAAACATCATAATTATTTCTATGAACAATAAATATAATTGATATGAAGGTAGGTTTATAGGTTAGAAAAAATATACAATCAATAGCGACTCCTTATCATCACTGCGCCATTATTTGAGACAGGATCGCGAGCTGCAGATAGCGCGGCGGCAGACATTTTTTGTATACCTTTTTTTGTTCCCATCTTTCTGTTTTGCCTTCCCATACGCTAATACCACTAGCACTAAGGTACGCTGACTCAGTATAGCACTATATCCAGACTTTAGGTAATCTGATTATAAGGAAAATGCTAGGAAGGATGGGTTAGATAAGAAATAATGTGCATGCTTCATGATCTGAAGGTAGGTATAACTCGTGATGCAAGCCATGCTAAATTGATTTGAAGAAACCCAAATTACTTAATCAAATCTTAGCCTCAATTTTTAGCTCATTGATGACGTCACTCAATGATGATAATACTAATGCTACTATAAAAAGTAAAGTCAGTATAAAGTCTATCTGTCACACGTCAGTACTTAAATACGATAATTAAATTTAATAAAACTTCAACGTAGCAAAACAAGTAAATGAACTTGTTCCATTAACGCTGACAACGTACATTTCTTTAGTGGTTATTAGCAGAAAGACCAAGAAAATTAACAAGATAATGGGCATCTCGCTTTAATTTACATAAACAATTCCATAGTACAAGTGTTCGCGTTGAGTGGCCTAACACAAAAATATATTGCTAATTATTTCTGTGGACATATCTGCCGGACACTAAGTAGACATCGTGGCCTGATACGGCTCCTTCACCTGCTCATTATTGAGTTCAGTCGGGGACGCGCGTGCGCACGCATGCCCAACCAATTTTAAATTTTTCAACGCATTTCGTCGCTATCTGTCATCGAGAGCGGACGCTCGGACGCTCGAGCCCTTCGACGCGGCGACTGTATTGGCCCGCGTTGGGTATCGATTAAATCTGCCACAGTCCGGTGGTCATTAAAATAAAGTGGCCCTTAATAGCCCCCAGATAATGGTGAAATTGAAAAATGTTACCTTTTATTATAATTCATTTAATTTTACAGGTGTACGCGTTATCTGGTATAATCATAATTTTGCATACGTTCGCTAATGTTGAATGGATATTAATAGGTTTCTTACAATAAACAGTCGATTAGTTTGATACATATTAAATGAGAGTTGCATATGTCTGGTCGGCACGCCACGGTCCGTGCGCCACTGCACAGGGCTTATTTATACCTACCTACTTACCAATATTAAATATTTCTTATCTATGGAGTATGAATATAACTGTTTGACCGCCTAAAAGTCAAATATTTTATCTACACTCATAATCATTAGAGATGTTTATTTCTTTTAAACTGACAATGCGATACTGAAAATTATTTGACTGATGGAAATCTTTAACAACTATTGTTAAGTTATATATCCCACTTGAATTCCAAAATCATTAAATCTTGAAGTTACACAAATGTTAAAAGACTAGCTACCTCCGCACGGTTTCATCCCTATAGTTTCCGTTTCCGTAGGAATATGTGGATAAAATATAACATAAGATACTCATTGATAATCCAGCTTTCAATTGGTAAAATAATTATTCAGATCGGTCCAGTAGATTTTAAGTTTATTCGTTACATACAAATTACAAAAATACAAATCTTTCCTCTTTATAATATTTCTATGGATGGGAGTATAGATGGGGTAATAAAGTGTATTATTTAAGCTGTCATATTTAGTTTTAAAGGATGCTATACAAAATATAGGTAACATGTTAAAGGGAGTCCAAGTGGACCCTCAAAGGGCGTATAATAGGTCGGTAATAGGGCGAAACGGGTAAAACGCGTGTAAAGCCGACTAAAGGCCTCTAAGTACAGCGGCTAATTAGAAGTAACGCACACGTTCACTATTAAGTTTTAGCTTAATGGCGGCACAAATGTTTGGCTACCCACATTTTAGAACAAAGAAATAAATACTTAAAACCTCCGATTGTATTGGGTTTGTGAATATGAACTTTTAGATAGGTATCTATTTAGGTAATTCTACTCATAAAATTATGTCAGCCATAAAGGTACAGTTTAAGTTATATATTGAGTTTTAAACAAAAGGACGAGGCAATCAATTGGACTGTTTTCTTCCTCAAAACTCCAGTCATTTACGAAGGGACCGTACCTCACTGTCTTGTTTTTGAAACTTGTTTCAAATGAAGTAATCAGAATTTTAGTTGCATTTATTTATATTATATTGTTTTATCGATGACAATGCCTCATGTCTGTCGACCTTCCGTTTATCACAGGCCACAGCAGTACGACATGTCACTCAAGCGATGATATTGTCAATCAACAAATCAATCAATGTGAAATCTCTTTTATCTGCTTACGGATTATGAAAAATCTAGTACGTTCTGATAACAGTGACAAACTGACATAGGTAATATTTATTATTAGATATTGTTTTATGTAGGACTAGTTGACCTGCGCAACTTCGTTAGCGTCACTTGCCCGTTTTTGCAACATTTTTGATTGATGCTCCGCTCCTATTCGTCGTAGTGTGATGTTTTATAGGCTACAGCTTACCTAGATACATGGGCTATCTAACACTGAATTTTTTTTTCAAATTGGACCTATAGTTCCTGAGATAAGCGCGTTCAAGCAAACCAACAAACTCTTCAACTTTATATAATGTAGTAGAGATTCTGAATGTATGGTAATTAATAATTATGAATGAGATATTGGAAATTTGGAACGCATTTATGAGATGAAACTGTGCGTGAGACAGATAGATGACAAATTGACGAATTGAAAACGTAGCTGTAAGGAGCACTTTTAGTAGATTCCCTGTATCTATATACCTACATTAAAAATACGCTTTACAGGTTCCAACCATATTACTTTAATTAAACTTATACTTTAAAACTGATCTGAAACCTGAATTGTTGGTGTTCTTTCAACTTTAATTTATAATCATATGAAATCTATTTTTAATCATTTAAGATCTTATACCTAGCACAGCTTTGATTTATGATATGTAGGTACCTTTTACTTAAACAGACGTGTATTTTGTCGTAGATAGCCTAAAAATGCTGCATAAAAACCTATTCGAATAACAAGTAAAAATTTATTATAATCGCAGATCTATATATAAAGCGGGCTGTACCTCTAAACTCATATTCAAATAGTTTAGATATAAATTATGTATAGTAGGTAGGTATATTAGATATCCATGGTATACGTTAGTCTATCATATAGGTATAGAAACCGAATTACAACCACTATCGTAAATAAATCCTACGTCACATCACCTCAGTAACGTCTCAAAAGCATGGTTTCCCATCATACTTGTGGCATCTGAATACCTATCTTCTTGATATAACGTGATACCCTCGCGCCTGGTACCACGAGGCCTTGGGGCCCTAGGTTGTCTAGGGCTCTTTATAATGCCTAGAATACCTATGAGGTTAGGTCAGCTGCCAAAAACGTTAATAGGCGAAAAGTATGGTTAATTCTAACGATTAATAACACCTAGATTATACATATAGGGATCGAATAGGAATGTTTGTCTGAAGGAACTAGTTATTCGATTTATAAAAATATTTTAGTGTCAGATAGTCCATTTATTGATGAAGACTATAGGCTATATAAGTATCATGACGCTACCAATAGGAGCCAATCATCAATTCAACATATTATAAGTAAGGGTAAAATAACTATTGAGACCTATCTGTGTGCGGGTCGTTGGTGTAAAGATAAGTTGATCAATAAATAAATAAATAAATAAATAAGCCCAATAAATTAGGAAATCAAAAAAACATCAACCGAAAGCTAAACCCATACTACCGAAATGAGCGAAACAAAAAAACAAGTGTGCCAATTCATTAAAACTTTCCCACTGATGACCTCCACGCTACTATTTATACCGTGCTAGTAGAATTTTCCCGCGACTGGCAACACTAACGGCGCGACAACGAGCCAAAGTTAGATTGCAAGAGGCCATAACACTCCCTATCTTCAATCCACCCTCAGATGAGAGAGGTGTTTGAAACAGGATACTTTTTTGGACTAGCAGTTTATTAGGTAAAATTAGGCCTGTGTGTAAGTTTTGGCCTTCAATTTGATTAAGACGGGGAAACTGATAATGTAGCTTAAATCCAAATAGAAATAGAAACTACTGTGTAATTTAGCATACCTTTAGCTAGGTTATAAGGTGGTCATTAAGTTGTTAGATGATCACAACTCAGTTTATTAATTATTGAAAAGGTACACACATTGATTTGATTTTAAATTTCTACCTTTACGTAGATAACCTATATATTATTTTTTTTTATATACAATGTGGTAAAGACAGTCATAACGTCACATGTAGCAAGTAATTAACAAGTCTTTCGTCCGATTTGATTTTCCTTTTGTCCAACTAAGAGAATTTTTTTTGACATGATAATCTGATAAACCATCAGATTAAAACGTACTTTTGAAAAATATTAAAAGTTTCTTTGATTGATATTGTCTGCTGCACCTGTATCGGTATGCGAAAAAAAAAAAAAAAAATCTTTAAACTAAATTTATCTTGTGAATTAATAAACATAATTATGTTACCTTTAAAAATATAAGATATCTAATTACACCTTCCACATACCTTTTTACTTTTGTGAGATCTTCACTTTCAATACTAGTAGCGCCATCTGTTGATGAAATAAGGTAACATTAAAACTTGTTCAAGGGTCTCTGCGACTCTTGAATGTTTATTAATATAAAACAATTAATAATTTAATATATATTTTTTTACTAATGAATAGTATAAAAAATCTTATACTAAAACAAACTATGATAAATGAACTAAGTTATGTTTTTGGCTTTAAATTTTTATACACTTAATCATAAAAGACGATAGGGGCCAAGTTTCTTGGGAATATTCCAGCTTATTACACATATAAATAATAATATGATGATTTATGCACATTTCTTTAGTTAAAAAAGTTATTGTGTTTCATTCCACACATTGTTAAGATTTTTTTTTACGAAAAACACCAAGATATGAAAAAAATCTCTCATCAATAATTCCAATATTTCCAATACTTAGTATTCCTAGTACTCTTCAAAGATTTAGAAAAGACTATGCCATACAAAAAGACTTATGTATCTTCTCACAACCGAGCTGGTCGTATTTGTGGGCATTTAGGCATGTTGTGTTTTATTTATCATGTTTAATTAAGCGAATCGTGGCTCGATGGCCATTGTCCAACTTACCTGCTCGATTTGAATCTGTTCACCGACCGGTTACGCTCGCCTGTCATCCACCTTTTATTTTCAACAATTTATTTACTTCCCAAAATACCACCAACACGAATCATTCATCGCACAAAAAACATCTCTATAAAACTATTATTATTTAGTATAATGTTATCATATGCACATATTTATAAATAATGCATTTAAAAAGAATACTTCGATAAAACTAAAAATAAATAAAACACCAAAAATTTTTTTTATATCACGCAGCTGTCATTCTTATAAACTTTTTAAACTCAATAGTTATGATGCAAAGGCATACCAACATACAGCCTAAAGAGTTTTCGATATTTCGTAATCATTCCGTTCGTTTTTGATAGGTTGCGAATTCGGATTTCGCGCCACGCGTACTCGACTTGGAGCGCATCTCGCGCGTCTGCGGTACTGTCAGTGCTGTCCGTCAAACACCGGGGGCGGGCCGACGAGGGACGGGCCTCGAATCACTTCGTGCGACTTCGGAACGCACCGCGCCGCTCTCGCTCTACTCAGTCTGTGCCCGCAAGGTGAGCTGAGTCACAACTGCCTTGTATTATTGTGTGTTCTATTTGTGTTATTAGCTAAATTAGGACTGGTGAGTAATTTCATTCTCTATTCTAACTTGTAATATTGTTATCAGTGTGTTATAATGTATATGTAAGACGTATTTCATGTAAAAAAATATTGTGTTTTGTTTACAATGAGTCTGTACTTCCAACTGTTGTTTGGCGAGTTTAAGATAGATTTCATAGAAACAAATATAGCCGACGGATCAGGTAAAAATATTTATTCTTTGATATGACAATGAAATGACTTGCGATGTTTATATTTAAAGTTTATGTTGAAATGTTTAGAACATAACCTCAAATTGGTTGTCATCGCGAGTTACGTTATAGACGTCAACAGATGGCGTTTTACCGAGGGGGTGGGGCTTACTAACTGCCACACTAGCTAGACGTATGTCATTTGCGATAATTGAAGGTTAGTTTGGTATTGTCGAAAATTTTAGATAAGCGTTGTTTATTTTATGAGGTCCCCCATTCCCCACCCACCCTACGGTCGTAAATATGGGGTTCCGGATTGGCAGGCGAGTCTTTTTAATCTCTATATTTACTGGTTTTAATATAATAGACAATGGGATCTAGTTTATGGGAGGGTACAGGCGGATGCATAATTTATTTTTGTTATATTTTCTTTGTAACCCTAAATTTTATACACGTCTTTTATTTCACAAATAATCAGATATTAATATTTTTATTAATATCTGATTTCTATTTCTAAGCAATATAGTGTTGAGGTTTAGAGTTGCAACCTTTTTTAGAAGTAATTTTATTTTAAGATAGAGTTTGCATGTTGATTTTATGTCATTGTTCTTTTTGTCAATTGCTAACATGGCAGGCTTGTAGAGAGAAAAGTATAAAATTATATATTTTCACAGAACACCCATGTTTTCTTTTAAACTTAAACATTCAGGAACATAGGGAGTTCGAACCACCACAATAGATGGGCACCAAACCGCATCCAAAAATGATAATAAGGCGACTTAAATTATCAAAAATAAGAATACGTTTTTCATTAACAATACCATTCCATTTATTTAAAGGTCTATCATTTTTATATTGGTCATCGACATATACCTACACTAATGAAATAACATTACCTACATTATTCCGTTTAAAAATATTCTATAAAGCCGGATCAAAAAGCAGCTGTTTTTTTTTTCTTTTACACAGTGAACTGAAACGCTTGGCACTTCTTCATCGTCAGCCAGGAGTCGCGAGTGCGTACAGCTCTGATCCACTGCGACCTTCTTGTGTACCGTCCACATAACAATCTTTCCTATTTAAGAACACCTTTAGTATATTAAAGCTACCCTATTAATATGTGTTCGAGACTGAGGTACAGCTTTTCAGCTATCAGAAGAAGATTTGTGAATTTTAACAACTATTTCCAGCTTTAACTGCTTTTCCTATTGACAATCTCATCTTAGTTTTGGATTTTTTTATTTTTAAGGTGCAAAATATGTAATATACAATTTTAAAGCTCCTAGTAATTGATGCATATAACGTATGTTTTTTCCGTGATATTACAAAAAAAACTAGAAACTTCCGGCGCATCCTAGGCGTCACTATTAAAAATATCGTGACTGAAATTATTAATTTATTTTAGACAAAAAATCTTTGGGTGCCCTGCGGACGGTGCAAGGCATCGCTGGGGGCCGACTCTTGACAGATTTATGGCGTGCGTGGCTGTTACTCGTACGCACTGTCCCCCTCGCCCCTTCGCCCCCACGCCCCTCGCCCCCCACGCCCCTCGCCCTTCACACAAAAATTAAAACGTTCCATTTAAAAAAATTGAATATATAAAATCCCACGATTGAATTTATATAATTTATCGTTCGATGCACCTGAGTTTTGATAATTTTGATGACGACCGTACGTTGTTTGTTATTGTGTGACTTGGATTTTGTTCCTTTGTTTGTACAAATCGGTTAGTATTATATATTTATACCAATAGTTGGATAAGTAAATATAACCGACAAATATTACCTTATTCATATGCTTGATAACTCTCATGATCTTAGAGGATTCATGATATTTATCTAACACTTGTTCTACTACTAGTACAAAAACCACATAGAAAATCATATTATTATTTACAACCCAAACTATATGCAAACTTTGACTCTTCTGATTAGGTTACTATGATAGTGACACCAAACATATTTCTCCCTAAAAAAACCCAATTAAATTAGCATAAACCACTAAAATTATTACAATATTCTCAAAACAGCATTGATTTATTGCGACCAACAGTTTTCAAGTGACGTGCAGAGACAAAAAAAGTTGTAATTTATGGTCACAAACAATGATAGTAATGCATCACTCGTCATAAAGAAGAGATTACGTCTGTCCGTATTCGACAGATTTACGAGCGGATTGCATAATAGATGCAAGTCGAGTCGACCGATTCTCAATGCCGAATAGAGCATTCACAGATTTGTATTTAAAGTTAAATAAAAAGGGCACCTTTCTCTATCTTTGATTATTACTTAGTAAGCTGCTTTAAAAAACAATTAGTGACAATATTTCGGTTTCAAAAATCAGAATTTTTTGAAAATAATTAAGTAAGTTACTGTTGAAATGAGACACGGGCGTGCGATATAACCATTTATTATGAACTGACTCGACGGCTCGTCTTTACAAATCATCGTACCGCGTACCTACATACTTATAACTATATAACATCTCTCCAGCACAAATACAAAACCCCTTAGATATACTTAAACTAAACTTAACTAAAAATATTGTTTATAATCTTTACGTGGAACTCTTCTGAGATTATGTCTGCACTCAGAGGCCTGTCTACTGTTATGTGGACTATCTGAAAGCTCTTCTTCTACTTCATTGGCCTCAGGTTCTCTAATTTCAACATTATTCTGTCTACTATTATGTGAACTGTCTGATTGCCCCCTTTCTGCCTCATTGGCCTCTGGTTCTGTAATTGCCTCACTCCACTCTTCCTCTTCTCCAACAGACTTCTCTTGTGATGGCAATTCCATTTCCGAAATCGATGAAGGCTCAAACAATGACCAGCTAAACTCGTTATCTGGTCTCCTCAAAAACGATGAACAATATTTATATAACTGATTTTTATGTTTCTTTGTAGTAATATTTCTTTCTGGTATAAAAACTTCATACAAACTATTTCCTATTTTCTTTCTTATAATTCCCTTCACCCATTTGTTTATATTATATATTTTTAATAATACAATATCATTTATTTTAAAGTCTACTGTTCGGCGTCCTTTATAATTTTTAATCTGTGAACACTGTTTTTGTTTAATTAGATCATGTAATCCTTCTGACGAACTTGGCGATGATTCGAGATTTAAAAAGTCAAATCTACATTTTAATTTACGGCCTAACATCAATTCTGCTGGCGATTTGTCTGTTGTTGTGTGGGTGGAATTTCGATACCTAAATAAAACTCTAGTAACTTAGCGTTAATTTCTTTTTGATTAGTGCCCAATAATAAAAGTCCCTTCAAATGTCTTTTTACTATTTTAACATATATTTCCGCTTGCCCGTTGCTTGCCGGGGAATATGTCGGTGAAGTTATATGTTCGATTCCATTAAGCTTACAAAAATCGTTAAATGTTTTAGAAGTGAATGAAGTGCCGTTATCTGTAACTATCGTCTGCATTATGCCAAATCGTGATATCGTTTCCTCCAACTTTGTAACTACAGTAGCGGAAGAGTAATCCGCGTTGAGTGGGAAACATTCCAACCATTTGGAGAACGCATCTATTACTATTAAATACATTTTTCCTTGTAATGGACCAAAAAAATCTAAGTGGATCCTATGCCAGGGCCGTGGTGGAAAAGGCCACGGTGTGAGAGGCGCCTTAGATGGGTTTGGTTTAAGTTGTATGCATACCTCACAACTAGATATCCTATTTTCGATAGCCCTATCCATATTTGGCCACCAAAACCTAGATCTTGCTTCCGCCTTAGTTTTTGTTATACCAAGATGAGGTCTATGCAATTCATCTAATATTTTACTTACTAAATTGTAAGGTATGACAATCTTATGACCTCTAACCAAGCAATTATTTTCGACCGATAAATCATGTCGACATTGAAAATATGGTAGTAAGTCATCATTTCTTTTAATTTTAGGCCATCCCTTTAACACATATTGTTTCACTAAGCTTAAAACCGAATCATTATTTATTTCAACACTAATTTCACCTAAAGTTATCGGTAAGTGTCCATCCGTAACGAAATTAATATAAATAGCCCTATCCTCTGACATACGTGTATCGTTCGTGTGAGGAACAAAAGGTGACGTCAGCGGTTCGGCGTTATATTCGAACATCTTCATCTTTTTTTATGTCGAGCTTTATGGTTAAAGAATTTGCAGTTAACCATTGTGACAACCTTTCTTTGAACACTTTCCAATCTTGGCCAATCTCAAAACTAGGAACAGATCCAATTAAACTGCTCATTTTGATACGAATCTTTTTTTTTTATATATATACGTGGGTAGAACTAGACCGTTCGTCGCCAATGTTGAAATGAGACACGGGCGTGCGATATAACCATTTATTATGAACTGACTCGACGGCTCGTCTTTACAAATCATCGTACCGCGTACCTACATACTTATAACTATATAACAGTTACCTAGCTGTTCATTTCATGTAGGTATTAGGTTTTGATGTATAACCTATAGCTTCCGTTCCCAGGGATCCTAAATTTAGGTACCTAGGTAAAAGTCTAGATATGCTGTGCCAAATCTCATTCATACGCAGTAAGTGCGTAAAAGAGTATCAAACATCCTCACAAACATTCCCATTTGTAATTGTAATGTTAGATTCTTTACTTTGTTTATACAATGGCCACAGTCCTACCATAGCTAGTAGTTATGTAGTTTTCACTTACAAGCCGCTGACCGTGGGTTCGAGTCCCAGACAAGACAAACATTTGTGTCCGTGACCATCTGTTTGTTCTGTGTCTCGATATGGAGTATATATTTAAAAGTAGCATATTTCAGTCTGGTTTTAATAGTACAGGCTCGCTTAGTATTGAATCAGATTAGCCGAGTATAAGAAAATGTCAAAAGATATTAAATTATTAAAAAAGAGCGCCATACTTAGCCAGCTTAATGCCATCTATTGACAATTTATAGGACTATCTTCAATTTTGACAATTGTTTCACACGCACCGCACCGTATACAGGTTGTTCAAAACAAATACTCCACGTATTAAAAATAAATAAGCTAATTAATAATAAATCAAGGGCCCCCGGATTATCCGTGACGCGGCGGGACAAATGTTTCCGGTCGCACACGGAACCGCTTTTATTTATTTTTATTATTTTTATTTAGGAAATAAAAATTTATGGCCGCCGAGACCGCCTTCCGAGAGATTTAGCGAGTGTGTCATAGACTCGGGAGCTGAAAACTCGATATGTGTTGAATTTATGTACGTTTTTAATGGTTCCGCGGTGCACGTCGGCGTCGGGAAGGGATGGGATGCCGGTAATGTATTGGCGTGATTGTGTTTTTGTGATTTAAATTCATATTATTGGCAGAGACAAGTCGATTTTCGGGCACTGGAGGTACGTTTTTACGTCGCTCCATCGGTTATTAATATTCCTACGATACACATCTTTTTGTTTATTTTTTGTATTCAATTTATTAATAAATATATCATTCAGTTCAGTTTATTACTGAGATATTTATACAAAGAGGTATAAGAGAGATATATATAGATATAAAAAGAGGTAAAGTTTGTGAAGCGAGGGGTACCTACCTTATCTCTAGATCTACTTACTGAACTGATTTCAAAAATTCTTTAACTAATAGAAAGCTACGTTATTTGTGAATGAATGTATTAGTGAATTTTATCCCCATATTCCTATGAAAACATGAACTGCCCAGGTGAAAACGCACAGCGGAAGCCCCGCGAATTAAGCGAATATTAGTGTGCAAAACCTTCATAAAGATCGCACGCGTTTAAGGCGTCGATACATTTTCGTGACGTTAAACGATCGCCTGAGATAGTTCGCTTTACAACAATCAGCTTATTAAACAGAGAAAGAAACACTATCTCACTCAATTTATCTGCAGCCGGCTCGCTAGGCAACGCGGACAAACGAACACACAGACAATAACTTGTTAAACAAGGTTGTGTACAAATTTAGTTATCCACCCACTCGGCCGCCGCGATTATTTATAATAAAAAAGCCTTTTTATACATTTTTGTTTCCGATTCAACATAAATAAGATATGTTATTTAAAGCCAATATATCACTTGACAGGTGGTAGGTAGGCTTGTGTATTTTGACAAGTTAATTGACACCTAAAAGTTGAGGTTTTAGAGTTGTTATTCGATCGGCAGCGGCGGCAGGACTTCGGGTCGGGGCAGACGTTTCATAAGATTTATACATGTATCAAAGTAAGTCTTTGTGTGAATGTAGTGAGAGATTTTAATCAACGTCCGTACGGAACGGCAATAAGTCGGTGCAGTCTACTCGGAGCGGTTCGGTTCCCGGATCATGCACGGGATGTTTGATGCGAGCAATTAAATTTTAAACGATTATTATTATTATGATTATTATAGGTTGTTCCAAGTATAAGTGCTATTTATCGATTTCCAGAGAATCGACTGTAAATAATAAATCAAGCTTATAAAATTACTTGCTTATACTTAATATATTTCACTTGTGATCGATTGACATGGAGATATGTAAGTATGTATAAGAGAAACGACGTTCTTGACAATGTATTAGAACAAGAATCATAATAGAAATGATAAATTTAAACGGTACCATAAAAACCTCATTATGATATATGCACTACTAACGCCATCTAGTGAGAAGCAATAAAATTCTAAATGGAGTCATATAGTCAGAAGCGACGTATGCGATCTTTTGACAGTTTTGACACACGAACGTTAGTTTGCTATTGGCAGAGGATTAAAATTAGGAATATTAGTGATGTACAGTGGTGGTGGGCAGTGGAGACAGTGGAGTGTTAGTGAGTGTTGTTGCGTTGCGTTGCGTTGCGTCGGCGGCTGACGCGGCTCGGCGCGGCGCGGCGGCGAGCGCTAATCGATGCGCGCCACTGCGCTGTCTTCCGACGGCGGCCATTACGCACCTTTATGGCCACCCAGCCCCGTCCCCCGCGCCGCTCTAAGGCGGCACATGACGAATCAATATGCCGCCAACCGACTCAACACTTATTTATTTGACACGATTTATTAGCCGAATGCCTGTAAACTTTTATGCGCCCCTCTGTTCTCTCCCCCCTACCCCCCAACGCCGCACGGCCGAAGGGATGCTTTATGATGGACACAGCAGTGATAAAATTCTATGTTTCTGCTGCCGTCTACTTTTATTGGGAATCGGAACAGATGGCTCGACGGATGGGACTCGCGGGATGCGAATTATATTTCGAATACGAACTGAATGCGAACGGCCACGAAACGAGGTGGCTAGAAACCTAAGGCGATAACAATTTCTTTTTACAATTTCGCTTCATTAATTACCATTTTATTTTGCTGGGCGGTGCAATTAACATTTGTTACTTTTTTACCGTCGCAAGCGCGCGACCGCGGCGAAAAGACAAAATGTCGGCAGGAAATGTGTAATTTTTTCACAAATATTGCGGAAGGAAGGCGACGGCTTCCTCTGGCCTGTTTAGATGGTTTTTATGCTAATCGTGGAGATTTGCTGGGTTTTCTTTTAGCACGACAATTATTCACGGTATGCGGTCGAGGCTCGCCCTTTAAGAAATTAGCAATGGAAGGGGGCAACGGCTCCGCTGCAAACTGGGTTACGTCGGGGAATTTACTTATCAACTAAGTATTTTTGCATGGAAATATGTGATTAGTCTACGATATCGAATACAGTGCAATAAAACGAAACAGTTCTTCGGACGAAGTGATCAAGAGTTAATTAATTTAGTGACAGTGTTGCCAATAACTGTAATATTTATGGTATAATAGTGACTTTTTACATGTCTATTGAATGCTAAGCTTTACACATGCATATTCTATGGTGGTTCTACTACTTCACACCGATAAATTAATTTGCCAATAAAACCGGCCTCACCGACCGTGACGTTCAGAACGGAAGTGAATACATTACCTGAGTACATTTATGACATGTGTTATTACTATGTTTGAGATTAATTTTAATTTTTATGTTAATTGGCTAACTTGGAAATTAATTTACTTAAGCTATATTTAACAAGGTGTACTTAAATTATAACGATTCTTAGTTTTGCCAGGGTTTGTTTTTACAGCGACTAATGAAAAATTAGAATTAGCAGAAGCTTTGTAAGGTAGTTCAATGTCTTTTTCACACCGTCTCTTGTGTACATGTAAATGTAAAACAATTTCATCTTCTCGTGCTCGTGTGAGACGAAACGACAAACGGGAGGCACTGGGCGCGTTCCGTTTCACACGTCGACGTTGTAACTCCACCCGCTACGTTCCGTTCCACACTCAAATGCATAACAGACAAACAGGCTAATCCCGGCGTTATCGTAAATTGTCAGTTTATGACGTGCGGAACGGCCGAGGGGGCGCCACGGTCGCGGGGGCGAGAGTTTTCTAATTTCGCCCCCTGCGCCCGTTTTGATGCGCTAATTCGTGTAAGCAGTTTCTGAACGTGCTTGTTTCGAGTTCACTTCAATTTGCCATCCGCCATCTTGCCGCGGTACGATTCTTATTCCGTTATAAATAAGGTCGGTATTAGGTCGTCGAGCTCGCGTGTAACATTGCAAGGTTATCGTCGGCTTTTACATAGAGTTGCGCAATTTACATACATTTGTTTGTTCGGTTTTTAAATTGGGGTATTAACTGTGTTAATCGCGATGTTGTTTTGTTAAACGCCCTTTAAGTTAAAAGTTATGTTTAACGGATGTATGTTTATTTGGTTATTGCGATTGTGACGCGAGGCACGCGGTGGTGCAGGTTGCCGGGAGAGAGCCTCGCTACATTGCCACGGACGGGGTATCAAAGCGAACGCGATGGGATCTCGGCCTGCGCGGGCGCATCAGCAATTAATACTCTTCATATAATCGATTCCTTCAATTATTCCACCTTGATATATGTTAATCCCTTTCGGTCTCGGCCTCCCCGGGATATTGTTGGCTATAATTACGTGGGAGGCGACCTCTATTGACAAGTATTGATGTTTTTAATCTGATGTTAGGATAAGACATTAGTATGCGCTCGTCCGTCCGTCGGTGCGTTGATTTGTGGCCGGCCGGCTCATTGCCTCGTAATTATTGGATTTCGGCGCGATATTTATTGGCATTTCTTCTCAGTCGCCTTGATTTATCATTGGGCTGTCACACGGAGAGAATTATAGCGATGTGTGCCCGTCCGGGGAGAGCGTACCATAAGCCGGCTGTTTTTATTTTTCGTTTATTAACGCCGAATCCCCGAAGGTACATCCAATACGTCATATTTCAATACGTTACGCGTTAGGACACATGATCACCTCCATTAAGGCGCGTCTTCTCCCGACGGATTAGCGCCGTCAAGCCTCGAGTAATGAGATGGCGAAAAATATTGGAAATAACACGCGACAATAATAAAGGTATAATAGGGGAACGTTCTGAACACAGCTGCGTCGCCGCTCGCCGCCAGGGGCGCTGGCGTCGCGCTCGCGTCGCGTCAAACATGACAAGGCACACCCCTAACTTGTCAATGATTAAAAATATATTGTATTAAAATGGTATTGGTTACTTATTTTTAATGCGTGTTTTGATCAGTACTAAAGTAGGTGAATAATTAATTAAATAAAAGTATAATTACAAGGTACTGGGTATTGGGTTCATATTTTTTTGCATTATGGCTACGAATCGAAAATATAGATATATTCATTCACATTCATAAGATAAATACCATATTTATCTTAAAGTAAAGTACAAAAAAAATACATAAAATAATAAAAAAAAATTACGACAGAATTTTTCTAATTCATTACTTATTTTAATCAATCGAACAATTGTTTACATAAATAAAATTTTGGAGGTTACAAGTTTTCATTAATCCACCATAACCTACATTTTGGTACTAAAACAAACATACAATCTCATCAATATAGTATTATTAAGACAACTAGCGCCATCTAGCAAATTCAATACTAACTAAAATTATCTATCGAATTTATTTATCTACAAATCTCCACAAACATCATTGACCAAAAAAATAATCATTCCAAAATTAAAACTACAAAATTACATTCCAATTTCAATAATTAATTGCCTCATTATACATATTTGAATATTGCCGCTCTATCGACCGAGCGAGTCAACTAAGCGCGCCAAAATGATGGATTAACGTCACCAGTATATTCTTTTAAAAACGCAAACAAGAACGCGGCAAAATTGCATCCAGCTAATATTCCCTTGCCAATCATGTTGCTCAGTCAATTTTCAATTTTCCCCGTTAATAAGCACGTCAGCGCCTCGCCTCGGAACAATATCAGCTGGGTTTTTATTGCGCTACGTTGAGGCATAAAAGTATTAGATGAGGAATTTTTTTGCAATATGTGAAATGAATTGCTTAGAAATTTCCATTTACAGACATGTTTGTTATTAATAAATCTAGTTTATTTAGATTATTGGGATTATATTACAAAATAAGTGTTTATTTTTTATATTTGATTTGTTAATTTAGTAATTTTTCAATAAAAAAATACTAAAATATTGTGCTTACTCGATAAATTATTATGACAATACAACCTATATACTTACGGAAAGTCAGCGATAAAAACTGTCATACATTATATGTACGACAATTTCGTCGTTCCATATAAGAGCAGAGTGGCGCAGTGGAAGCGTGCTGGGCCCATAACCCAGAGGTCCGTGGATCGAAACCACGCTCTGCTAAAAATCATTTTTGTCTTTTTGTAACTTTTTTATTTTAATTATTTCATAATTATAGGTATTTGAAGCAATCTGGTTTCGTACAGCCGTTTTGTTTATACTTATTTCTATGTTTAGTTACCTTCATACTACTGCTAAAATACGTACCTAAATCACATAATGTATATTTCATCGCTATAAAACTGAACAATATTATTATAATCCAAAACTTTTTATTAAATTCAAACGTGTACAAATTAACCTGCGTATAAAATAAAACCCTCATATTTATTTCCACCATTGAAATACCATATTTAATATTACAACGAAACAAGTAGTAATAACATAGAAGAAAACATTTAACGCAAGAAACTCAGAAGTATCAGTCCATTAAGTTCGCGTCATGAGAGATTTATGTTTAATTGAAATCGTCGAGTTTATTGTGCCACCATGATTTATGCGAAATGGCGGACAGGCCCGTACCACGGCGACGGAATCGCTCACGGCTATGTGAACTCAAAAACAATACACAATGTAAACTTTTTTACATTATTTATGTTTAATGAAACAATTATTAGTTCTATAAACCCATAAAGTAGTCTCCCTTTGTCTTATGTTTACTAACCACTTTAAATTCCAAAAGTAATGCAACCAAATAATATACGAGAGAAATATGAATCAAAATCATATTTCTTTAGTTTAGCTTTAGCCCACGGATTGAGATCGTAATTTTATTTTTATGTGATCACTCGAGTGCGTTTACATCTGTACTATATTTTATGTTCCATTTGTATAAAGTTGCATACACGACATATTATATTTATATACTGACATCTCTTTATTACTCCTATATGAATAATATTATTATGAATCCTCGAGACATGCGTTCCAACAGAAATAACAAAAGGCAACACCGTCTCGGCGATAACCGCGCCTAACACCGGGGAGTAGAGTCTAAATTAATTTAACCACATCTGTAGGTCATCACTGGTATAAACGAACGCATCCATTTCCACAAATCCGTGTCAAGAATCGAACGCGAACCTAAAAAAAGACAATCCTACTGACACGAAGGTTTAATAAATAATACCTTTTCACGTGTTATTATTTATTAGACGGCGCGGGAGTGCGATGGTACTTGGCAGCCAGCCTCCGACGGGACTGTAACGATGACGAATACGAGATACGTTTGTATAAAAACCCTTTTGAGTCTTGACGCGTGATATATTCGTGCGCATGCGTGTTATAAAGAACGCGGCGGGGTGCGCGCGCGCCGAGCGCTGATTGGCCCGCGTAATGATTCCATGCGCGGACGTTCCATATTCGAAGTACGACTGTGACGTAGACTAATGACGGCTGTATGGTAAACCAATGACGGATAGGCACCTCTGAACCTATTGTGTATGATATATATATAGGATAGAAGCGATGTACCCGCAACGCACTGATATATTGTTTAGTGCGCAAGTTCTGCGCACGATTGCGAGCAAACGATATTATGTAAAGCCATAAAGCGCATTCTCTATCTCTAAATCAAATGCAACGCTCTTTCATTACGAGTATATATATATATATATATATTTTTAAGGCATTAAGAACTTTTAGCTATTTAATTGATTATTTGATCATATCTCTAACAAAGACAATCCCGAATTACTGCCAAAATTTTCGGAGCACTTTACTTCAATATATTATGTACCTACCTAATTCGCAATTTTACGTTATCAAAAATCTATCGCCCTTCTAAAGATGTCATCGTAACACGGTCACTTTTATGTAACATACCGTACCGCGTACCGTACCGTACCGGACCGTACCAGACCGGAGTCGTCCGGTAATGAATCAGTCAATCCCGCGGGACGCATACGTTGTCGACGACGCGTGGTCAACTTAGTCCGCAAGATTGATCGTATAGGAAATTTGCCGATTTAATTAATTATAACCCCTTGTTAGGTATTGTTATTAATATATTGTTTATTACTTAGAAATGTCGTCACAATTATGAAGTTTGATTTTACTTATCCAGTGAACGATGAAAAGATTATAATATACATTTCATATACGTTTCCACCGAGGAACTCGAACCTCCGCTAAAAATGAGGAAGTTTAGGCGATAGTCCACCACGCGGGCCTAGTGAGGATTGGATGACTTCACATGGCTACAATATGAGATCTCGAGCATGTAGTTCCTTCACCTAAAAGCCAGTGGTGTTAGTAGTAGGGATTATCAGATGCCTAATTGGAGTATTTGTGTGTTTTTAAACTCAGAGGTACGGGCCAAGGGTTTGAACCACCACCCTCATGATCGTAAATTAAGTTTTGGCTAAAGAAAACTCCTACCATTCCACTCCTATAATCTACTACCATTCGAAAGAAACCTTTAACTGAGAGGAATCGACAAGAAATTTAAGGTGCAAGTTTCTTATAATTAAATAACACAATAAATGCTTAAATAAGCTTTTGTCTTAACCTGTGAAGCACAGCATTATTTAAGTACGACGGGTACTTAAATAATGCTGTCTGGCTACCCTCAAGTTGAGAATCTGTCGCCAAGCACCCATGCATGTTCTGCAGTTGAGAGCCAGTTTCCAGCACGAGCGTCCAATTTAGAAATGACGTCAAATAAAATTTATTTGTATCTTCGTAATCAACAAAAAACACTTATCCAAAGATTCAAGAAGATTAAACCCCTACTATATACTTTAAATTGGAATACTAGTGGGTCTCCGCGGTTTCATATTAAATCTTAAACTCGCTTCAGCCGGTTAGACGTGAAGAAGTGACTAAAGTGGGAAAGTAAATGACTTTTTGTTATACTTTCACGCCTAAGCTACCGAACCGATTTCAATGAAATTTGGTACAGATATAGACTAGAGCTTGGGACTATTTATCGCGCATAGAACGCGGGTGAAACCGAAAGACAGAAGCTAGTATCTTATAAAATGTTCGTCTTGTACATGGCCTACCTGATACCTGAAGCTCCTCATACTGTAATAAGTTTCATATCGTCTAATTAAAGCTCAGAAACAATTGGCTATCAATAAACATACACAACACATGCAAGGGACTATTCCGTAAGGGGGATTCTAGCTCTACAGTTCCACGTTCTCTGTCCCTTTCGTTCATTAAGCGGTTACGTGAGATGTGTATATGTCGATGAGGTTTGTAATACATTATGTCGGAACAGAATTTTTCTCTCAGTGAACATAAATCAGCCAAGCCCGCCTCCATCTAATGGGAATAATAATTGATTCCCTCCCAACCTAGCTTGTTTTTGTGATTGTAATGTACAATTTAAATTGTCGGTCCGACTGTACAACAAATATGGAAAACTATATCGATTTGTGGTGTTTTTTTTGATAATCGTTTAATATGATGTTCTTGTCTGGACGGTTGGGAGATAAAGTATTACTTATTTTGTGGCAGTCGGGTATTTAAGATGTGTGTGTGGCATAGGTTCAAGTTAACAAATACCTTCTTATTTCTTAATCGTTCTTAAAACATTGTTTGAGTATGACATTTGATAGAAAGGAGAAACGATGAACTATGTGATGTATGGAGAATCGTCATTGACTTATGAGCCTGTTTTTATAATTCAATGTTAATTCATTTGCTGTTGGTTTTCAGAAGAATGTACTTTTTATTATTGACATAATATTCTAATTAACAAATGAAATATGTTTAGTCATTCACATTGTAGTCCTTCATAGGCACTTATGAAACGTCGACTCTGATGCTTGGTTCGAAAAGTTGCTTTTGCTGATGAAAAATTCTGAAATAGTTTTATAGTTCTTAGTACATTGAGGATACACTCAAAGTCTATGTCCATAACAGATTATTCAATGTATATAATTTTTGTAAAACCAGTTGACCACCATTTTGATTGAACAGAACAATACAAGAATTTTAGCCTGTACACACAGTTACCACATGAAAGAACAACTAATCAACTTAAGTTTAGCCTAAGTCGCCAGTTAGTCTATTGCCTATTTGACTCACACGTCAAATGTTTCCACTTTTAAAAAATTAAACATTACCATCGCACTCGGCGTGCTAGGACTGCTAGGTGACAAGGCAAGGGTGCAGCGGGGGCGGGGGCGGGGGTCGGGCGGGGCGGGGGCTGGATCGATGGCGACGTCGTTATTCGGGCGACAGCCTTTGACGACGTCGCGGGTATGCTCTTGTGTGTGCTCGGCTATGGGACCCTGATGTGGCAAAGGGGTTTTGTTGAACAGCCAAATATATTTTTTTGGATTATCTCGGATTGTAAGTAGGTTAGTTATGAAGATTGAAAGGTCCTGTTGCGATGTGGCAAAGGGGTTTTCAGGTTGGCTCAGCCAATTTTTTTATATCTCAGATTGTAAGTAGGTTAGTAATGAAGGTGTCGGTAACCAGTGTCAGATGAAATGTTTTACATTAAAAATCTTTTAGAGGGAGAGTCGCTCTACTTAGAGAATAAATTCAACCCTAACGATCGCAACGGACAATGGGAAATTGTATCAACTGTATCACGGCAGCTATTGTACATACTACTTTATATAACAATCTATTTCAAATAACCACTGTGGTATAATCATTTCATGCAAGCCTCCTCCTATGCAACAGCTAACTTAATAGCCCAGAAGGCCTTTGACCCTAACTAGAGATTTTTTATATAATAGGATTTAATATTTATTTCGGTTTCTTAAATACCGAATAGAAAAACCACCATATTTCTTTCTTTCCTCTTACAACATCAAAAGCTAGAAGAATCGCAGCGGCATGATACGTGTGCTATATAGTATAAAATATTATATAAATAATACAATGTAACATGTGATTTGTAATAATATTTTTCTCCATTGTTACCATAATAGAAATAGGTACTTACCTACTAGGTACTTACTTACGGCATCAAATTTGTTAATTATATTTTTTTATTCCTTGTATTTTCTTGTTTTTCGCCTTCTTATTAGGTCACTGTTAACTCACTTTAATATAATATAATAGCTATCATGTGACCCTGCCTGGACTTCACCACACGGCCCCAACGGAAGACCAGCGCTGGTTATGCAAATGTATAACCAGCTTCATGCTGAGTTGGTGGACCATTTTGTAACGCCAGTCAAATTAATTTACTTTTTAATTTAATTTAATTTTTAGTATTGATATTTATTTTTTAGGTTAATTATTCTTTATTTTGTTTATAATTGTTTATTTTTCTTATCTAATGTAATATTTTTCTGGGCGTCACAAATAAAAATTTCTTTCTTTCTTTCTTTCATATTGTCACAAAAATAATAAAAATAAACCTGTCCACAATTCTGGCTCCAAGTGAAACACACCCTGGCAGGTCCACGCCTTCGCGGACACGTGACTGACGGACGTCGGCACACATCCATATTGTCCGCACACATACACACACACACACACATACACACACACACAACACGACATGCAAGTGTGTGCAATGAGACAAGTGACTATTATGATAGACTTGATGGCCAGTGCTAAATATTTAAGAGAAATATACTTAAAAGGCTCCTCGCGTTCTCGGGATCTTCAGTTTTCCCGGGAAACCTATGTGTTATTTTAGAACATATTCTAACTCTGTGCCAAATTTCATCTCGATCCCTTGTGCTGTTCTGACGTGAAAGAGTAACAAACATACTTACACTCATAGATTCTCAAAAACTTTCGCATTTATAATATTAGTAGAACTTTACACTTAAAACCGACCGACCTTGTGGTTAGTGACCCTGACTCTCAAGCCGCCGGTCGTGGGTTCGATTCCCACCCAGGACAAACATTTGTATGCATGAATATGTATGTTTGTTCTGTGTCTGGATGTAATTATCTATATAAGTATGTATTTAAAACGCAGTATATGTAGTATATCAGCTGTCTGGTTACCATATCACAAGCTCTGCTTAGTTTGGAATCAGATTGGCCGTGTGTGAAAAATGTCCCAGGATATTTATTTTATTTAAAAATTAAATGATAATATTTTTATTTAAATAAGCTTTTTAAAGCCCTCTTATTATAACTACCTAACTAAGGCTCGGTTCGGAAGGTTGCGTTTGCTGAGAAGAGCCGGCAATAAACTCAGCAAATCCTTTTATACTTTTACGACAAAGTAGTCTGTTACGCTTTCATGTCAAAACCATAGAACCGATTTGATGAAATTAGGAAGAGATATAGACTAAAGCTTAGGAGAGTACCCAATTAATACTATACTATTATCTTTTCTAAGAATGTACCACTAACCTACCCTGCCCTTCTAGGGTTAAATTCTCAAGGTCAGCAACACATCGGCAATCCTTCTAGTACTAATGTGGCCTATGGACTTACTATCAAGTGGACCCTCTGACCCTCAACCGACTGACTTAAATAATCCTTCCTTTATACTATGGCAGCTATGGTGAAGAGCTTTCTATCTAGTCTTTGTGTGCATACCACCTTCACAGCTTAGGGTGTTTATCATTTGGTAAGTTAAATAAGTAAGCAAAGTTAGCAAGTTTTAGTTAATTATTTGTTCTCTCTTATACAGACTAATGAATATTATAATTTTTCATATTTAAACGTAAAGGTAAATGAAAGCTCTATGTTATATGGGTATTATTAGAAGGTAACGCAAATTTTGATTAATCATGTTTGCATTCAGTACTTTTACCGTCGCGTCGCCGTCGTAAACTGCAACTCTTTTGAAAAATAAAATAAAAAAAAACAAAATCAATCCGATACCTTTGACAAGGTGTCATGGAGGAGCCGTAAGCGGCGAAAGACACAGAGTAATAATTAAAAAGTTCCACGAAAGAACGCGCCGGTGTCGGTGCCGGTGTAATGACAATAATGACATTAACGACACGCCAGTGACAGCGGCGGCCATTTGTCAGCTGTCATTTGTCAGCTGTTTGTCAGCCACAATGGTGTCAGGCGGCGCGGGGCCGATTGACGCGTGTCACTGCAGCCGCCACCACGGCAACTCGATTGGTACTCGATTAAAAGTTAACCAGTGAAAAGATGATGAAGGCAAAAACCTCCTTGCATTGCTTCAGATATATGGTTGTTATCTTGATATCAGCTCACTTGCTATAAAGTATGGCTAACCAGTTGTGTTTAAAGTATCTGGCTTAAGTGCATTTCCCTGGATAATGAGTAATTGTACTAGGTTTTGACGTCTTTGAAATAATCCTACACATAGCTTAGATAGTTTTCAAGAGAACTTGAATATATAAAAAAAGGAATACATTAAGTCAATAAAATACTGCGACAAAAAGGTCTAAAAGTCAGATACGGTCTTCGATTTCCCTTTTATTGTGTGACATGCAAAATAAAATTGATATCGTTTTAATGTCGCGTCGCGTCGCGCGGCGCACCTTAGCACCGTAGTAAATCAACGAGCGATGTGATCCGACAGGTGAGCGGCGAATTATTAATGATCCTTTGATTCACACCTCGCAACTTGTCCTTCGAGCCGCGCCACGTCATCCTAGCCCTGCGCCAGTCGCCTACTCGCAGCGACACTGTCCTTCAAACACCCGTAATGATGCACAATGAGTGTCTACTTTCAGTTGATTTATTAAAAAGTATAATGCCTTTAAAATTACAATAAAAATACTTCAACGACTCAATCGACTTATGCAAATATGTAACGATTGCAACACAAAGTTCCGCAGTAATGAGCTCCCATGGTGACTTGCATACATTATCGATCATCACGGAACAACTATGCCGTTTAAATTATTCGCATTCGAAGCGTATTTATTGCCTCGGTTCACTGTGACGGCCTCCGAGACGTCACCGCTTAATATCCATGCACCACGCGATTAACGAGTTATTTCCAACCCCGCGACGATGTCACCACCCCGCCCGGCTTAAAGCCGCTATCCATCTTGTCCGCGAATCTTCGCTAGACGATTTATGTTATGGAACTTTCCAGATGCTGTCGCCGCGAGATGACGACGACGACGACACACACCTGTGCATCAAGTGCAACGCCACCATCGACGGGCTCGACAACTACGTCAAACATAGAAAGCAAAGATGCGGTAAAATAAACAAATCCGAACCACTGAAATCTGAACTACCTACTATGGAACCTTTAGAACAGTCCTACAGTCAAGGAGCCGATGTCTTCTTCCAATCTTTAGAATTGCAGAGCAGCGTCAAAAAGACTTCTCTGTCAAGATTAACACCTCCTATACCAATATCTAAAGCGACCTTGGACAGGAAGGTCTCGATGGTTGCGTCCACATCTAGGGATATTCCAAGAATGAGTCCTTTAGAAAATAAATTTAAAGGAGTCTGGATCGGAGGCCACAGCCTAAAAATCGGGAGTAACGTAGATAATCAGACAAAATTAATTAACGCTGTGGCCAGTATCAGTGGTGCAGTCAAGAAAGATATTCCAACTTCATCATATAGTATTAATTACAATGATTATAAAGGTGATGAGGAATCTGATGTATTGGACGATTCCGAGGAGGATGATGAAGAGGAAGTAGGTGGTGGGAAATGGAAGCCCCCACCGAACTATACAGGTGGTAAATGGCGGCCTGCTTCACCGGAACATGAGGATTGGGATATAAGAGATGAGCAGGAACATACGGAAGGGAAATGGAAGCTATTGATGCCTGATGGCAATGATCGCGACGAAGATTACGATGCCCCACCTCCGAGTCATACTAAAGGAAAATGGGTTCCAGGCGCAAACGAGAAAACTCAAATAATGCAGCCAACTCTACAATCAAAAGGTTCTGTGCAGTACTGGTGCGGTCCATGTAATAGGCGACTAGGATCTAGAGCCATTTACGATAAACATTTGAGATCGAGCTTACATTTAAAGAAGGTTCTCCCTGAACAAGAACTAGAATTTTCAGGGCATTTAGAACCGATGAAATCTATTGAGAAACGTCCGACCCGCCCGTCGAGATACGTCAACGAAAGCATTTACACGAAAATGCAAAGAAAGAGACAAAAGACTGCATCGACGAAATTCAATATTAAAATAGAAAAGAAGAAACGAAAGAGGAAGGCTAATTTTGTTCACTGTGCTGGTTGCAAGTCTCGTGTGAGACAGCATCTGATGGGGAAACATCTTATTTCACATTACCACTTCAGGAAAGCTACAGACACTAGCAGTACCATGTATAGACAGCTGGTTCTTGATAATATCGATGCTATCGTCCACCAATCCCCATTCCAATGTAGTCCATGTAAATTCTACACTAACTGGCTTTCAAACTTCATGCAGCACTGGTCTTCTGAAGAGCATGAGCAGAACGTGTCAGCAACAGATGGGAGATACTGGTGCTCCTTCTGCAAATTTGAATGTGACACTTCCCAAGCTATGATAGATCACATGAACGGTTCAGACCATAGCGAAGTAGTCGCCGTCATCAATAGATCTATGCCAATTATAATCAGAAAGAAGACAATACTCAAATGCGATAGCTGCAATCAAGTGTTTCGTTACAATATGGACATTAAGAAGCACTGTCAGAAAACTGGACATACCTTGGCACATACGGCTACAGATAGCTACCAAGAAGTTCATAAGTGTCAACATTGCGCATCTAAATTCAAATCATCTGTGACATTGGCTGCACATATGAAACGTAAGCATAAACAAAGAGCATTTCTCTGCATTGTGTGTTCAAGAGCTTTCAATACTTCGGAGGAGGCTAAGCATCATCGACAAACCTCGGAACATAGAGTTAGGAGAAAAGAGAAGATGAAAGAGCAAGGGAAGCCAACAAAAGATATGAGTAAGAAATGCCCTTATTGCTCGGATGTTACAATTTTAAGGAACATTTTAGAACTCAAGGAGCATATTCGAAGAGTTCATCCGGACATAAGGAAGAAGTAAGTTATCCAATTTTATTTGACGAAATATATTATGTAAAAGTAGAAAAGCAAAAACTGTGCTTAGTAAACAGATTGGCCGTGTGTTAAGAACATTCTAAAAATAAGTTAATTTCCATAATTAATTAGGTACAAAAGTAAAATAAAAATTATATATTGATATTCTTTACTTTACATGGTTTCCATAATCCTTACTACAAATGATTAACTTAAGCTGCAAATGTTTTTCAGATGTCCAAAATGCGGCATGCAGTTCATCCTATCACAAGAAGTATCGCGTCATGTCAGAGACAATGCTTGTCAGTTCCAAAACAGCCAGATGAACTCCTCAATATTCTGGAACTGCAGCCGTTGTCTCTTCACCACAGACTCACAATCCGAGTGTTTTTTCCATGAAGTCTTGCACAATGTGCCCAAAAAAGAGATCCACAAAATTGGGGATGAGGAAAAGGTGATTTTGAAGTATGCTTGTCCCCTCTGCCCGAAGAGTTTCAGGAAGGCGTCGTTGCGACAGCATTTGCGTCAGCACACGTTTGAGAGGCCCTTCATCTGCACGACATGTGGGGCCAACTTCACACGACAGTCGAGCCTCGCCAACCATGTGAAGAGTGAACACGGAACCGAAGTGATAACTGATAAAATACCTAAGTTATCCACCATCATAGAGAGCATTCAGGAACTGGACGTCGAATGGGTCTGTGGACAATGCAAGAAAAGATTTGCCAACAAGTAAGTTTAAGATTTTTGTTATGTATTGTACTCAAAAGTAACATTTTAACAGTGTTTCAGAATGTAACGGAAACAATGAAAGCACATCTGTTACACGTTCGCTATAAGTGAGTGTTGTAAAAGTTAGTCGTCCCCAACATTCAAAGTGAATCAATAAACAATCAAAACGTTTGTCAGGAGCTCAAACAAAATGCATTAACGAAAATAAACGAGGCATCAGCGCAGAGTCACGCGTCGACATCAATTTAGTGCAATAACCGGCGCACGCGCAGCGGATGCGCTACATGTCACCCGTCACACAACTCCTTCACAAATATCGGGAAACATTCATAATTTGACGCGAGCGCTTTGATTGCGGCGCGCGCGCGACACGTACCCGCCGCCGCGCCGCCCGCGGTGTTGCCAACGCTGACATTTTTATACCCTATGGTAATAAATTCCGTTGCCCGGATGCCCGGTATTTCGAGCGCCGTTGGATCAAAATATTAGTGTCAGAGTGAGACGGTGGACGTTTGAATTTTATTGTTCGCACGTGTTAGTAACGTATTAGGGATTTGCAGTTTGATGTGTAGTATGGTTTGATGGCGCTAAATCGTCGGTGGTTTATTTGCTTTGACAGGCGGTGCTCGTCGCTCCTCAATTTATTCGTAATGGCAGCCTATAAATAGGCGCGTAGTTGTTATGTTGAGCGAGACGTAGTCTCTGGAATGTGTTAAAAATCACGAAACTGTACAGTCATTAGTGCATTCCAACTAGACTGAAATTAGAGCTACAAGTGGCTACAACTAAAACGGTACAACAAATACATGATTGTTTTCTTTCATATCGTATATAGACACGATTGTATGACATCACCGCGTTCATTCAAAGATTATCCAAGCTTACGTATATGAATACTATTAAAACAATGGTCACATTTAGTCCCAAGACTGCATCCAAGTCTATAAGAGTTAATAGTTGCCGCAAGCCGCATGAATCAACTCAACGCCGCCATTACAGGAACTTTCAACATATCTAGACAATTCTAGAACATTGTAGAGCCATTGAGGGCGTCTAACACCGTTGATGATCTAACTTGTGTAATATCTTATGCGTTATTGCGACGCCGACTTGCATTAATGCAGTTGCAAGTGCAATGTAACGCGCTTTCGTACTTAACGGTCGCGCAGACGGCGGCCGTGCGGTGTTGCCACTTATAATTAGGATTACTACTTTAGTAGTTTTTGTTTGCTCATTTTTAATTAGATAAAAAGGTAACGGTAACATTGCATCAATTCCTACTTTCTTTTTAATCCAAGAAAGTAAACCTAAATAATAATCGTAATACTCAATAGAATGCTTATAGTTTATGCCGAAATTACGTTTTCTGTCTGTGATGTGATGTGATTTTACTTTTAAACGATTTATCTAATTGTAGGTACCTCCGAGGCATTTTTTACCGGACGCTAAGTAGAGTCCTAACGCATGTCACAATGGTTTCTTTCTTGTTTTCCACACAAATGGTTGACTTTTAGTCCCGTTTACTCGGAGATATACCAAAGTAAGAAGCATCCATCCATCTTTCCATCCAAACTTTCGCATTTATGATATTAGAGTCATTAGAATTTTATCTAGTGTACCTTTATGTTATATACGAAAAACCATTTGTAAATGTATTGATTTGAGTTTCCCATGAAAGAAAATTAACATAAGAAATTTCTGACTAATTCGACAGTCTACCCTCACATACCTCCGGCTGCATTAAACAGATCTTCAGTGGAATGTCTCGACGCTTGTCCGGCGTCCGGCCAGAACTTATGGAATTAGTTTTCGGACATCGCTTTACGTCTTTGTTTATTGAGCACTATACATGTCCGTAAAGGTCTGAAACAATGTTTTTGGTTTCCTTTTTCTAAATAAAGCTAGGCTAGAAAATCAAAATTTAAAACTGACTCCAAAATATTATAAGCATACAGAAATGTTCATGGACATAATAACGTTTGTCCCTGATGGTGACGGAACCTACGACTTGTATCACCGCAGTCGAATTCAAATCTCAAACCCGTTAGGTACTTTCTCCATCCATCCATTCTACAATTTTGGACCCAGTTTAAAATTTTTGCTGTAACAAAAATGAATTGTAGTACCTATAAACTATATTAATACAATTATTTTTTAACAATACAAATCTCTATACCTACTCCTATTTACCTACATAGATAATTTAAAAAGGAATTTAACAAAATAATTATCTACTTCATAGTATGGATTCCTTCCTAAGTTTTTAATTTTTCATTTCAGAAGCCAGCTGACCCGTCATGCTAACAGCTGTAACCAAGTACCTGATGAACGGCGCTGCCCCCACGACCAGTGTTCATTTGTAGCTGCTACTGCTGGACAACTAAACAAGTAAGATTTTTTTTATATAGAATTACTAATTATATCATATTCATTGCTTGGAAGAAGAATAAATAATTACTAAGTAAAGTGCCATCTATAGTTGTTTTTGAGAACTATAATTACATTGTTAGTTCAACAAGCAGCATTTTAGATCGTAGTTCAAAATATTACAACAGATGGCGCTATATCGTATTAACATTCATAGCATTTTGTCAACAGAAGTTGCAGCACGTTATTGCTTATTTTTACATCGCTTCTGTAATTTAAATGAAAGTGACTATTTATTTTATTTTTACTTGAAATATTTGATACTTTATATAAAATTATAAATAACTAAAAAAGTGAGTGTCTCAGCTACACAGAAAACTGAATATTTTTTTGAGACTGTTCTTTTATATTACCTATAGATTAACATGGACATCTATTTATTATATTTTTTATTATTCCAGACATAGAAAAGCTCACGGGGACCGCATCAAGCATCATTCCTGCCCACTATGTCCCTTCAAGACTGACCAGGCAAGCCACATGAAAAGGCACAAATTATGCCATGAAGGAATTAAGCCATATGCTTGTCCACACTGTGATTTTACATGTAGTAGTTTAGTAAGTATAATATTATTTTTAATCCTAATAATTGCTGATAATCGTGTGTAACTAAGTTTTAATTCTTCAAGGCGAGAATAATATCGAAATGGCTAACACTGTCTATAAGCTAGTTATCTAGTGGGCGTATAGATGGCGTTAGTGGTATGAATGAAATATTCGTATGATAAGGGTTACCCATACTTATTAATGTGTATAAATGCATAGTAGGTATATTATATAATGTATTTGTGTGTATAAAGCATAAAGAATCCAAGATATATATTCTACAGAACAGTTTAAAAATACTACGCGGGTGTATTTTTAAGTAAATATGATATGAATGTGCTTTAAAAGACCTTATTGATGAAAAAAACTAGTGAGTTGGATATTTCTGTTCTACTTTATTAAATGTTCATTTTATTGATTACTCGACTCAGTATGATATTCTTATTTACTGACCATATGTAATTTATAAAATACTCTTTGCTGAGCAACCTAAACCTTTGGGAGATCTTTTCCCATTGATCATATCAAAAGAAGGCGCCACTTGTACTGTTGATAATATTTTTTATGTTTTATACTTAAGTTGACATTGTTAAGAATATTATAAGGTTATATTGTTACTTTAACTAATTGTCGTTTTAGGAAAATCTCCGCAAGCACGTCCTCCGCGGCGGGCGACACCGCGGGGCGCACCTCTACCAATGCCATGATTGCGAATTCAAAACCAACATGGCGACGGAATTTCGCGCGCATTTAACCACCGTGCACGCGTCTGATTATGACGCTAGATCTGCATCGCTAGCTTCTAAAACGCATTTAATGAAAAGCTGAACAAATTGAACGAAAATAAAATAGTACTAATTTAAGTTGCCACCTTGCAAATTCTTTATTTATTTTATAATGTTTTGAACATACAACCCTGACGTACAGCCATAAGTCAAAGCAGAAATGAATTAAATGTCAAGATATTTTTTTTAAATATATACTGTACCAGCCAGACTTAAAAATTGTTACTGATTACAAACTCTTTAGAAACACATTATTTTCTCCGTTTAAAAAAATATTAGTTTCCATGTCAGCGATCTGCATACAATTAATCACGTAGTAAATGCTTTATAAAATGTTCATAGGTATATTAAGAACATGTATTTAATTCATTCTCTATTTTTTATACAATGTTTTAGGTACACAAAAATAGTCATCTTTTAACAGAAATTGTTATACATCTTTTTTCGAGATAAAACTGGAACGCGCTAATCTGTCAAAACAATGTCAAACGGCGCGCTACAGAGATGCCAAAAAAGTTTTTTTTCCGTAGATCTACGTTTTATAATGTTAGGGAAAAGGTGATATCATATTAAATATTCAAGTGTACCCTGTGTACCAGATGAATTTGTCCGAATTCTAAACCACCAACAATGATTGTACGGTTCGTCTCATATTTTTACGATTAATGATAAAGAGACCACATTTATTATAATTTAAAAATGTATTCTGGTTGTCCTGATTATTTTCATGTAAATATTGGGCTACTTGGGACTTGAGTCCTCCAAGTTTAGAGACGTTCAGATTTTTAAAGGGTACCTACGGTGCAAACAGTTTCACTGGGATGGATACTGAGTATTTGTTCGGCTTTTTGCACCCGAGAGCGAACTTGAACTACACTTGTATATGTAACAATGCTTGTCCGGATAAGCTACTATAACACGAAGTAAAGTTTTCTATAGTATTGTTAAAAGATAAAATCCCAATATTACTGACTGCACTACCAATTTTTAAATTCGCCTTTTTACTTTTACGGAATAAAGATATTAGAGCTGGTAACTCTATCGGCATGACGCGCAGCTGGCGTGCGGGCGAGCGAGCGGGAAATTTCTTTAGAGCAAGAGCGGACATTGTGTGTTGATAACGTTAGTGAAACATTGTTACGGCGAAATCGTAAAAATAATATTCCGATCATCCCACGTTGTGTTCATACGATAATAAATTTAACCGTCAAATAACGTAAATATAACAATTACGCATATATTTGATTACGTAATGTTCATGTAATATCGCGGTGTAAATTATTTTGATAATAATTGTGCAGTGCGGTATTTTGTTTTTCATTTTAAAATTATGACTGGTGGTCTTCTCGTGTTGTGAGTTAAAAATCGATTGAATTCCAGAATGTCTTTAAAGGTGAGTTTGATTTGCTATTTATCATTCGAGCTGTTGTTTGTGTAACGTTATTTTCGTGTATTACCAAATTGCAGTCGATACTACCTACCTCCAAAAAAAATATTCATATTCGCAACAGTATGAAATTATATCGTCTTATAATCTCACAATATCAACAATATATATATAGGTATATATACAATATTTACATGTTTTGTTTAATCATATTTTTTTTTTATTAGGAAGATCTCAAAATAAATGTATTAAATCGCTCTTCTTTAATGAATCAGTAGGTAGGTAAAATTAAGGTAATAAAAGGGGGTAAGAAGGGAACAGAAGCCATTATAATGAAGTAAGATTATTATTATAAATCAAATTGCATAATATCCCCACAAACATGTGACAGGTAATTTTTAATTTATTTATTTAAGGAACAACAACAGCTAAATAAAACTAAATACTATAATATTTTAATTGTATACCATTTATTAAAAGATTTCATTCAAAATCACATTGACCTCCTACAAGGTAATATTTATCTGCTTATTGAAGATGTTTTATTTATTAGATTTTAAACAAGATATCCGTCAACAATATGACATATTTGGTTTATAGAGGTAATGAATAATAATACAGGTTTCCCTTAAATAATAAACTAAGTCCTATCTACAATTTATTGACACTAACAAGACCGGCTGCTATTTCCTAATTTTATACATTTTTTATTGTTATTTTATACTAGTTGAGCCCGCAGCTTTGCCGGCATGGCACCTTTTGATCCTTTCATAATATTAGTGTAATTATTTTTTATTTATACTTGGTACATCAACAGAGAGGTTTTAATCATTATAAGGGGTAGGTAGGTACATGCTATATTGAGTTTTGATGCATGTGCTAATTACAATTATATTTTAAATTGAAAAAATCTACCATGCAAGTACCTATTATGTATTTGGTTCACAGTGTCACAGACTTATTGCACTCATGTTTCCAGTGAGTCTTCTTGTTTATTATAATTTAGTTTTAATCCAGAACATATCCTATTAATGTGCCTAGTTTTTCTAAATCCCTTTAAAATTTACATTGTTTTTAGCATGCTTACAAACAACCTGAACATCTTTATCTGTTTATAATATTAGTAAGATTCGACCTATACTTTAAGTTATTTATTTGAATTTAAAGTCTTAATTTCTATCATAACCATAATATAAAGGAACACCTCCATATTGAAAGATGATCAATTAAGGACACAAACCACCCACAGTCTTTCCTGTGCTAAAACAACTTTCTTTCACCGCAACAAAAAGCTAATTCTCAGCTGCCATGTCTAATTTCACCTAGTTTTTTTCTATAACAGGCGATAAAGAACAGTTGTCGAGATGAGGGTAGGTTCCATATTTAGCGAGCGCCCGAGCGCCGGACAAACCCGTCTGACCACCTTCCGAGTCAGTGAACCGCGAAATATTCTGGGGTAGAGTTGGCGACATATTCCATTTGCACATTTATTTTGCACGCTTAAATTGTTTGGTTGTTTTGTAGGTTTGGTATTGAAACAGATTATTATGTTTACGACGGGTTTCGAGTCCAGGACCTTTTTCAGATTGTCAGTCATAATTCGGAGTATTCTTTGAATATTTGAAGATTAATAGTTAAAAAAAAGTGTCAGAGTTTTGATTGTCCCTCAAAAACCATATTTACCTACCTTTTAATAAATCTTTATCAAGCTATTCAAGCTATAAATTACTTTTTCATGTCCTACTTTTAATGCCTTCTACATTTATCCATAGACTTAGGTAGGAGTAATAAAAATATTGCCATTAAAGTTCAGCTACCGGAGCCCGCAAGGATCAATACTAGGGCCGATATTGTTTCTATTGTATACCGCTAAATTTACTTCGCAAAACAGGCGTTACACGAACTATTGTCCGCGTAAAAGCTATCTTGTGCAACTTATTTATTATTAAGTAATCCAAAGTCATTCGATATAGTTTGCAATATAGATAATACTAGCTTCCGCCGCAGGGTTTCACCCGCGTAGTTTACGAAAATAAAATATACTTAGTTTATGTTTCTCTCTGATAACGTAGCATTCCATTGGTGAAATAATTATTCAGATCGGTCCTGTAGTTTCGTAGTCCATTTTAAGCAGCTCAGCTTGAAAGATCTCGCAAAGGATTATGTTATAAATAATGCTGAACTTTATTATTAAAGTCTAGACCTAAATCCAGACAGACTGCGGCGACATTCCGAGACATATTGCCTGTAAATGAATACTAAAACGGGCGATATATTTAGAAAAGCTTGTAAAGTGTCGGGCGAATGTGGTCGAGATTTCAAAACATCTTGTGCATTGAGATAAACTATGCAAATATTCTGCTTGAGTTGTGGCAGAGGTAGGGTAAGAGAATATGTGGACATAGATTATATTAAAGGAGATTATTTGCATTAAAAAATGGTTTTTTATTCCCCACAATTATTTTGCGACCTTATAGTCTATTACATTTATTATAATATTAGCCTGTGCTGTCTCACTGCAGGACAAAGGCCTCACCTCCTTTTCTCCACTCTTCCCGGTTTTGAGCAATGCAATGCAATGCTAATATTTTAAATGATTGCAATTAGGTTGTATTAGCTTGTTTTTATCATGTACAAGTTTTGCAATAATCATAATATTAGGTAAATTTTTTATATCATAAATTTGAGCTTAGGGTAATCCCCTAGTAAAAATGTTACGATTCGCAAACGCAATTCGAATTAAGGGAAATGCTTTAGGAAACTTTAGATTGCTATAATAAACTTTTGATCATAATTTATACAATAACTTACATCAGTTAGTTCAATTGATACCTACTTATGTTTACAAGTATTGATCGTTTTTACTTTAGGCAAAGTTACGTAGACTCGCTTTAAATAAGTAATCTATACTTCCATACTAATACATGTAATAAAGCTGAAGAACTTGTTTGTTTGAACGCGCTAATCACCAGGAAGTAGTGTTTCAAATATAATATATTTCAGTGTTGGTTAACCCATTTATCGATGAAGCCTATGGTCTATTAAACATCACGCTACGACTAACAGGAGCGGAACATCAATGAAAAATGTTGCTAAAATGCGAAAATTGCGGCAAAACTAGGCAGACGAAGTTGCGCGGTGCAAATAGTTAATTATAAGTACTCGCTTGCCTACTTTATTGCGTGCAGAACTGGATATTCCGCTACGACAACGTATTAAAACCAGTTTGTTACTGATTGTAAAGTTTATTTAAATGTCAGTTATTTTTATTAGCCATAGATAACATTTGGCATGTTCTGAGAAATCGGAAATATTATTTTAAAGTTGAACAATCAATTTAAAATGAGTTGACTTATTGCGAACTAAATTCTGTTAAACCAATTTGGAACTGTTTTGTATTTTTGCATTTAAAATTATTGCGATCAACTTGAATATTTTAATTTTCCTCATTTTGTCTTATCTGTCTTCTGTATACAAAAATGTTTGTCTCCTATGCGTCCCTTAACAATACATTAGATTTTGATGTAATTTCAATTATATCTTTAACGTCCGCAAGTGTTACTAGCTCAATAATCTTAATTCGCTACTAAAATAATATCTACAAATGCAAAAGTAGGTAACTACCGAACCAATTTTTATGACATTTGGTACAGAGATGGACTAGACTTTTAGAAAAGACTTTTATCCCGGGAAATTAAGTGTTTCCCGAGAACGCGGAAAATTGCATTCAGAAGTTCTTCATAAATTTAATATTACTTTATTTTTATTTCTCGTGGCATGTCTGTCGGGTACAGCAAGTAGTTCTCATAAATATTCTATTCTAGCTGCCTCCCGTGGTTGTACCCGCATAGTTCCCGTTCCCGTGGGAATACAGGCATAAAATATAGCCTATGTTTCTCGGGGATAATGTAGCTTTCCAAAGGTGAAAGAATTTTTGAAATCGGTCCAGTAGTTTCGGAGCCTATTCATTACAAACAAACAAAAAAATCTTTCCTCTTTATAATATTAGTATAGACTAGCTGCCTCCGCGCGGTTTTATCCGCGTAGTTTCCGTTCCCGTGGGAATACAGGGATAAAATATAGCCTATGTTACTCGGGGATAATGTAGCTTTCCAAAGGTGAAAGAATTTTTGAAATCGGTCCAGTAGTTTCGGAGCCTATTCATTACAAACAAACAAATCTTTCCTCTTTATATTATTAGTATATAGACATACATAATGGCTACAGAATTTATGTAGGAAACTCTAGCCACCTGCAAACCTATTGCATAGACCTTATCTTGTGATCGAGAGTTCATCGACCTCGCGTATTGTACTAAATACCTATGTACAGTCGCGGAATGAAAATTGTTGTTAATGATACTTTAGATTGTTCCTTAAATTAAGGAGCAGATGTTACCATTTTTAACTGAATCACAGAATAAATTGTTGAAAATTAAATCTATATCTTTAGTAAAATACTACAGATAGTAATAAAATTTACTAGGTACTATATTATATATAGACTATATTTAGAACATTTCTCAGTGTAAAAAAGTATCTCATGAGTTATGAGGTAATTCAGAATTCTAACAATATCCCAAGTTAACTAAATCCCTACAGCTGTTTTTCCACATAAATCCGTTTTAACAAAGTCACATTTAAATTAAAAATATCATACCTACCTACTTTATTCTTCTGTTAAAGTAATTTTTTTCCGCGACTAGGTAAATACAAGGAAGCTCCCTCACAGGCACAGCTAATCGATTCCAAGCAGCCAACTGTTAGGCATTTACAATAATTACAGCAGTTGGCACCACTGCTTATTATGGTGTCTTCAAAAGGCTAACTAGTGTTTAGGTATGAAACGTTGCGTAACTTATGATTTTGAACCGGTAGTTTACTGGTCATTAACGGTAACCGGTAACTAGTTACCTAATTATCTATTTATCTTTAAATAATTAGAAGAATAATTCGACATATTTCAGTCTTTAGTTAAATGTTTGTAATTATCCTACTCATCATACTAGTATTTATAATAAAGGCGAAAGTGTGAGTCTGTATGTTTGTCACTTATTCACGTCTTAACGGCTTGAGCGATTTTAATAAAATTTGGTATGGGCCCTTAACTATCACATAGGCTACTTTTTATCCCGGGAAAATTGAAGATCTCTGGTGAAACCGCGTGGAGCCACTAGTCGGCTATAAAGACAGTGTAGCCAACTTCACATACACATGCTGTGTGTTCTACTAGAATTAGAACACACAGCATGTGGCAACCCTGTTACGTCATCTGTGTATGATAGACGTAGGACAGTAGCAGATTATAATCTTAATAAGTAGGACACGGTCTACAAATTAGGGTTGCGATGACGAAACGTGTTAATTGAAAGTATAAATCTTAGTTAAAGAATGTGGGTTTAAAGTGACGATGTACCGGATTAGTGGTTTGATAGAAAAGCGAGATAAGAAATAAATAGGAAATATTATATTAATATAATAATTATCTATAGTCAAAATACATCGAATAACTAGCCTTCTCGACCGGGTTGACAAATATTCGATTAAGTTATACTACCCTACTAAAATTATTAAATGCGAATGTAACCCGCTTTCCCGGGGACCTTCCAATTTTCCTAGGATAAAAGTAATCTAAACCTGACCTGACCTTTCCCAGGATCTAGTCAAAATTTCATCAAGATCTGTTTGGCGTGAAAAAGACTAAACTGGGCGGATAGTAGTAAAATAGTGCTGTGAGAGTAGTGTAAATAGAATATATTCATTTATTTATTTATTATCGGGGTTGAGACTGCCAGATAGTAATCTATATTAATGTAAAGTGAGAGGCAACCCTACAGTCTATTTCTATGGTAAACAGTAACACGGGAGCAGTCGAAGCAATTTGTATAACAAAAGCGTTTAAACTAAGCATATTACTAGTAATCTTACAATCACATTTAACTTTAGTTATTTGTCCGGCTCTCCGGCAGCCATGGGCTATATTTAGCTATGACTTATGGAGTCATACTTACTTAGTAGGTATATATTAAGTAATCTATACTGATGTTATGAAGAGGTAATGTTTGTAAGGTTGTAGGGGGTAATCTGAACCGATTTAAAAAAATATTTTACCGATAGAAAGCCACGTTATTTGTGACTTTCATAGGCTATATTTTATCCTCATATTCCTACGGGAATAGGAAGTACGCGGGTGAACTGCTTTTTATTCACTTAATCTAAAGTATACTGATAGGCAGGTTCATAAGCAGTTTCAGCATTTATGAAACTACAAAGACTTTATCTATACTATGAGAATTTCTACGAGCAAATAAAAACACAAGTTAGCAATACCAAATACAATGTAACACGACTATGATAAACATTGTACTCGAGCATTGCAATTAAATGTCTGCCATATGGCCGACCCAGACGACCTGTATTCGCTAAATAACTTCCGTCGCGCGGTTTCACCCGCGTTGTTCCCATTCCCGTATGAAAACGAGAATACAATATAGCCTGTCTACTCTCTGATAATGTAGCTTTGCATTTGTGAAAGGATTTCTTAAATCGGTTTAGTGGTTTAGGCGTGAAACCAAAACAAACTAATTTATAATATTACTTACAATCTATCAGCTGTTTCTCCATAACGACCTTGATTCTTGGAGGTCAAAACACAATGTTTACAATACCTAATATACAGGTTTTCCCTAAGCAATTAGCACTGAAAATCGCGTGTCGCTGCATGGTAAGTAGCTGGTAGGCTGTGTGTATTACGCTTGACAGCTTGACCCCCGGGGACGGGGTGGGGGCGGGGGTCGGGTATTAAATGTCCTTTGTTAAACGGATGTTTTCCTTGAAGTTGACCGCTTAGAATTGTAGCAAAGATTATATAACTCAGTTGTTTTTGTTTCGTATAATTTGATATCATTGCGATGACCTGTCCGGTTAGCCTTGAAAATTTTCGTGAAGTTTTAATTACAGTAGGTATGTTTTTAGATTTGATGGTATATTTGTTAATGGCTTATTTCGGAGACATAACATGAACTGACTATTTATTGAATTGTTTATTTACTTAAATCACATCGCGTCGTATAATAAATTTGTTTTTTTTAAGTGGCATATTACCATAGGCGTAGTAGTCGTAATAAAATTAATTTTATTTTCAAACTAGTGGCTCCCCGCGGGTTCACCCGCGTTCCCGGGGATCCGGGATCCGGGATGTCCGTCTCCTGGTTCTGAACTACATACTTCCTTACCAATATTCAGCCAAATCGTTTTAGCCGTTCTTGAGTTATAAATAGTGTAACTAACACGACTTTCTTTTAGCTAGATATATATAGATATCTATACAAAATACCATTATACGATATTATTTTACGACAAGCTTATAAAACCTTTTAGTCTAGACGGGACGTGTCAAAGGACACACTACACTATTGTATGGCTGCTTTTATGCACCTCCCTTGCATTAAACCTGGGGTTGATTCCGTTGCGTTAATGACAATAGCTTTCCTCTATCCACCATCCCTTTCGCTCACTACCCAACCACGTGAGAGGTCCGAACTTCATGAACTCGCAGACGAAGTTGGAAGGAGCTGAATGAAAGCTGTCTGCCGCATTATTATCGATCCAACTGAATAAACCCTTTTGAATAGTTATTTAGCAAGCAAAGTCACGTGCTTAAATAAGTAAATAAAGTAGTAAAAGGCAGTTGTAACCTTGTTTATAATTGAAAATCTTGCGCAGCGTTTAAATTTCAATTTGCTTTCGAGGCAATAGAAAAAATTTGATACTCTAATAAAAGGGTATTACCTACCTACTTAAAAGTAGAATTATAACCATAGATACCGAATACTAGGTACTCAATCAATTTATGAAATAGTTTAGGCTTAATGGTGAGTTCTGTAATCTTATTATTTAATCCTTCCAATTTCGTCTTAATCCTATGTTTAGTCTATTTGCTTTTATTCAACATATTTCCATAATTAATTATTTACTGCAATGCAAACCTTAGCAGCAATTAATTAAAATAATGTATGCTAAGCTGCAACGCAACCAAATCTACTTCTATATAAAATTATATCGCCAAACAAAGTTTCGCAACTTATCATATTTATTCTCTCAGTAAATGGCCTACAGCAGTCACGTAGGCAAATTTATTTGAAGTTTTATAACAGGAAACATTCAAGCAATTTCGTAATAAACGTCTGCGCCTATTTCCAAATATCCTGTTGACTGCATTTCCTTTTTGTGTCTAATAGTGCTTTAATGTTTAAATTAGAATGAAAAGAAATAATGGTTAGGAGTAGAATATTTTTATGTGGTTGTATAATAGATTAAAAACAGTGACTTACGTGACGTGAAAATAGTTAATAGAAAATATCGTAAAAGATTGTCACATTCAAAGGCAAGTTTGGATCTTGCGCACTGCAAGAGGCCCGCGTGGACTATGGCCTAAATCCATTAGTTGTTAGAAGACACAAATAACTTTTTCCATCGGCCTTATGGCCAAACTTAACAGATCAATTATCAAGTACCCACAGACCTATAATCTTAATAGATGTAAGTACTTTAATTTGTATGGTATTCATATCGTGTTACTTTTTCTTTGACGTCCAAAGGCATCGCCGTCATTTATGACGGCGCAGAAAGCAGACATTCTTGCTGCTTGTTGACACGCGAAGTACATACAATCGCGACGTCTAGTTAGATTACAAATGATACCAAAACATTCTTAATAGGGGTTTTTTTACACAACGTACATAAAAGTAAATAAACCCAGTCTTAGCAGAAAGCATACAACACCAAGTTAATGGTTAAAATAACCTTGCTCCTTATTCCACGAAAAATGTATAAGTCCCATATTTTTGGCACCACTGCCAAGAAACTGTAATTTACAACTCAGATGTCAAGGTTTTTGGTTCAAACACACATTTTGTTCGTAATGCGCATTTAAGTTTCGCATGTGTTTGTACAAACAACACACAAATCTCTAAATCCCTTATAATATTAGTAATGCGAAGTAACCCTGTCTCTCAAGCCTTTACGCCTAGACAACTGAACTGATTTTAATGATACATACACTAGACACAAAAAGTTAAGGATATAAATAAAATTCGAAAATTTTGGGCGATTTTTAACGAGCTGTAACTCCAAGGAAAATAATCCCACAGCAAAAAATAGAAAACCAAACTGTAGCTTCAAGTGTCTTGTATTTGGATATGGTTTTGATTTTTTTGTATCATATTTGGATCTGGAGAAATTCTATGGAAACTACCAAGGGAAAAAAAATGCTAATTTTTTGTCATCGAAAAAAAGGTCTATGGGCTTCAAAAATGATTTTTTTATTGTTTTTGTTAAGTGTTCTGTCAGAAAATTTAATGCCCTTTAATTTGTTGTAGTTAAGAACCCTGTACAATGATTTATCACGGAGTTATTGTCAATCAACCGAAAAAAGAACTTTTTATCTTTGTCAATCAATAACTCTGAGAATAATGATCGTATAGGAAATCGAAGATGAGTTTTGAAAAGAACACAGTATTCTCTATAAGAAAACGTAAACAACTTATGTCGAAAACATTTTTATGGAATTGAAAACTTTGATTGAAAAAATGGTCAAAATTTGCATAATTAAGGATATTTAGATAACTTGTCATAACTTTGGATTAAATCGATGAATGAAGGATATCGTCAGTTATTTTTTAACCTTAAAGTGTCCCGGAAAATCCCTGAAAAACTCAAAGCGCTGCAATGCTTCTTACTTAGTGTCCCGAGGCTCTAAATTTATTGTTTTCGCTAAAAACACCATTATAAACGATGGTTCGATTTCAATCATTTTTTCAATGAAGACATTTTTTTTTCTCAATAATCTTTATTGCTTTGATGAAAATGATCGACTTTTTTTTCGAAATGTCGAATAGAAAAAAAAAATATTCGATGATCTGTCATCATGCGAGAGCGCTTACGAGCAGTGACCCAAAACAGAGGCAATACGCGGTACTGAATTGTGACCTGTATACGTGCAGACCCTTCAATAGCTACAGATGGACACACAGACAGACGGACAGACAAACATACACGCACACACAAAGTCAAGAAAAAAAAAAGAAAATAAAAAAAAAGTTTTTTTTTTCTATCCAAAATTTTTGAATTAAACCGATCTTTTACATCAAAGCAATAAAGGTTATTGAGAAAAAAATAATGTGTTCTTTGAAAAAATGATTAAAATCCAACCATCGTTTATAATCGTGATTTTAGCGAAAACAATAAATTTAAAGCCTCGGGTCACTAAGAAAGAAGAATCGCAGCGCTTTGAATTTTTCAGGGATTTTCCGGGATTTTTTAAGGTTAAAAAATTACCAACGATATCCTTCATTCATCCATTTTATCCCAAGTTATACTAAGTTATCTAAATATCCTTAATTATGCAAAATTTCGCCTTTTTTTCAGTCAAAGTTTTTGAGTGAATGAAAATGTTTTCGACAAAAGCCGTTCACGTTTTCTTATAGAGAATATTGTGTACTTTTCAAAACCTTTCTTAGATTTTCTTTACGATCATTATTCTCAGAGTTATTGATTGACAAAGTTAAAAAGTCCTTTTTTCGGTTGATTGACAATAATTTCGTGATAAATCATTGTACAGGGTTTTTAACTACAACAAATTAAAGGGCATTAAATATCCTAAAACAGTATTTGACAAAAAACATTAAAAAATCATTTTTGAAGCCCATAGGCCCTTTTTTAGACGACAGAAAATTTGTAATATTTTTTCCTCGGTACTTTTCTTTGTATTTCTCCAGATCCAAACATAATACAAAAAAATCATGGTCATAACCAAAAATAAGACACTTGTAGCTACAATTTGGTTTTCTTTTTTTTGCTGTACGATTATTTTCCGCGAAGTTACAGCTCGTTGAAAATCACCCAAAAATTTCAATATTTTTTTATATCCCTAACTTTTTGTGTCTAGTGTATTTGGTTCAGAGATAGACTACTTATTGCTTGGGAAAGGACATTAAGGTCGAGCATTAGAGTCGACGTTTCATAAGTGCCTGTGAAGGCCTATTTGAATTAATAAATATATTTCATTTCAGACATAGACGTAGCGTTGGGAATGTGAAAGAAGCTAGTACCTACTATTTACACGCTTAAACCCATTCAAATGTAATTTTACATTTAATTTATTATAATCTTAAAGTAAATTCGCAAAACAAACATCAATAAAAGCGAGTTACTACGAAATAATCTGCCAATTAGTTACCGTTACGCGACCGTAGCGTAGTTCTCGATCAATCGCTTCTCGACAATTACAAGAACTTGCGACATTCTATGGCTCTTTGTTTTAAACATTACGTTATATTATAAGCTTTTTTAGAGTAGTGTTAACACTACTAATAAATTCCTTACGAGAAACATTTGTGTCTGTCTGTCATGCCTATGTAAACATGTCTATTTGTCCTGTGTCTAATATGGAAATCTACACTAAAATTATGCAGCAGAAAAAAATACTGATTTGAAAATCATTATACAGAAGATTTTTTTTATTAAGTTGTTTGTTTGTATTGTATAGAAGTAAGTAAGTAACTAATAAATCAAAAACCCTTTTTTCCTCCGCTTCTATTGGTCTTAGCGTGAACACAGCTTTGTAATCCTACTTCCCACTATCTTACTAATATTATAAATGCTAATGTTTGTGAGAATGTATAGATATGTTTGTTCATCTTTCACCCTTAGAACGGCTTGAAGGGATCTCGATGAAATTTGGCCACAGAATAGGAACGTTCTGGTCCATAGGCAATTTTTATTTTCCTCTTTTTGTTTTCTGAACGCGGGTGAAACCGCGTGGGCTAACTAGTATTAGTATAGATTAGAGTACCTATTCGCCTCGTCGGAGACTGCATTATGCATTGGTCTCAAGGCCAGGGCGATTAGTTACGTCTTTATGTCCGTATTTTTTGTACAAATCATTCGGTTGTCGCAATCCGACCGATCCTGTTTAGTTTTCGATTTCAAAACACTGGAAAAAATAAGTACGGTCATTGAGAACATTCCAGTTTGAACTAGTTACAGTTTGACAACCATTTTAAGAGCACTCTGTCATCGTTCGATCTAAATAGAATTTTCTCAGAACTACTTTATCAATCTACTTGTCAGTTTTATGTCACAGGTGTTGAGTACTACTATTAGAACTATTTCTACAAATTACTATTGTCTTATCTATATATTATAAATGGAAAAGTGACTGTCTGTCTGTCTCGCTTTCACGCTAACTACTGAAAAGATTTAAATGAAATTTGTTACGCAGATAGTCTAGAGCCTGAGAAAGGACATAGGCTACTTTTTATCCCGGGAAAATGGAAGATCTCCCGGGTTCGCGGGGGAAATCGCGGGGAGCCACTACACTAAATAAATATATATTTCTCTTATATTAAAAATAAGCAGGTACTATATATTTTGAGATCTCTGGATTGTTTTCAAACATGGCCAATTTCATTTCAAACTAAACTTGTACCTAGCTGATATAAAGCATATAAATACATACTTATATCTAGACACAGAACATGTTCATATGTTTGCTTTGGGTGGGAATGCAACCTGTAGCTTATAAGTCAGGGTCCCTTACCTCCAATCTCAGTATTCACACTGATATTCTTATTTAGCTCCTCCCTACAGTAGTGGCCAGTCGAATTCTTTCAAATAGTTACGTAAACCCCATTAAACCACCATCAGTTTCCGTGAACTGGTTGCATCACGCCAGCTAATGGAATGGAGTGCCAACGTGTACTTGATGAAGCATTATGCAACTGCATTCTGACAGCTGGGCCGGCGTGTTCCATTGTTTGTTGCTGAACAAAAACACTGGGCACGACCATGAGGCTATTGACCCTATTGTTGTATAGATGATATTGAATTTCGGTATTCATATCTCAAAGTTGCTGCAACAACTACCTCTGCATCACACATGAGCTTTTCCCCTTTTCCGTCATTTTTTAATGATACTCCGCTCCTCTTGTGCCCATGATGTTATATAGCCTATAGCCTTCTCTTCAGCCTCTTAAATATTTTTCAATTCGGACCAGTAGTCTCAGAGATTAGCGCCAAACAAACATACTCTTCAGCTTTATATGTCTCAAATGTTTGTGAACTCAATAGTGAGCCAATAAATTCGTTGTTTTCTTGGATTCTACCAAAGTTATCACCGCTTTCTTACTATCAAATAAACATCTGAGAAAAAGACGTTAATCGTCTGTAACTGTGACTTATTCGCTTCGTGAGAACTTATAAAACCTTTTTTTAAACATGAGCTGCCATAATCAATCGTAATGTAAGCATGCTTGTTAATTTTTTGGCCATATTCTTCTCTATTGTAATTACGTGTAGTTTTCTTTCACCTTTTACATCCCGCACTTTACTGGCAGTTGTTAAATTCCCATTATTGTTCTACATTTCTACAGTTGTGAACACAGATCTATAAATCTAACTAGACGTCGCGAGTGTATGTTCTTCGCGTGTCAAAAAGCAGCAAAAATGTCGGATTACTACGCCGTCTTTTAGTCCGCGATCAACCGTTATTGCCTTCGGATGTCAAAGAAATTAATAAGATAATCTTTCGTGTACTACATTCAGATTTAAGTACGTATATAACGGGAGGATTTGCACCTTAATTTATTATTAAAATATATTTTGACCAACCTCGACCTTTCATCAAGTTGCACTGATCGTGGTCTTACGTTATCTAGTTAGATATGAGTCTATGGTTGCAACAGTTTCTTTTATATTTTCCATTTGGACGTAAGTCTTGTGCAAATCACTGGTAAGCAATGGATTCAGTTCGTGACTTGGCCACTTTCGCCCGTGACTCATCGGTTCCCACTTCCCGGTGCAAGTCGCGCTGACCTCGCTAACACTGATATTCCATTATGGTACTTGTGCTGAATTTTAAGTAGCGTCGTTCGCGAATATGGGCCTTGTTCAATATTATTTATTGCTGTTTAATAGCATCATTACATAGAAGACTGTTCAGATTATGTTTGACCTCGTTAGGTTTGTGTTTGAAATAGCTGGGCCGGGCAACTTTGTCTGCGTCACATCGTCTTCCCAGTTTGGAAATATTTTTCAGTGATGCTGCGCTCTTATTAGCTGTAGCGTGATATTACAAAGTCTTCCTCGACAGATGGGCTATCTAGCACATTTTCTTTTTTCCAGTAGATTCGGAGCCTATTCTTTAAAAACTAAATATCAAGGCGTTCCTCTTTATAATGTTATTTTTATTATTAAACTAGACAAGCGTATATATGATGAGCAGCATTTCTATGAATCACATACACTATATCCTCTTCTATAATCCTACCTTTGTTAAACATCGTAATCTTCACTTCGCAACGTCTGCCCATTATGGATGCGGAATTTCCCAGACCCATTACAATTTCCATTAAACAGTAGCCTTTCCTGATATGTGGAGACTTTCTAGCGATTCTAGAATCAAGATAAACGTATTAGCACGCTATATGTTTGTCTGTCACCTTTGGAGATGGGGAAAGTTTACATTTGACACAGATAAGATTCCTTTTGGCGCTCGATGCCTTGTATAACGTTGCACTCCTAAAAGATAAACCTTATCATTTTGTTTGTAAACAGTTGGTAATATATAATGTTTCATATCGCTACATTCCTGATGATGATCATTTTATGAAATTGAATTGCATAGTCGTTTCATATTATCTAGTAAATGCTATTTCACGCATGAGTTCACGTTAGTTTTTACATATACCTGTCAATGGTGTATCAAAATTGCGTGTGGTTATAACGTGATTGAATTGTTAATAACTTTATTATTGTCGTGGTTTTTATCTCTGCATGATTGACAATTTTGTACATCGTTGCATAGCAACACTTTAAGCATTGTTTTGTTTTTTGTGACCATTTCAATTACGTCTTTAAATTACTGAATATCTTTTCTATAGTTGTTTTTTTATGACAATGTTATTATGATATTGCAAACCACACGGATCTTGTCCAACATTAATTAGAATTGTCGGTTTGTGTGGCGTACGTGCTATGAATAATTCACATTTGAACATTTCTTCTTACGAGGTTATTTTTGGAGGTCGTCGTTTATTTGCTCTCCGGTTTACCGACGCATTTGGTAAAGGAATCTGAATTAACAATGAACATACTTTAGATTTAAAGTGGGAATGTTTTTGTCGTTTCTAACTCTTTCTTACCTTTACATTCTTCTTTAAGTATGAACGTCTATCCCTTTCCCTTAATTGCATTTCTTCTCTCTCATGATGATTGTGAAAATAGAAACGTTTAATATTATAAATGCAGTTACCACAATCATTGCGCGTACGCAGGTGTTAACTATTAACTCGATGTTAAGCCATGTAATTGCTAATTGTTTGAAATCGTTGTATATCTTGTAATTCTTCAGGTTCGTTATTTTATTGTTATAGTTTCTTCATAAATAAATTATTCGCGCGAAGGTATTATGATAAGAATAACTAGCGCTTTGTACCAATTTGCTTCGATCCAAATTCTACCAATTTACTTATAAAATATATTTTAATATTTATTACACTATATTTTTATGATTACAATTTAAAATCAGATTTCGTTTTCATAACATTATTTTTATGAAACGAAAATTAACTGTTTTATTGTACAGAATCTGACTAAACATAAAAGACTTACCGCCGGGCCTTCAATTACTATGTAACAGCTCCCACAAAACTCATTGTAACTGCAATCTTACGAAATCTAATAACAGTTCATATTCTCTCACTATTATAAAAGGCAGATAATAATGCCATCGTGCGTATAACAAAAAATAACAATAACAGTAAGCAATTTTGAAACAACTTTATAGAAAAAGAGAGTTGTTTACATCCGGTGGTCACGTCTTTGGTGGCAAAAAACAGTTTGTCGGTCAATAGTACCGGCGCCCGCGCAGCTAGGGGCGCCCGCCAAACAATACCGTTCTATGCTTTGTTTATGCGCTCGTATTGTATAATAGTGATGTTAGAAAGGTCTTTTCACACCATTAATTAAAACATGTACGCTTTTAAGTCATCTTTATAAATAGTGAATAGGAAAGGTCACATAATTGACCTCTGTAGCATTCCACATAAAATTCGAGTTCATCTGACTCTGACACTCGTTGCAAATAATTACTTAGTTACTTATGTTTTTCATTTAGTATTCTAATAGTAAGTATAGTCTGGGTATATCGTAATTATGCATATGATATCAATGACGCACAAACATTCAAATCCCTTTTCAAAATCCATACATTCTTAATAAAGACTCACTCAAATTTTAGGTGCCACGTGTACTCAAATGACTCAATTGCGCATTTAGCTTATCTCTGACGTTTATAAATGGCTTATTATACACTTTTTTTCTTTTAGAACCGGCTTTAGGTATAGCAATTTAAAACCACATTAGCATTGTAATAATTCACATTAAATATTTATTAGGCTACAGTAGAAGTAAATATTAAACACCTTAGCTCCTACGATAAACAGTAAAGAGCAAAGTAATTCGTTTTGCTCCAATTAATTTTACATTCATAATTACTCGCTTATCGAGATCTTTATTTGTAGCCTTAGTAATGTTATTAACTCTGATATTGTTAGATTTTGAAACAATGTTGCCGATATAATTAAATCGTTTTATGAGATGAAAATATTTTGCAATTTGACCATTTGTTGCAACAACTTTTAAGAGGTTAAGGACTCTATACTCGTATTAGATGATTATGTAGAACTGGAAGGCATGGTAGGCAGGGTATCCATAATTGTACTAGTTATACCTAATTGGCATGCATTATAATGGCACGTAAAGTAAAAATGTGACTTAGGACTAGAAATAGACGCGAGCATCCTCAGAAGATACCTACTGTCAAAGTTTCATCACAAACTTACCAATGTTTAAGGAATACCATTTTTATTTATATAAACTGCGTAAGTCTATGAATGACCGTAATGATATGAAGAATCGGTAAATGTTTTTAAATTTATTTTTCACTTTAGCTTTACTTGTCTGTAGTCATCTATCATCAGTAGAAGGTCGAGGTTATAATAGCTTATATTGCGCTGGAAAGCGACTTGAAGGCTAAAAGAACATCGCTTAGTATTCACTGTCCACACAACACCAAAAATAACATGTCACTCAGTTGATTGATGGTAACCGGTGAAGTAGTGTCGCTTTCTATTTGTAGCTTGACAGTGCTCCATGGTCGCTGACTGATGAACTGCATCTAATGTCAGTTGACAAGGAAATGGAGTATGTGGAAATTGCACATGGAAACTTGAGATCTCATCTTGATCTACCGTTCTAACACGTCATTGGAGAGCTTGATTTTGGCCTACGAAATATATAGGTATTCAAAATTCAAAGCCATTACAATTCAGGCTCCAAAAGGACACTTATGAAAGTCGAAGTTTCTGAAGCTACTACCGGTTTAGAAGTAATTGTTTGCTTTCAAAAAAACCTCTATAAAAGTGCAATTTCCAGATGATGTTTATTAAAATTACCTCAGATTGTCGTCAATATAATAGTGGTTGTTGAAATTGTTATAAGTAGCGGTTCTCAGCTATCTAAGATAATGACAGATCCTCGCGTGCCAATGATTGCGGTAATTGCGGCTGCGATACTGTATTATGTGGCGATGTGGGATGAAAGCTGTGATAAATACGCGGAAGGTAGTATTAGGAGTATTTGAAACCCAATTTTGGTCTTTTGAACATAATCTTTGGAGACTGATATTCTAGCAATCGAAGTTTCAAACTATTAAAGATTAGGTAGGTAACTAATCCTTGACACGACTGAATCATGTAAAGGAAAAAGACAAAGCAAAATCACATTTAAATACGCACAATTATGCACAGACGCCATTGTTAGTAAAATGACGATAACAATGAATATTTTAACAGGTGTGATCTAGTTTTTCTGCTTAAAAATATTTAAGTTTCATACTATAAACTACGTTTTAATTTTCATCTTTATATTCTATCGCGGTTTATTGTTATAAATTTTACTACGGTTGAAGAAGTTAAATAAGAATTAGCATTTTCCAAAGTAAATATCAAGTAGCGAACATTGAACTAGGCACTCCATTGTGGTTCGCCAACTGAAACATCAACAACGGAACAGAAAATATTTTAAATTGCTAATACAAAACTTATAATAATGAAGAAGGTAATTTGTATGCTTGAATTGTATTGAAAGAGGTTAATGCCTTATCTGAAATAGTAGTCTAAACCAGAATTTGTAAAGGATTGCTACGGAGGTATAAAAGTCGACGTAAGTACAGCTAATCTGTAAACATGCATCTTTTTCTCACCCAATAAACGTAAGTACTTTTAATCCCGGATAAAAGTGTTTAGTTGGGATACAAGCCGCTAGTGTGTTTGACTAGGACTGTCTGTCGGGTCGTAAATTCAATAGTGAAAGACAGGTTTACGACCAACATATATATACGTCCCATCACTACTTTTATAAGGGATCTAACCATAAATATGAGGGTTCCATAAGAGTTATTAGCTCTAGTTTTATTATGAAGTCTTTGTCAATGTTTAGATGTGAAAGCAGATTTTCTGAAAATAACACTGACTGACAGACGGATAACGGGCCGCTGGGAGTTCCTTATTTTATCTTAGATGGACATAAAAACAATCTTAGAAAATTATCGAAGGGCTGAATAATTGCGAATACTTCTCGTTTAACCTAATTAGATCTGAATCAGTTAATTTGAGAGTCAGTTTCCTTTAAGCTGTACCAGCAACTACATCATCATTCACCATGCCAAGACTGTGGTCAACTAACCCTAATTATTTGCCAAGCTTTATATCAAATTACATTTCTAATATCTTTAACAAGTTAACAAGTTTTCAATGTCGGTTACGCTTTACAATCTTCGACATTATTGTGCTAGTTGGTTGGTCTGTAGTACTGGAAACGACGCCTGCGCACGTCATGTACCGTAATCAGAGACGGCGTGCAGATATTCAATATTTGATGCGGAGAAACTAAGCCTGTGCTCACCATGCGAACTTGTAACTTTGGATATAATAACAATTTCTATCGTTGATTAATTATTTTGTCGTGCTTTGTCATTGCTTTCCTTTCTTCGATCCGTTTTTGATATGGAATGAAATTTGTAGTTGACAACTTTTACTGCAATTGAAGTGGCTCTCTCACTACCTACTACCTATAGGTAGGTACATAATTGTATGATATCTTAGACATAAGGAGTGGTCTATATATCACCTTATAGTATCCTCACCATGTAAGCCTTCATAGCTCAAGCTTATGACTGGTTTCAGACCAGATTCAGCTTAATGTGTCTACATATCTTCTTTGGTTCATCTTCCGTCATCAATTCCTTGATTCTCTTCACCCACATTTCTGTTATTTCACACGCTATACCTCTTCGTATTCAATATTTCATACAATAATGTGAAACAAGCATAATGCAGTAATGATATCTCGGAACGAACGGATCGCGTTTCCTAACGCATTTGCATCTCTCGTACAAATTATAATAGGTACTCGTCATTATTCATTTATTCAGATGATTGGTCTATAATTGGATTTGTCTTCCTAATGATGAATCATTTAGGCTGGTTAGCAAAAGTCTGCATAATCTCTGCAAAATGCGAAGGACCATAAATATCGTACTAATACTATAAAGATGAGCAGAAAGATAGACGTTTGTACCTCTTTCATGCCCGAATAACGAAAGGGATGTAGATGAAATTTGATACAGAGTTAAAATATTATGTTCAGCAATAGAACATGGGCAACATTATATCCCTGAAATGTTGAAGTTTACTTTTTCGATAATGAATGGAAAATCAGACACGTGGCATAGATTTTTGCCCGCCTTTTAATCAAAACGAAAAGAAGATTCAGTTTTATTATAATTAAATCAAAATAATGTAATACATACTTGTCCCAATTCAGAATTGTTTCCTCAAAAACTTAGCATTTTAAATAAACATGATTTATGAACATAAATAGAACAGACATTTAGTTTAACGATAACTAAACAATAAAACCAAGCAAATAAAATAATATTAACTGCTTTACACTACACGACTCGGCTTTTATACTAAACACACGCACACGCGATTTCTGAATTACAAGCACGCTATCACAAGATCTGGCAGCAAATTATACTATCCTCTCTGAGATAATAAGCTGTTTTCTACTATAGTATAATTACATAAGTATAACTTATTTTTGTACACATAGATTACCTCTCGGTTATCATTTTTTTTGTAAAATATTGTACAAGATTTCTACTAACTAGTATAGAAACTAGTATTAGAAATAACTTATCTTCTTTAATTATTTGTATGGATGGTAGACAAATGAGTCGAACCTTCTCGTTGTTAAGAAGTAATTTTTCATGGCTATTTTTATGTAAATTTAATTTGGACTCAAATAAAAGGGTAAATATTTAAAAGCTTCTGATTAAATACGTTTTTTTACCATGTCCCGCTTTGATGAAAGATCGCTTTTGTCACTCGAAAAGTTTCAAATTCCGACTTCGCAAAAGAAATTCTGGCAACGCACTTATGTATCTAATCTAATATTATAAAGTAGAATGTTTTTATTTGCTTGTTTGTAATAGACTCTGAAATTGACCGATCTGAATAATAGTTTAACCAATGTAGCTTACATTATCAGGGAGTAACACAAGCTTGTATTTTATTCCTGTTTTCCGACCGGAACGGGAACTACGAGGGTGAAATCGCGCGTAGGTAGCTCGCTTATTCATCATCATCATCAGCTCATATACGTCTCCACCGAGGAGCTCGAGCCTCCCCTAACATCGAGGGGGTTGAGACCATAGTACACCACGCGGGCCTAGTGCGGATTGGCGGACATCACATGCCTTTAATTGTGACATCTCGAGTATGCAGGTTTCCTCACGATGTTTTCCTTCCCCGAAAGCCAGTGGTGTGAATCCGTACGTAAGTTTTTATAAACTCAGAGGTACGGGCCAGGGATTAACCTGCACCCTCATGATCGTCAGTCGGTGCGTTCCCAACTGAGCCAAAGCGTTTATTCATAAACTTTGTCAACATATATTTTTAAGTACCCTTGTTTTTATATACTTGTTTGTTAAATATTATAAGTATCGATTAGTTTAATATTCATGTATGCATGAATCAGATGCATCGATGAGTCATATAAACACACCGTAAGTAAGGTGAGTGGTCGTCGTGGGAGGTAGTACCTACAATATGATTTGGTTCTTAAATATCATATTTATTACATAACGATATCTGAATCATCTTTTTTAAGAACTTGCTGACCCTTGGTTACAATATTTAAATATTGATTTAGTAACAGTATATAGTATTGATTGAAGAGGTGATTTGTAAGTATAGTTATAAGTTTTCTTATCTTTAATTGAATATTTCGTTGATCTCTATTGCACGAATAATAAATTCTTATATGTATAATATTCCGCATTTGCATAACATTTGTGTTTAAAATTATTAAAAGTTTCAAAATTAGTTTGATATTTCTAATATCTAGTATATTTCTACTATCAAATTTAGAAACGTATTTAGCGAATTTAACCGCCTCAGTAGTGGGAGGGGCTGTTTTGTTTAAACCTAAATTTTTACAGTAATATCTGTTAAGTTCCTTTATTAAGAATACTGCCTGCATTTCTTAGTAAAAACAACCCGTAGACTTTAAGCCCGGTTCCGAAGTCTTGTCTTGTCTTGAGTAGTTTAAACTTTTTTGACATTTGTTATTTTTTTTTTCAGAAAGAGTCTCGCACAGATGTGCAGTTCCACTTGGCCGCGCTGCGAGGCGACTGCGACCGGCTCCGGCAGCTCCTCGACACTGGCAAAGTGCACATTGACTCTAGGGACAGAGTGAGTTACTTTTTTATAGACTTATGTATTTTTCTTATAAATCCGGATTCTGAAAGAGATATTCATGTTGATTTAATTTACCGTCATGGTTGACAAACAAGTACTCACCATTTTTTTTTTTACTAGTAAGTTATGAAATAAATCCTATGAGTTACTAAAACATATTTTTGATGAGAAAGAGCAACAAACTTCTATAATACCTGCTTTTAAAGCATGTTCAAACCATTTTTACCTGCTTCCGTTCCGCGGTTTCACCCGCGTTCCTTGGGGACCTTCCATTTTCCCGGACTAAAAAGTAGCCTATGTAGTGTGCCTACTATTAAAGAACACATTCTGTGCCAAAAACATCATTACAATGATGTTAGATTTGTATTTTTTCGTGTTTATAGTTATTTTATACAGTAGTAAAAGGTATAATGGTAGATTTAAAGCGATCTTTTAAGTACTAACTACCACAATATTGTTGAATTCATAATTTTTGTAAATATGTACCAACATATAAGGCGTATAATATTTTACCTCAGAACGGACGGAAGCCATAACTATCCGTGTATCTTTGTATATATATAACTAGTGTACCTACTTACCAAACCCGCACTAGTACAGTAAATCAACAGCTTTTGTACTAAAATAAAACGACCGCCCTACTTTCGGCGAAATTTCTATGCGGACTATCTTTCTAACGTGTCTTATACAGTCTGCTACTAGGTGAATTACTCTATACTAATATTATAAAGCTGAAGATTTTGTTTGTTTATAAATATCCTGGGACATTTTTCACACACGGCCAATCTGATTCCAAACTAAGCAGAGCTTGTGATATGGTAACCAGATACTACATATACTACTTTTAAATACATACTTATATAGATATTTACATCCAGACACAAGACAAACAGACATATTCATGCATACAAATGTTTGTCCTGGGTGGGATTCGAACCCACGACCCGCGGCTTGAGAGTCAGGGTTACTAACCACAAAGCCAACCGGGCTGTATAAGTATTTTAATGTTGGATAGACCTTTTATCGAGGAAGGCTATACGATATACTAGCTGCCTCCTCGCGGCTCCACCCGCGTAGTTCCCGTTCCCGTGGGAATACTGGGATAAAATGTTGCTCCTCGATAATGTAGCTTTTCAGTAGTACGATATACACCTGATTATTTCATGACAACTATTAGATTGAACCACGACCGAGGTTCTATAGTAAGATAAAAGCACAGTTGTTACCTATGTCCTAGATAGATACACAACTATTTGAACATAGCTTATATTTATAAACCCAACTACATATTTATTTAATTTATTTCCCGCTATCTTCTACTTCTTACATCCATCTTTATCACAGACCATTCATTTGACGTGTGTCAAAAAGCTGCAAAAATGTCTGCTTCCTGCACCGTCATTTTAGTCCGCGATCGACTGTTATTGCCTTCGGACGTCAAAGAAGCCATCATACAAATTGAGGTGCTTACGTTATCTAGTTAGATTTATAAGTCTGTGGTCTTAATTATTCTAGTTTATGATTTATTGTTTGCTTCGATATGCCTTCTGTACATAACATTTACATAATACTTCGTAATGGAACGTAAATAAGAAGTATTAACTTTTGTTATCGACTTGTGATTTCTGGAGACTGAGTGCGAATTCCACAATCGTCCCAATTCTGATGTACCAAGGTACACGATTTAACAAAATTTATATTCCTGCCTACATCACATTTATATCTTCTAATATTGTAAATTCAAAAGTTACTCTGCCTGTCACGTTTTCACACAAACACAAACCCAATATTTTTATGAAATTTGGTACAAGACTATGGGAAAAGTCATACATTACCTTTTATCCCGGGACAATTAATGATGATTTTGAGGAACGCGGTTTCCTTCGCGTTCCCAGGATCATTAATAAATACTAAGGTAATACTACTAGTTTTGATTAAACTAACTGAACTAAAATTCCTCTTACCCTTTCCAACATTTAGAAAAGATACAGATTTATATAGGTTTTAGTTAACTTAAGTTAGTTAAACACCATAATCGGGCCCAAGCCAGTTTAACACGTCCACAGTAATATTAGCATGGTTAAACACACGTATATATTTAACTAAGATAATGATCTTAATTGAATGGACATGACACTCAGATCCTAGATTTCTAAGATGGCTGGTTGGCTTTGTTAGCGATTGTGACTTTGTAGGTGGTGGGTTCAAGTCCCACCTAGGACGAACATTAGTGTTCTTGAACATGTTAATTTGTTTTGAGTTTGGATGTAAATAAATATATATATATATATATATATATATCCTACTAATATTATAAATGCGAAAGTTTGTATGGATGTTTGTTACTCTTTCACGCTCCAACGGCTGAAGGGATCTGCTTGAAATTTGGCACAGAGCTAGAATATGTTCTGGAATAACACATAGGCTACTTTTTATCCCGGGAACGCGGGTGAAACCGCGGGGAGCCACTAGTATATATATAAATATGTATGTATTGATTGGTATTAACTATCTGGTAAGCATACCTAAAATGTTTGTTACCCTCTCATGTCAGAAGAGCTGAAGGGATTGCAATCAAATTTAGCACAGAGTTATATATAGGATTCTTTTTATCCCGGAAAAATTTAAGATTCACTGAGAACACATGTGAAACCGCGGGGAGCTACTTGTTTATAATATTAGTAGGATAAGTAAGACGCCTCAATGTATGTAGTCTATGTAGTTAAGTTGGCATCTCGCTTTCCCCTTCATACCCAACGTGATATATGAAATCTCTTTTTGCCATATCTCCAACGATGTGGAAGACAACAAAAAACTACCACAAGCATATATTAATAAAAAAATTAACGCTTCACAAACTTCAATAAACGAATATGTAAAACATGAACAAACGTGGAAGCTGAATCTTATTTGTAACTTTATTGCTTTATTAATATAGTCTATATTCCTATGCAGTTTTAAAGACGTGTTAGTGAGTTTACTGCAACTCGATAATAGGAAGAAAGTCGTTAAGGCATGCGCACGCGGCGGTTCATGAAAGAACATCCGTAATAGGATTATCAGAGATTATAAGTATGAGGTAATCTTGGACTTTAAATTTATGTTTCAATCATTGATTTTTGCATATAAGTGAAGTATACTAATACACACACACTACACTATACTAATATTATGAAGAGGTTTTTTTTTTAGTTTTGTGTGTATGTTTGTAATGAATGAATTATCAGGGAGTAACGTAGGCTATATTTTATCCCTGTATTCCCACGGGAACGGTAAATATGCGGATGAAACCGCGCGGAGGCAGCTAGTTATAAATTAATAAGTAAAATAACGTGGCCATGTTTTATCAAGTTGAAATAATTATTTATTCATTATTATAAAATAAAATACAAGCTGACCCATTCAACTTTTTTATTACTTACCTGGTACCATCTAAGGTAACTTTGTGGCAAAAACAGAATATTTCTCTAAAAGTTATATAGTGAAAGAGCGTTTGCCATTTCCTAAAAGGTCAGTTGTGAAGCAAAAGTCGGCGAACTACATATTCAAGTGCTCTAAGACTGCTTTGATGTTGGCCGTTCAAAGCTTAAAAGTTGAGCTTTAGAAAACTTTTTCATTAAACGTGCTTTTTAGAAAACTTCACCTTGTATTTATCATAGGGTTCTTACTAGCGTAAATATATATGTTACTACCTAACTGGATTATTCCGAGAAGCAATTGGGTACATAACCTGTCGTAGTCTTTGCTGGATATTTATAACTATACTAGCTGCCGCCCCGCGGTTTCACCCGCATAGTTCCCGTTCCCGTTATCAAAAATAGATAGTAGCCGATTCTCAGACCTACTGAATAAGCATATAAATTTTCATAAAAATCGGTCTTTTAGATTTAGCTTATTAGATTCGAAAATATGCACGGTTATCCCAATTTCGCCTATATTGTCGCTTAAACATTGCATCCCCACATATGTGTGGCAAAGAGCATACAATTTTCAGACCCAGGAAGCATCAGGTATAGCTTTAACTATTTAATGAAATAGTTTCGGATGGGAAGCGGTAACCGTAGCCTATGGACGCTTGTTACACTACATATTTACGGCTCATAAGCATCACTATCTCTTCACTGCCGCTGCAGCACCTCCCCATGGAGCTCTGACAGCCAAATAATCGTTTTTAGATAACATTATATACAACGTTAGTTTATCTAAAACATAACAGATATCATAACCATTTAATGTCCCCCCTCCCATTTCCCACTTGGTAGTAATAAATTGGTTGTTGCAGGACGGTACCACGCCCCTGATCCTGTCGGCCGCCATGGGGCACACGGAGTGCGTGCGGGAGCTGCTGGCGCAGGGCGCCGACCCAGCCTGCTCTAGGACGGTATGATGAACATTTATTTATTTATTTAACTTGACTAACAGGTATCTATGTCCTGGGAAGTTAATTTCAAGTACTTGGATTATGAAATAATTAAGAATATTATGAAAATGTAAGGTGTATTGAAGATAAACGACAATAATGAGTGAACAGAAACACAAAGCCCTATTTGGATGTTTGTTTTAATTTTCTTTCTCTTCTCGTCTTTTTTGATTATTAGAACTAAATGTGTTTGCAAATTTCAGCTCGACCTAACGTCTATTAGTGGTTCATATTCAGTTTCCATTATTGATCAAATCAAACTGCCGAAACTCAATATCTAAATGTTAAGTTACATAAACAGGGCCTACATATTGTAATACCTTCTACACGTTACACGACGATTATTATGTAAAACTTGTCTACATACATACCCATCACTTTTGCATATCGAAATTGGCTCTTATTGTGTCTTATGAGTGTTCAAGTCCCATCGAACACCTATAAGCTAAACGTATATAAGTCACGTCACGTGTGGTCCCACCACAGACGGGGACAAGTGCGCTGTTCTTCGCAGCACAGGGAGGGTTCCTAGAGGAGGCGCGCTTGCTCCTCGACGCGGGCGCAGCCATCGACGCGCCCAGCACCGTGAGTATACCTTCAAACCAGTTCCATAGGCTACGGTAACCGCTTCCCATCAGGTGGGACCGTATGCCTGTTTGCCACCCTTGTAGTATAAAAAAGAAAGTGGCAGATTAAGCAAGGGCCCGTATCATATACTATCTTGGGGCCCATGATCTGCAACTGGTCAAAAAGGCTCAAGTTAATCTTAGGTGGATATTTAGGTAGATTGACATCGTGAGTATACCTTCAACCTTACACTTACCCCCGTTTTGTCCGCGTAAACTAGTGATTCCCAAAGTGGTCCAGTTGGACCCCCAGGGGTCCCTGAGAGACTTGTCGGGGGTTCACGTTGGGGAGTCAAAAATTTGGGGGTCCACAATCCACAATGCGTATGCTGGGGTTATTATTTTTAAATGCTGATTACGGCCAAAACGGGGTCTACCGGAACTAGGAAAATTTAGAAAGTGGTCTATCAGAAAATTAAGTTTTGGAGCCTCTGTCGTAAACACTCTAGTCCAATAAAATAAATAACTAACCCCCACAAGATCAGTCCTGTCATCTGACTGGACGTGTCAAAAATTTCCACTTTCTAAGCCGTAAATTCCAAGAAAAAGTGACGCGGTTGCTCTTCATACAAATTGAGGTAGGTACTTACGTTATCTACAATACTAGTTCCTGAGTAGACAGCATTAAAGAAACTTTATTGTTTTAATATTTTTTTATATACCTTTTACTATACCACACAGTACCGTCTATATTGTTAAATGTAATGACAGAAAAAAAAAATAAAAAAGTTATGGTTACCTACGTCTCGCATGTATTTTATCTTTTCCAATAAAGAATTGAAACACGATCTAGAAAATACTAGTAAATTATTTTTTTAATCAGTTTAGAAAAAAATACAAAGCAGTAAAACATAATTTTCTTACATAGTCAAACTTAGTGATCACTAAGTTAACTGACTCTCTCTCAGACTATGTAAGAAAATATTGCTCATAATGTAATATTTATTTAAAACCATAATTAATTATTTTAAATATCAAAAAATATTGTTATTATAAATGTTAGTGATAATATAAAGTTGTTAAGCTTAAAGTATGTATTATTTTGTTCAACGAAATAATGGTAATTTGTGTGACACAGTATGGCAGGACCACTACTATGGATTTCATTGATAGGTTTGAGTGGACTCGAAAAAAATCTTTTTTTTTGGGAGATGAATTGAAATCTGATATAATCTTTGTGCCATTCTCGTGTTTTTTTTATTTCTTGAATTTTATTTAGCAACAAATTATAATAAAAAAATAAACTCGTACCCTAGGATGGCGGTACACCACTGTTTGTAGCGTGTCAGTGCGGACACTTGCCAGTCGTCGAGGAACTAATCAGGAGAGGAGCCAATGTCAATTCCTGTATGAAGGTAAATAATATTATATATAAACGCTGTATTTTGACGTATTTAAAAAAAATGTTGATTTTTCTTTCTTTTTCTTTAAGTTTAGTAGTGTAGTATAGTATTCATACCCTAGTGTTTTAGAAAGCCGGTGTGTGGTGATCCCTCAATTAAAGAAGAAATTTCACTCTGTTGTTTTTGGAGACTGTGTTTTAAACGTATACTGTGACATTAAATGAAATATATTTTTTAATTCAAATAGGCCTTCACAGGCATTTATGTGATTACATATGACCACTGCCAATGTCTTTTGACGGTGATTTGAAATCTTAAATCCGTGCAATCAAGGGCGCCTTTGCCAACAACTTAAGTTGTAGTTGTAGAATAAAATGATTCAAAATTATTGGGCTACCTGTGCTACGGGGTTCTTTCTAACTGAATACGCCGGTCTTTTATTTATGTACAAATGTACATTGTCCAGGACAAAGCCAGTCCGCTGTTCATAGCGGCGCAGAACGGTCACGAGGACGTGTGCCAGGCGCTGCTGGCGGCCGGCGCGGCGGTGGACGCGAGCCGCTGCGACCGCGCCACGCCGCTGTGGATCGCGGCCCAGTGCGGGCATGCCCATGTGGCGCGGGTACTGCTGGCGCAGGGTGGGGCGGCCGTGGACCAGCTGCGGCAGGTACGTGTAGTCACGAGGACGTGTGCCAGGCGCTGCTGGCGGTGGACGCGAGCCGCTGCGACCGCGCCACGCCGCTGTGGATCGCGGCCCAGTGCGGGCATGCCCATGTGGCGCGGGTACTGCTGGCGCAGGGTGGGGCGGCCGTGGACCAGCTGCGGCAGGTACGTGTAGTCACGAGGACGTGTGCCAGGCGCTGCTGGCGGTGGACGCGAGCCGCTGCGACCGCGCCACGCCGCTGTGGATCGCGGCCCAGTGCGGGCATGCCCATGTGGCGCGGGTACTGCTGGCGCAGGGTGGGGCGGCCGTGGACCAGCTGCGGCAGGTACGTGTAGTCACGAGGACGTGTGCCAGGCGCTGCTGGCGGTGGACGCGAGCCGCTGCGACCGCGCCACGCCGCTGTGGATCGCGGCCCAGTGCGGGCATGCCCATGTGGCGCGGGTACTGCTGGCGCAGGGTGGGGCGGCCGTGGACCAGCTGCGGCAGGTACGTGTGGTCACGAGGACGTGTGCCAGGCGCTGCTGGCGGTGGACGCGAGCCGCTGCGACCGCGCCACGCCGCTGTGGATCGCGGCCCAGTGCGGGCATGCCCATGTGGCGCGGGTACTGCTGGCGCAGGGTGGGGCGGCCGTGGACCAGCTGCGGCAGGTACGTGTAGTCACGAGGACGTGTGCCAGGCGCTGCTGGCGGTGGACGCGAGCCGCTGCGACCGCGCCACGCCGCTGTGGATCGCGGCCCAGTGCGGGCATGCCCATGTGGCGCGGGTACTGCTGGCGCAGGGTGGGGCGGCCGTGGACCAGCTGCGGCAGGTACGTGTAGTCACGAGGACGTGTGCCAGGCGCTGCTGGCGGTGGACGCGAGCCGCTGCGACCGCGCCACGCCGCTGTGGATCGCGGCCCAGTGCGGGCATGCCCATGTGGCGCGGGTACTGCTGGCGCAGGGTGGGGCGGCCGTGGACCAGCTGCGGCAGGTACGTGTAGTCACGAGGACGTGTGCCAGGCGCTGCTGGCGGTGGACGCGAGCCGCTGCGACCGCGCCACGCCGCTGTGGATCGCGGCCCAGTGCGGGCATGCCCATGTGGCGCGGGTACTGCTGGCGCAGGGTGGGGCGGCCGTGGACCAGCTGCGGCAGGTACGTGTAGTCACGAGGACGTGTGCCAGGCGCTGCTGGCGGTGGACGCGAGCCGCTGCGACCGCGCCACGCCGCTGTGGATCGCGGCCCAGTGCGGGCATGCCCATGTGGCGCGGGTACTGCTGGCGCAGGGTGGGGCGGCCGTGGACCAGCTGCGGCAGGTACGTGTAGTCACGAGGACGTGTGCCAGGCGCTGCTGGCGGTGGACGCGAGCCGCTGCGACCGCGCCACGCCGCTGTGGATCGCGGCCCAGTGCGGGCATGCCCATGTGGCGCGGGTACTGCTGGCGCAGGGTGGGGCGGCCGTGGACCAGCTGCGGCAGGTACGTGTAGTCACGAGGACGTGTGCCAGGCGCTGCTGGCGGTGGACGCGAGCCGCTGCGACCGCGCCACGCCGCTGTGGATCGCGGCCCAGTGCGGGCATGCCCATGTGGCGCGGGTACTGCTGGCGCAGGGTGGGGCGGCCGTGGACCAGCTGCGGCAGGTACGTGTAGTCACGAGGACGTGTGCCAGGCGCTGCTGGCGGTGGACGCGAGCCGCTGCGACCGCGCCACGCCGCTGTGGATCGCGGCCCAGTGCGGGCATGCCCATGTGGCGCGGGTACTGCTGGCGCAGGGTGGGGCGGCCGTGGACCAGCTGCGGCAGGTACGTGTAGTCACGAGGACGTGTGCCAGGCGCTGCTGGCGGTGGACGCGAGCCGCTGCGACCGCGCCACGCCGCTGTGGATCGCGGCCCAGTGCGGGCATGCCCATGTGGCGCGGGTACTGCTGGCGCAGGGTGGGGCGGCCGTGGACCAGCTGCGGCAGGTACGTGTAGTCACGAGGACGTGTGCCAGGCGCTGCTGGCGGTGGACGCGAGCCGCTGCGACCGCGCCACGCCGCTGTGGATCGCGGCCCAGTGCGGGCATGCCCATGTGGCGCGGGTACTGCTGGCGCAGGGTGGGGCGGCCGTGGACCAGCTGCGGCAGGTACGTGTAGTCACGAGGACGTGTGCCAGGCGCTGCTGGCGGTGGACGCGAGCCGCTGCGACCGCGCCACGCCGCTGTGGATCGCGGCCCAGTGCGGGCATGCCCATGTGGCGCGGGTACTGCTGGCGCAGGGTGGGGCGGCCGTGGACCAGCTGCGGCAGGTACGTGTAGTCACGAGGACGTGTGCCAGGCGCTGCTGGCGGTGGACGCGAGCCGCTGCGACCGCGCCACGCCGCTGTGGATCGCGGCCCAGTGCGGGCATGCCCATGTGGCGCGGGTACTGCTGGCGCAGGGTGGGGCGGCCGTGGACCAGCTGCGGCAGGTACGTGTAGTCACGAGGACGTGTGCCAGGCGCTGCTGGCGGTGGACGCGAGCCGCTGCGACCGCGCCACGCCGCTGTGGATCGCGGCCCAGTGCGGGCATGCCCATGTGGCGCGGGTACTGCTGGCGCAGGGTGGGGCGGCCGTGGACCAGCTGCGGCAGGTACGTGTAGTCACGAGGACGTGTGCCAGGCGCTGCTGGCGGCCGGCGCGGCGGTGGACGCGAGCCGCTGCGACCGCGCCACGCCGCTGTGGATCGCGGCCCAGTGCGGGCATGCCCATGTGGCGCGGGTACTGCTGGCGCAGGGTGGGGCGGCCGTGGACCAGCTGCGGCAGGTACGTGTAGTCACGAGGACGTGTGCCAGGCGCTGCTGGCGGTGGACGCGAGCCGCTGCGACCGCGCCACGCCGCTGTGGATCGCGGCCCAGTGCGGGCATGCCCATGTGGCGCGGGTACTGCTGGCGCAGGGTGGGGCGGCCGTGGACCAGCTGCGGCAGGTACGTGTAGTCACGAGGACGTGTGCCAGGCGCTGCTGGCGGTGGACGCGAGCCGCTGCGACCGCGCCACGCCGCTGTGGATCGCGGCCCAGTGCGGGCATGCCCATGTGGCGCGGGTACTGCTGGCGCAGGGTGGGGCGGCCGTGGACCAGCTGCGGCAGGTACGTGTAGTCACGAGGACGTGTGCCAGGCGCTGCTGGCGGTGGACGCGAGCCGCTGCGACCGCGCCACGCCGCTGTGGATCGCGGCCCAGTGCGGGCATGCCCATGTGGCGCGGGTACTGCTGGCGCAGGGTGGGGCGGCCGTGGACCAGCTGCGGCAGGTACGTGTAGTCACGAGGACGTGTGCCAGGCGCTGCTGGCGGTGGACGCGAGCCGCTGCGACCGCGCCACGCCGCTGTGGATCGCGGCCCAGTGCGGGCATGCCCATGTGGCGCGGGTACTGCTGGCGCAGGGTGGGGCGGCCGTGGACCAGCTGCGGCAGGTACGTGTAGTCACGAGGACGTGTGCCAGGCGCTGCTGGCGGTGGACGCGAGCCGCTGCGACCGCGCCACGCCGCTGTGGATCGCGGCCCAGTGCGGGCATGCCCATGTGGCGCGGGTACTGCTGGCGCAGGGTGGGGCGGCCGTGGACCAGCTGCGGCAGGTACGTGTAGTCACGAGGACGTGTGCCAGGCGCTGCTGGCGGTGGACGCGAGCCGCTGCGACCGCGCCACGCCGCTGTGGATCGCGGCCCAGTGCGGGCATGCCCATGTGGCGCGGGTACTGCTGGCGCAGGGTGGGGCGGCCGTGGACCAGCTGCGGCAGGTACGTGTAGTCACGAGGACGTGTGCCAGGCGCTGCTGGCGGTGGACGCGAGCCGCTGCGACCGCGCCACGCCGCTGTGGATCGCGGCCCAGTGCGGGCATGCCCATGTGGCGCGGGTACTGCTGGCGCAGGGTGGGGCGGCCGTGGACCAGCTGCGGCAGGTACGTGTAGTCACGAGGACGTGTGCCAGGCGCTGCTGGCGGTGGACGCGAGCCGCTGCGACCGCGCCACGCCGCTGTGGATCGCGGCCCAGTGCGGGCATGCCCATGTGGCGCGGGTACTGCTGGCGCAGGGTGGGGCGGCCGTGGACCAGCTGCGGCAGGTACGTGTAGTCACGAGGACGTGTGCCAGGCGCTGCTGGCGGTGGACGCGAGCCGCTGCGACCGCGCCACGCCGCTGTGGATCGCGGCCCAGTGCGGGCATGCCCATGTGGCGCGGGTACTGCTGGCGCAGGGTGGGGCGGCCGTGGACCAGCTGCGGCAGGTACGTGTAGTCACGAGGACGTGTGCCAGGCGCTGCTGGCGGTGGACGCGAGCCGCTGCGACCGCGCCACGCCGCTGTGGATCGCGGCCCAGTGCGGGCATGCCCATGTGGCGCGGGTACTGCTGGCGCAGGGTGGGGCGGCCGTGGACCAGCTGCGGCAGGTACGTGTAGTCACGAGGACGTGTGCCAGGCGCTGCTGGCGGTGGACGCGAGCCGCTGCGACCGCGCCACGCCGCTGTGGATCGCGGCCCAGTGCGGGCATGCCCATGTGGCGCGGGTACTGCTGGCGCAGGGTGGGGCGGCCGTGGACCAGCTGCGGCAGGTACGTGTAGTCACGAGGACGTGTGCCAGGCGCTGCTGGCGGTGGACGCGAGCCGCTGCGACCGCGCCACGCCGCTGTGGATCGCGGCCCAGTGCGGGCATGCCCATGTGGCGCGGGTACTGCTGGCGCAGGGTGGGGCGGCCGTGGACCAGCTGCGGCAGGTACGTGTAGTCACGAGGACGTGTGCCAGGCGCTGCTGGCGGTGGACGCGAGCCGCTGCGACCGCGCCACGCCGCTGTGGATCGCGGCCCAGTGCGGGCATGCCCATGTGGCGCGGGTACTGCTGGCGCAGGGTGGGGCGGCCGTGGACCAGCTGCGGCAGGTACGTGTAGTCACGAGGACGTGTGCCAGGCGCTGCTGGCGGTGGACGCGAGCCGCTGCGACCGCGCCACGCCGCTGTGGATCGCGGCCCAGTGCGGGCATGCCCATGTGGCGCGGGTACTGCTGGCGCAGGGTGGGGCGGCCGTGGACCAGCTGCGGCAGGTACGTGTAGTCACGAGGACGTGTGCCAGGCGCTGCTGGCGGTGGACGCGAGCCGCTGCGACCGCGCCACGCCGCTGTGGATCGCGGCCCAGTGCGGGCATGCCCATGTGGCGCGGGTACTGCTGGCGCAGGGTGGGGCGGCCGTGGACCAGCTGCGGCAGGTACGTGTAGTCACGAGGACGTGTGCCAGGCGCTGCTGGCGGTGGACGCGAGCCGCTGCGACCGCGCCACGCCGCTGTGGATCGCGGCCCAGTGCGGGCATGCCCATGTGGCGCGGGTACTGCTGGCGCAGGGTGGGGCGGCCGTGGACCAGCTGCGGCAGGTACGTGTAGTCACGAGGACGTGTGCCAGGCGCTGCTGGCGGTGGACGCGAGCCGCTGCGACCGCGCCACGCCGCTGTGGATCGCGGCCCAGTGCGGGCATGCCCATGTGGCGCGGGTACTGCTGGCGCAGGGTGGGGCGGCCGTGGACCAGCTGCGGCAGGTACGTGTAGTCACGAGGACGTGTGCCAGGCGCTGCTGGCGGTGGACGCGAGCCGCTGCGACCGCGCCACGCCGCTGTGGATCGCGGCCCAGTGCGGGCATGCCCATGTGGCGCGGGTACTGCTGGCGCAGGGTGGGGCGGCCGTGGACCAGCTGCGGCAGGTACGTGTAGTCACGAGGACGTGTGCCAGGCGCTGCTGGCGGTGGACGCGAGCCGCTGCGACCGCGCCACGCCGCTGTGGATCGCGGCCCAGTGCGGGCATGCCCATGTGGCGCGGGTACTGCTGGCGCAGGGTGGGGCGGCCGTGGACCAGCTGCGGCAGGTACGTGTAGTCACGAGGACGTGTGCCAGGCGCTGCTGGCGGTGGACGCGAGCCGCTGCGACCGCGCCACGCCGCTGTGGATCGCGGCCCAGTGCGGGCATGCCCATGTGGCGCGGGTACTGCTGGCGCAGGGTGGGGCGGCCGTGGACCAGCTGCGGCAGGTACGTGTAGTCACGAGGACGTGTGCCAGGCGCTGCTGGCGGTGGACGCGAGCCGCTGCGACCGCGCCACGCCGCTGTGGATCGCGGCCCAGTGCGGGCATGCCCATGTGGCGCGGGTACTGCTGGCGCAGGGTGGGGCGGCCGTGGACCAGCTGCGGCAGGTACGTGTAGTCACGAGGACGTGTGCCAGGCGCTGCTGGCGGTGGACGCGAGCCGCTGCGACCGCGCCACGCCGCTGTGGATCGCGGCCCAGTGCGGGCATGCCCATGTGGCGCGGGTACTGCTGGCGCAGGGTGGGGCGGCCGTGGACCAGCTGCGGCAGGTACGTGTAGTCACGAGGACGTGTGCCAGGCGCTGCTGGCGGTGGACGCGAGCCGCTGCGACCGCGCCACGCCGCTGTGGATCGCGGCCCAGTGCGGGCATGCCCATGTGGCGCGGGTACTGCTGGCGCAGGGTGGGGCGGCCGTGGACCAGCTGCGGCAGGTACGTGTAGTCACGAGGACGTGTGCCAGGCGCTGCTGGCGGTGGACGCGAGCCGCTGCGACCGCGCCACGCCGCTGTGGATCGCGGCCCAGTGCGGGCATGCCCATGTGGCGCGGGTACTGCTGGCGCAGGGTGGGGCGGCCGTGGACCAGCTGCGGCAGGTACGTGTAGTCACGAGGACGTGTGCCAGGCGCTGCTGGCGGTGGACGCGAGCCGCTGCGACCGCGCCACGCCGCTGTGGATCGCGGCCCAGTGCGGGCATGCCCATGTGGCGCGGGTACTGCTGGCGCAGGGTGGGGCGGCCGTGGACCAGCTGCGGCAGGTACGTGTAGTCACGAGGACGTGTGCCAGGCGCTGCTGGCGGTGGACGCGAGCCGCTGCGACCGCGCCACGCCGCTGTGGATCGCGGCCCAGTGCGGGCATGCCCATGTGGCGCGGGTACTGCTGGCGCAGGGTGGGGCGGCCGTGGACCAGCTGCGGCAGGTACGTGTAGTCACGAGGACGTGTGCCAGGCGCTGCTGGCGGTGGACGCGAGCCGCTGCGACCGCGCCACGCCGCTGTGGATCGCGGCCCAGTGCGGGCATGCCCATGTGGCGCGGGTACTGCTGGCGCAGGGTGGGGCGGCCGTGGACCAGCTGCGGCAGGTACGTGTAGTCACGAGGACGTGTGCCAGGCGCTGCTGGCGGTGGACGCGAGCCGCTGCGACCGCGCCACGCCGCTGTGGATCGCGGCCCAGTGCGGGCATGCCCATGTGGCGCGGGTACTGCTGGCGCAGGGTGGGGCGGCCGTGGACCAGCTGCGGCAGGTACGTGTAGTCACGAGGACGTGTGCCAGGCGCTGCTGGCGGTGGACGCGAGCCGCTGCGACCGCGCCACGCCGCTGTGGATCGCGGCCCAGTGCGGGCATGCCCATGTGGCGCGGGTACTGCTGGCGCAGGGTGGGGCGGCCGTGGACCAGCTGCGGCAGGTACGTGTAGTCACGAGGACGTGTGCCAGGCGCTGCTGGCGGTGGACGCGAGCCGCTGCGACCGCGCCACGCCGCTGTGGATCGCGGCCCAGTGCGGGCATGCCCATGTGGCGCGGGTACTGCTGGCGCAGGGTGGGGCGGCCGTGGACCAGCTGCGGCAGGTACGTGTAGTCACGAGGACGTGTGCCAGGCGCTGCTGGCGGTGGACGCGAGCCGCTGCGACCGCGCCACGCCGCTGTGGATCGCGGCCCAGTGCGGGCATGCCCATGTGGCGCGGGTACTGCTGGCGCAGGGTGGGGCGGCCGTGGACCAGCTGCGGCAGGTACGTGTAGTCACGAGGACGTGTGCCAGGCGCTGCTGGCGGTGGACGCGAGCCGCTGCGACCGCGCCACGCCGCTGTGGATCGCGGCCCAGTGCGGGCATGCCCATGTGGCGCGGGTACTGCTGGCGCAGGGTGGGGCGGCCGTGGACCAGCTGCGGCAGGTACGTGTAGTCACGAGGACGTGTGCCAGGCGCTGCTGGCGGCCGGCGCGGCGGTGGACGCGAGCCGCTGCGACCGCGCCACGCCGCTGTGGATCGCGGCCCAGTGCGGGCATGCCCATGTGGCGCGGGTACTGCTGGCGCAGGGTGGGGCGGCCGTGGACCAGCTGCGGCAGGTACGTGTAGTCACGAGGACGTGTGCCAGGCGCTGCTGGCGGTGGACGCGAGCCGCTGCGACCGCGCCACGCCGCTGTGGATCGCGGCCCAGTGCGGGCATGCCCATGTGGCGCGGGTACTGCTGGCGCAGGGTGGGGCGGCCGTGGACCAGCTGCGGCAGGTACGTGTAGTCACGAGGACGTGTGCCAGGCGCTGCTGGCGGTGGACGCGAGCCGCTGCGACCGCGCCACGCCGCTGTGGATCGCGGCCCAGTGCGGGCATGCCCATGTGGCGCGGGTACTGCTGGCGCAGGGTGGGGCGGCCGTGGACCAGCTGCGGCAGGTACGTGTAGTCACGAGGACGTGTGCCAGGCGCTGCTGGCGGTGGACGCGAGCCGCTGCGACCGCGCCACGCCGCTGTGGATCGCGGCCCAGTGCGGGCATGCCCATGTGGCGCGGGTACTGCTGGCGCAGGGTGGGGCGGCCGTGGACCAGCTGCGGCAGGTACGTGTAGTCACGAGGACGTGTGCCAGGCGCTGCTGGCGGTGGACGCGAGCCGCTGCGACCGCGCCACGCCGCTGTGGATCGCGGCCCAGTGCGGGCATGCCCATGTGGCGCGGGTACTGCTGGCGCAGGGTGGGGCGGCCGTGGACCAGCTGCGGCAGGTACGTGTAGTCACGAGGACGTGTGCCAGGCGCTGCTGGCGGTGGACGCGAGCCGCTGCGACCGCGCCACGCCGCTGTGGATCGCGGCCCAGTGCGGGCATGCCCATGTGGCGCGGGTACTGCTGGCGCAGGGTGGGGCGGCCGTGGACCAGCTGCGGCAGGTACGTGTAGTCACGAGGACGTGTGCCAGGCGCTGCTGGCGGTGGACGCGAGCCGCTGCGACCGCGCCACGCCGCTGTGGATCGCGGCCCAGTGCGGGCATGCCCATGTGGCGCGGGTACTGCTGGCGCAGGGTGGGGCGGCCGTGGACCAGCTGCGGCAGGTACGTGTAGTCACGAGGACGTGTGCCAGGCGCTGCTGGCGGTGGACGCGAGCCGCTGCGACCGCGCCACGCCGCTGTGGATCGCGGCCCAGTGCGGGCATGCCCATGTGGCGCGGGTACTGCTGGCGCAGGGTGGGGCGGCCGTGGACCAGCTGCGGCAGGTACGTGTAGTCACGAGGACGTGTGCCAGGCGCTGCTGGCGGTGGACGCGAGCCGCTGCGACCGCGCCACGCCGCTGTGGATCGCGGCCCAGTGCGGGCATGCCCATGTGGCGCGGGTACTGCTGGCGCAGGGTGGGGCGGCCGTGGACCAGCTGCGGCAGGTACGTGTAGTCACGAGGACGTGTGCCAGGCGCTGCTGGCGGTGGACGCGAGCCGCTGCGACCGCGCCACGCCGCTGTGGATCGCGGCCCAGTGCGGGCATGCCCATGTGGCGCGGGTACTGCTGGCGCAGGGTGGGGCGGCCGTGGACCAGCTGCGGCAGGTACGTGTAGTCACGAGGACGTGTGCCAGGCGCTGCTGGCGGTGGACGCGAGCCGCTGCGACCGCGCCACGCCGCTGTGGATCGCGGCCCAGTGCGGGCATGCCCATGTGGCGCGGGTACTGCTGGCGCAGGGTGGGGCGGCCGTGGACCAGCTGCGGCAGGTACGTGTAGTCACGAGGACGTGTGCCAGGCGCTGCTGGCGGTGGACGCGAGCCGCTGCGACCGCGCCACGCCGCTGTGGATCGCGGCCCAGTGCGGGCATGCCCATGTGGCGCGGGTACTGCTGGCGCAGGGTGGGGCGGCCGTGGACCAGCTGCGGCAGGTACGTGTAGTCACGAGGACGTGTGCCAGGCGCTGCTGGCGGTGGACGCGAGCCGCTGCGACCGCGCCACGCCGCTGTGGATCGCGGCCCAGTGCGGGCATGCCCATGTGGCGCGGGTACTGCTGGCGCAGGGTGGGGCGGCCGTGGACCAGCTGCGGCAGGTACGTGTAGTCACGAGGACGTGTGCCAGGCGCTGCTGGCGGTGGACGCGAGCCGCTGCGACCGCGCCACGCCGCTGTGGATCGCGGCCCAGTGCGGGCATGCCCATGTGGCGCGGGTACTGCTGGCGCAGGGTGGGGCGGCCGTGGACCAGCTGCGGCAGGTACGTGTAGTCACGAGGACGTGTGCCAGGCGCTGCTGGCGGTGGACGCGAGCCGCTGCGACCGCGCCACGCCGCTGTGGATCGCGGCCCAGTGCGGGCATGCCCATGTGGCGCGGGTACTGCTGGCGCAGGGTGGGGCGGCCGTGGACCAGCTGCGGCAGGTACGTGTAGTCACGAGGACGTGTGCCAGGCGCTGCTGGCGGTGGACGCGAGCCGCTGCGACCGCGCCACGCCGCTGTGGATCGCGGCCCAGTGCGGGCATGCCCATGTGGCGCGGGTACTGCTGGCGCAGGGTGGGGCGGCCGTGGACCAGCTGCGGCAGGTACGTGTAGTCACGAGGACGTGTGCCAGGCGCTGCTGGCGGTGGACGCGAGCCGCTGCGACCGCGCCACGCCGCTGTGGATCGCGGCCCAGTGCGGGCATGCCCATGTGGCGCGGGTACTGCTGGCGCAGGGTGGGGCGGCCGTGGACCAGCTGCGGCAGGTACGTGTAGTCACGAGGACGTGTGCCAGGCGCTGCTGGCGGTGGACGCGAGCCGCTGCGACCGCGCCACGCCGCTGTGGATCGCGGCCCAGTGCGGGCATGCCCATGTGGCGCGGGTACTGCTGGCGCAGGGTGGGGCGGCCGTGGACCAGCTGCGGCAGGTACGTGTAGTCACGAGGACGTGTGCCAGGCGCTGCTGGCGGTGGACGCGAGCCGCTGCGACCGCGCCACGCCGCTGTGGATCGCGGCCCAGTGCGGGCATGCCCATGTGGCGCGGGTACTGCTGGCGCAGGGTGGGGCGGCCGTGGACCAGCTGCGGCAGGTACGTGTAGTCACGAGGACGTGTGCCAGGCGCTGCTGCCACTGTGCATACGTCCACAGCTTCAGGAATAGTGTGGGAGTACTCACGGGTCACACAGGTCCTGACCGGGCACGGATGCTTCGGGCGGTACCTGTGTCGAATCGGAAGGGAGGAGACGACGTCGTGCCACGGGTGCGGCGCCGGCGATGACACGGCACAGCACACCTTAGAGGTGTGCCCGGCGTGGTCGGGCGAGCGCTGCACCCTAGAGGTGACGGTTGGCGGTGACATCTCACTTCCTAGCGTCATATACGCCTTGCTGGGAAGTGAGAGGGTATGAGTGGCAGTCTCCTCCTTCTCCGAAACGGTCGTTTCGCAGAAGGAGGCGAGGAAATGGAAGCGTTAAGTTGACATCTTGGCGCGCCCTCCCGCAGTGGTGCGGGCTGGTGGGGAATGAGACTCCCTGCCAGCTCTAACTAATAGCCCACCTGTCGGGGGGGGGGGGGGGGCAAGTGGTTCTGGTCCCCTCCTTCTTGACGCGAAGGTTCCGGCTTTTAGGGTGAGCTATACTAAGCGAGGCTTGGTCAATGAAGCGATTCTATTGGTTCTTAAAAAACACATTCCTCGCAACGCATCCTCGCACATCTCTGGTGGAAACGCACCCTTAAAGCTGGGGCCAGTTTGCAGATGTCACGGTTGAAACACTAATGCGCCCGTGACATCTGCAAAAAAGCATAGAGCTCAGAGAACTATGCCTCTCTCAGGAGAGTAGTCCCACCCGCGGTATGCGTAATGCATTTTCAAAAAGGTATTACGTTACCTGCCCAATCGTCGACCGGTATTGATTCAAAATTATGAAAATCTAATTTTCTCTCTTTGTAAAAAAAGAAAAAAAAAATTTTAAATAAAAAAAGGTGCCCATGAAAGTCCATGCTGCTAAAGAAACTTCCAAAGTAGTATTTATACTCAAAACTTGTAAAGCTTAATTTTTTTTATGTCTGATATCTATGGTTATTTTTTAACGTAGGAAAAAAACTAAAAGTCAATGAAAGTTAATAAACCGGCAAATAGTGTATCAGGCCACGCGGTTGAAATGTAGGGTTCCGTAGTTAGTTTGACAAAATTAAATACTTTAACGATTTCTTTTAACTTTTTCTTTAATATTGTGGTGGGGATGAAATAGTTAAAAGTCGTGTACTATTGATTTTGGCCGACTATTACTCTAATTACTCTTTAGCCTGTAAAGCCACCGGAGCCGTGATAGTAAAAAAAAAATATTGTTTTCCTTTGAAATTCATCATACTTCTAGAGTGATTTTTTAACATATCTACAAACAATGATTTTGCTGTTAGAGGGGGGGACACGTGACTCTTACTAAAATTAGAGCTTTAAAGCTCAATATTTCGTACGGAACTGATAAATAAAAATCTCTTGTTTCAGATGTATTTTTAAAACCTATGTCTATTTCATCTCCTTTTTTTGTTAAAATTTTATAAAATCAGCAAACTAATTCAAACTTGTTTTAGTGGCCCTGCCATCATGTGTAACACATTTAACGTAGTCCAACATTTTTTTTTTGTAAATTTGATTAATTTTTTTTTACTTTGGAAATATTTTATATCTCTTTAATTTGTTTTTAATATACAATTATATATATTTTCCAGGACGGAGCGACGCCTCTGTTCAAGGCGGCACACAAGGGTCACGCGTCCGTTGTTATGGAACTGCTCAAATATAACCCTAATTTAGGATTGTTACCTGTGAGTATTCATATATTCCTATTTTATATACTTAACTTAATAAAATAAAATTATTATACGTTTTATAAAATAATTACCTACGTTAATTATGTGAAACTAAAAAATATATACAATACAAAAAAGTAACTAGAAAAATAGAAAATACTATACATAATTTTTTTTTTAAGTTAGCTCAAATCGCTGCCTGTTGGTAATATATTATTAAACGACTTCAAAAAAAAGGAGGAGGTTTTCAATAATAGTTAGACTTTCGACTTGTGCATTATAGGTCGTGGGTTCGACTTTGACATGATGATGTTGTGGTAACTAGCTCAAACATGATGTTGTGGTAACTAGCTTAAACATAGGCATTTTTTATTATTAGATCGACTGCACATATTTAAATAATAAATATTTATGAAGGGACTCTGGTCTTTTTCCATTGGATGTATTTTCCTTCATGCTGGGTTGTTTGTCCGTTATAGGTCGGATTTGTAGTTTTTGTGTGATATAGGATTTGTTTTTATGTATATAAACGCCATCTAATGATAAATAGTGTAGCTATTACGGTTATAGATGTCGCTTTGTGTTTGTGTTGGTCTAAAACTTATGAGGAATGGGACGGTAGTTGTTAATAAACATTGTATTCATGAAATTTTATATTAATGTATGTTTATAATACAATTATGCTGGAGTGACACAACGAATTTCGATGAAATTTGGTAAACTATAAATTGATCTAAGATTATACTCAAGAACAGTAAAAAGTTACATTGTATTCAATTTTGGGATATTAGAAAATTTTTCATAGACGACTTGTTTCCGCCCTGTGGTTTCATCTGCGTTTCCGGATGATCTTTAGTTTTTCCGAGTTTAAAAGGTAGCATTTTTGAATTTCAAATCATGTGAAATAGGTTTTAGTGAGCGAGAGAATTTAATTGCCAAAGTATTTCTGTAACAAGTAATTTGATACATTATAAAAGCATTTTGTTATAAAAAGAGTCCTTCACGGTAGGCAGCGCGCTTGTGATACCCCCGGTATTGCCGGTGTCCATGGGCGTCGGTGACCACTTTCCATCAGGTGGGCCGACTGCTCGTCTGCCTTCGTTGGCAATAAAAAAAAAAAAATCTTTTTGTAGGTAGGAAAAAAGTTACTATGTATTTTGTATTTCAGTTTGTAGGTTGATATTTTAATTTTATTTTTATTAAAGTTACCACACGTGTACCACACCGATAGGTGTATTCGTTAGTAAGATTATTAACATATATAATGCATCGGTAATTTGTAGTTATTATCATCCTACTAATATTATAAAGGCGAAAGTTTGTAAGTATGGATGTATGGATGTTTGTTACTCTTTCACGTAAAAACTACTGAATGGATTTGAATGAAATTTGGAATAAAGATAGCTTATAACCTGGATTAACATATAGGCTACTTTTTATCCCGGGAAAATGGAAGACCTCCCGGGTACGCGGGTGAAACCGCGGGGAGCCACTAGTAGTTATATAGACGTGGTATATATACAGAATGGTCAGTCCGCCCTCCACGGCGCGGCTATGTTCGGTCACCTCCCATGCGTGAGACTACTCGCGCAGCGTTCAGACGTGCGCCTACGCAACTCGGCGGGTCGGACCGCTCGCGCCGCCGCCACCGCCGCGGGGAAACAACAAATCGCCGAATATCTATTAAGGTTGGAAAATAACTCATGTATGTCTACTTAATTTAACATTGCAGCGAAATGTTACTAAAGGGCCACAAATCGGCACCCTAATTTACAAACCATAACTACACTTTTTTTTTATTCATTTATATCGAAATAAAAATATCACAACCGTTTCTAATCAAAAAATACAATGATATTTAGCCATACCCTCATATTTCAAAAAGACTAGTTGATTTCCCATTTTAACATACATACAAGCAATTCGTGTTTGGCAATACAATTCCTAAGGTACAAAATGCTGCCCTGTAAAAAGTATGATTTCGATTTGTGTCCCTTTTATATTGAAGCTACGATTTATCTATTAATATACTAGTACATATGTAAATCCACCCGAATAAATATATCTAGTGAGAACAAGAATGTAACCTGTAACTCAGTTGGAATTGGAAACACACCGACTGATGTACCTCTGAAATGATCTAGATGAAATTAAGTACAAAGTTAAGCAGGGCGGAAGCTAATCCTAAATATTCTTGCCTCATTTATACATATGACCCACTGTTTCCCATAAAGAGTAATTTCTGTATGCAAAACTATATTCGGTATGTTCCTAATACACCAAAACGACCTATTTATTGATAAATACAAAATTAAAGTATATAGAATATTTATTCTCCACATTATCATCTGATCTGCGTTTAATCTCACATTTGGTATGATATTGAATGTTAACTATTTTGTAATATATACATGTAGTAATGTACCTACATGCTTTAGCCACACGCCTTAAGCGCAATACCTCACACATTTTACACTTTTGCGGTAGAAAGGCTAGTATTTTAAGGTAGTGGTACGATTATGTGAAAAACTAGCTTTTATAAATTTCCATAAAAATCGTATTTCTGACTGAAATTTGCAAAAAAACTAACGTAAACTACAGCAACATTGTCAAACACTCTGTATTATTGAGATATACATACAAAAATACTTTTAAAAATCTTTCGTATAAAGCGTTTAAAAAGAAATCACAATCAACAAAAAATAGCTAAATCAAGCCTATAGAGATATAAAGCCTTTTTAAACTTCAATCCTCATACCACTACCTTAAAATAAAAGCCTACAGTTAATTCTATATAATTTTAACACTAAATTGAGTTTACAATCGGTGCTGTTTAGTCAATAAGCGATATGTAACGTTTACTTTATTTTAACTAGTCATTGATTTGAGGTTACACATTGGATTTGTTAAAAAAGCTAACACAACACTTAATTTAAACCCAAGTAAAACATAACTCTTTATATAAAGGTAAAAAACCCCAAAGGTAAGGTCACAGCTACCGCCTCAAAATGGACATATAAATCATTTTTTAATAAACTCTAATAAATTGATCGAAGTTAGTTCCAAAAAGTGCCACCGCACGATCGTGCGCTACAATCGCTGTCAAAAATGTACGAAATGACATTAATTCGAAAGTGTCGGAAGTAAGCCCTTTAGTTGCCTGATGTCGATTTTGTCCATTAAGCCCTCATTCGCACCAGTTTTTTTTACATACGTTAAAAAACCGTTTAAATACAACAAATCTTATGCATTCCCATGTATATGTTTACACGACAGCCTTTTTAAAACACGCTTTCTTATCGAGCTGTGTTGCATTTTCAACTAGGCTTTGGAAATAGAGCATATTAAGGTACTTGGAAATGCATTTGTTGTGTTTGAACGCTTTTTTAACGCCCGGCAAAAAACTCTTGCGAGGGCTAAGTCTAGTACCAACTTTAAAACAGTACTACCTCCCCATATAACATCTGACTGGATAGTTTCAAATTAGATGAAGCTTCGGGTGAAAGTCAGGGGTTTTACTTCAAGTTCAATGTGTAACCTCAAACCAACCTTACTTATCACATACATAATATAGGGACAAAATGTGTATTTTCTGACGATCACATACACATAGTTGTAAGTTTAATGTAAACTGTTGTATCCTAGTTGTAACTGTAACTAATAATCTCAGTTTAGATATTAAGCTACTTATTTATGTACTGTTGTATATTTTAAGCGCTCAACGTATTTTTAACATTATTTCTGATGTCAATTATGTTATATGACGGAATCAAAATACCTAAGGCACAGTCCTATGTCTTAACTACAACTTATAAAAATATTTAAAAATATTTTAGGCAGTATTTATGATAGAATCTCAATCCGTCGCCCCGTCGGAAAATCTAGATTCGACCTTATATGGCTAACTTATAGGTTAACTTTTAATTACTAACTTATTACATAACTGTAAATCGTTGAATTTTTTTGTTGTTGGAAAATATATTTGATTTTAATACAATAACGTTGTTTTAATATCACTTCGTAAGGACAATTTACCGTCGTAAAATATTCAATAATGAATACTTGGCGATGGAAATGTGCGCGAGGAGATAAGTGTCCTCTTATATTACTAAACTCGGACTTATAATTAGATTTAGTACACCGACAATTCGCAAATGCAATTTTAACGAACTATAGTTAACTAAAAAAATTTTTTATTATACTATGCCGGCATAAAAGGTACCCTATGTGCTTTCCCAAGCTCTAGTCTCTGTACCAAATTTCATTAAAATTGTTTCCGTGGTTAAGCCTTGAAAGCAAAACATATTTGAGTTATTTCCGCATTTGTAATACTAGTCAGGATCACTAACATTGTAACGCCATCTAGTAGACTTTTAAGGAACCACTATACTAACCATAAAAACAGTAACTTTAAGTATCACGAGATGGCGTTGTAAACAAATCGCGTATACACGTTTTTTCTTTCAACATAAGACATCGTTATAAACATAAGCTAATACAGATCTTCAAATGACACATGTAAATATAATATTTTTTCAAAATTGTAATACCAAGATTCTACTAATATTATAAATGCGAAAATTTGTAAGGATGGAAGAATATTTGTCACTTTTTCACGCAAAAACTACTGAACGAATTTGGATGAAATTTGGAACACAGTTTGTAACCTGCTTAAATTGCGAATAGGCATTAGGAGTCTTCTGGCTGTCATGTCTTAATCCTAACTAATCTATATCTATACTAATATGATAAATGCGAAAAAAACTCTGTCTGTCTCGCTTTCACGCAACCTACTGAACCAATTAAATTTAAATTTGGTACACAGATAGTCAAAACCCTGAGAAAGGACATAGGCTACTTTTTATCCTGGGAAAATTGAAGATCCCCAACAAACCGCAAGGAGCCACTAGTAAATAAGGAGCCGGCATAACAAGAGACAAGTGGGTTCATTTCCTCTGGTCGATATGGTCCAACATCTCCCTGGCTGCGGCGGCGAGGTGTTCAGCCGAAGGTCTCATGGAGGGAAGGGTTTCCGTGCAGCAGTAGAACAGCGCCAGCGGCTCCGCGTACTCCTGTCCAGACACATCAGCTGGGATGTCCGGTCTGGTGCCTGAAATTACATTATGATTTATCACTCTAATGCCTGGTTTACTTAATTATCTCAATAGATGGCACTATATGTTCTTTTGTAAAATCTACTGTTGATATTTTTATTTTGTTGTTTTCATTGACGATACGATGACTGCCTTTTTGAACATATAGGCTCGTGCTTAACAAAAACCTCAATATAGTAGGGAGTGGGATGTACCACGCTAACTGTCCATCTTGAAAACAATACATACATTGTTATCAGAATAAGGAAAGCTAAAAGTTTTATTTTAATTGTAGTCTTTAAAAGCATAGCATCAAAACTGGCTTGCAGTATTGAAAATGTAAATAAATCATTAAACTACATATTATTATAAATGCAAAAGTATAGCAATAAATGTTAGTGTTCACGCTTCTGTGAGAAACGGAACGACAAAGACGGAGCTGTCATCATCAACATCATCAGCCAATAGGAGCACAGCATTCAAAACTAAACAACACTATATAAGGACGTCCATAAACCGGGAATTCCAATTTTGAATTTTATACCAATCGAACTATTGTTTTGTATTCATTAAACCAGTAAAAACGCCAAGTCGTTTAAATTACATCATCCGTTAGGCTGTTCCACCAAGTCCAGATACAACCACGACCCACAGAACCAGCTATCCAGACAAACCCTAAGAATCTGCAGACCAGATTCAACAGTTAGTTACTATTTGGATTCAAAAGAGAGAGCATAATAGGTACAATATATTTTGAAAGAACACATAGAATACTATAATTATAATCTACATAGTAATTAAAACTGCAGTGTTAATGCTATTTATTACTAAAGTATGTTATTCAGCAGACATTGCCACTATCATTTCTTAATAAGTATGGTAACTAAATAACACATACACTTCAAATACAACACTTCAATACAAACATATCTAGACAACCAGACACAGTCAAACAGACATGATTGTACAGCGATTCAAATACTACATTTCATTACATCCATATCTAGACAGTCAAACAGACATGTTCACCTTCAAAGTCTCTAACCACCAAGCCAACAGCCCAGCAAAATGAAGAACTCACCATATTTCTCCGAGAAGTAGTCCCCAATGCTCTCATCTGTCTCATCCATGCATTGCACACTGTCATCTAGCGTGTCCTCGTCGAGCTGCGAGTGCGGCGGAGCTAGGGACACCATCTCCCACAAGGTGAGACCAAGTGGCCATATATCAGTCTTGTGGGATATCTCACCGCCGTGGATCACTTCCGGAGCGCTCCATGCTTCTGTGCCTGATAAATATTATTATAAAGAAAATGAGCCTGAAGCACCATGTTACAATTGCAATATTCACAAGAGTAGCAAAGGCCTATTTAAATGAAAAAATTTCATTCAATTATTATGTAGACATAACTTTGTTTAAAATATATTGTATATTTGTATTTGTAAAAATCATAGTGTATTAGATCTAAGTTGGTTTTGAAAAGAGTAATTACCAAGTTTATTACCGGCTCATCTCAATCAAAGTAACTTTCAGAGCCGAGCATTAGGAGTGACTGTTCATAAGTGCATGTAAAGGCTTATTTGAATAAAAAAATTGATTTCAATATAATATGAAAAATGGTTTGGAGTTTCTCACTTTTTAACACCTTTGAATTTATAAACAGCAGTTACTTTCAATGTTATGGGTGCTACTACTACTATATAGCAGCAAAAGCAACCTTCCGAACCAAGCATTAGAGTCGTCGTTTCATAAGTGCCTGTGAAGGCCTAGTTGAATTAATAAATTTATTTCATTATATACCTGCCTGACCTACATCCTCTCCAAGATAAATTTAACAAAGATGTTTTATAGCTAATCAATGATGAGTGTCTCTTAAAATATAATCAGTATAAACACTTACCAAAATAAACAGCTTTCCCAGCAGATTCTTTGTCAAACACTCCATTTTCATCGAGAGGCAATGTGACTCCAAAGTCACACAGCTTGCAGATCTCAAAGTCACCGTTAACCAGGATGTTGTAAGACTTCATATCACCGTGGAGAATCTGGATTGTTCTGTGAAGGTAGTGTAGGGCACTGGCTATGTCTGATGCTACCTTTAAATAGAAATAAAATTACATTTAAGCTGAGCTTATTGCCGGCTCTTCTCAGCAAAACCAGCCTACCAAACCGAGCATTAGAGTCTGACTATTCTTAAGTGTCTGTGAAGGCCTAATTGAATAAAAAACATTTTTCATTTTCATTAAAGAAAGCTACTTACTTTGTTAAGGCCCTAATAGAATAAGAAGACTAAACCTACTGAAGTTACTAATAGTTCTGCACCCGTCAACCTGTAATTAATCTGAATCAATCTGGTTCCAATCAAGTATGCTAACAGGCATTTTGATATTAGATAAAGCATATGCTTCTTAATGATAGTTGTACATCACATTTACTGAAGCAGTCTAGATAAAAAAAGACCACTTAAACAAGAACTTTAACAAATTTTGTAGACACTATATCAACCAGTTAAACAATATACAACTTCACATCATAATAATATGGTTTACATACACATAAAAATAGTTATAGGGTAAAAAGGAAACATACCTTCAATATCTGCCTCGGAGTAAATATTTCACTGCTATCTTCCACCCTTTTCTCTATCATATCACCCAAAGATACATCACAAGCCTCCATACCCAAGTATAACTGCTTTGTCTTGCTGAAGGCTCTAAAGCCGACGATGTTTGGGTGCGACATACGCTGCAGGAGCTCCGCTTCAGTCATCAGCCGGTCCGAGAATACTCGGTTAGGCTTCACACGTTTGTTAATCATTTTCAGAGCCCATGGCGAACGGATCTGGCCGGCACGAGGTGACCTTACGAGTTGCATTACCGATACACCTGGTTTAATAAGAATTTATAGTCAGTTTCAAGGTTTGGGAAGTATCAAAATGTATCAGGTTTTGTACATACCAGTTCCATATCCGAGCCGGTTTAAAAACGGAGAAGGCGGTATTGTTATCTTGTCGTTCACGTCTAAAGCCTTATTTTTCTTAACAGGCGTTTGGAATTCCGACATTTTTGCCTTAATAAAATTTCTCACAAAGTAAGAAGTAGGTAGACTGAAAACAAGCGTTTGTTTGAATATTTGAATTTAGTTTGACAGACGGTAGTGAACGTTCTGGCATTTTGAATTTGACAGTTATCAGCAGTGTTGCCAGTAGATATATTTCAATAGTTTATCTATATACTAAATAAAAAGTCAGGATTTAAATAACTTCAAAAATCCTTTTTATACATTCGTAATAATAGTAATAGATAATGAGACATTTTTTTTATATTTACAGCATAGAAGGTGTTAGCTCCTAATAGCTTTCACACCCTAACGCGGACTGGTGGTCAGCGCTGAGGGCTGTCAACCGCAGCCTCTAGCTTTCAATGAGTAATGCTGGTTTTGAATATATAGGTATATTACGGCAATAGTAATAGCCATTGAAATAAATAGCATCAAGCTGTAGCCACGATTCGTGCTTATATTTTTACAAAGTGAATCAATGACGTATGACAGCAGGGAAATAGCTGTGGTGGCGATCGTTTTGCATATTAATGACGGTAAGCGAAGTTAACTCTACCATACTACTTCATGATGTAATTTAGGTAGTAATTTAATGCTATCGTTATTGTGGTTAACGAAAGGTAGACGTAAGGTATTGTGGCCGTAGCACTAATAGTATGGTCACAAATTGTGGTATGGTTGGTACTTATAAGAGTGTTAGAGTAAACTCGAAAGTAAAGTTATTCAAAAGTAAAGTTCTTTAGCTATTAATGTAACTCAATAGAAGAGGTCTAATAAAGTAGTGCTGTCGTGTTCCGCCATAGATATTTCAAGTCCCAGACAATTTGTAGAGGGCGAGCTGGACTAATTATTTCTAATACACGTTAATAGCATCTAGTACGAATAGAACCTAGGACTTCTGGTCTCAAGCTGAGCCTTATTTGCTCGACTACAGTGGCGAGCTATTTAATTCTATACTTACCTAAGTAACGTTATTTGAAGTGGGAATCATTTAATAGTAAAAGGTGTGCGATTAATTATATGTTCTATGGGCAATAGATATTTTATTTTGATCAAGTCCCTCGGATGAACTTTCTGTGTAAGACTTTCTCTTTTAGCAGCCTGCCAAGGTTTAGTAACAACTACCTAGTACTTACTTAGAATTACAAATTTGCCTGCGTTGAGAGCTGAGTTACGTTAGGTACCTTAAACTTATTATTATTAGCTGTTGCTCTCTCGCTGCAGGGCAAAAGCCCTCTCCTTTCTCCACTCTTCTTCGTCTTTTAGGTAAGCTACATAATTTGAGAGTCGAGACGGATAATACCTATACCAATTATCATAGTAGGACTATTGAGAATCCTTAGAATAAGATAGCAGGCGAATGCTACTCGAATAAACCAATGTAAGAAAAAGAAGAAAAAATAGAAGACTGATAGATATAGAAAAAAATAGGCTTTTAGGGTAGCCTGTAGGTAAGTCCTTCCCTACTCGGCAGCAGATTTGACTAAGATTTCCATACAATGCTTTCTATAGCTGAAACTGCTGAAAGTTTATGTTCATTGTAGGATCAATGCAATGCATCCGTCATTACACAAGGTACCTACTTCTGAGCTATCATTGCATAAAATAAGAATGTAATGACTATACGTACAATATCCGGTAGCTTCCATTTATGAAGGTAGGTATCCGTATTTAGGATATGAGAAGGCTACCACCCCGGTACTTTGTGGAGGTAGATCCTTGGCGTGCAGAACAAAACAACGTTCCAGCTTTATGGAAACCAACAAAACTCTTGTCACTGATCGATTGATATAATTACAGACGCAATTAGTTATAATTATTTGAAACTGATGGAAACTAACATGCGAAGGCCGCGGTCCGGAACTAGAGGAAGCGCCGAATTACAAGAGGGAAGACGTCCTAAAGATATTACTCAATGGGAGGAAATTGGCGGAGCGTCGCTGTTTGATTAGCTGTCGATAATCGTGAATAGTTTGTAAATTTGCAATAGTCGTTGTCTGGTCACCGGTCAGCTCGGTTCGGTTCGGCAGTAATGAGTGAGTTCCCGCGAGAAGCGCGCGTGCCGGCGGCGGCGCGGCGTGCAACACCGCACATGTGCAACTCCACACCGTGCAACACTTACAGGTAAGCGTCACGCGTCATTTGATTCCACACTCCACACACACGTCGTACATTATTTATTTCTGATGCATTTTGTATCGTTGCGTTAACGTTTTGGTTCTGAATCAGTTTCATAATCCAATGTGCGAGGTAGGTGGAAGGGTTTCTGAAGTTCTGAAATTTGGTTAGCCTAGGTACATGAAGATGAAGAAAAATATTAAGTAGGTAGATATGAATTTTATACATAATTGAACTAAATAACAAATTAATGCTAGTCGGTAATTGAGTACCTACATACCGAAGTATAAGGGCATGAAATTTATACAATTTATTAAATTAGACTTACCTACCTACTTTAAAATTTGATACGACTATTACATACTTAAAATATAAACATATATAACAGTTAATTAAAACATAAAAAATAGAAAATATGCAAATGATTGTTAAGAGTCAATGAACTTGAATGATGGGTATTATTTTGAATATTGGCCATAAATGACATAAGCGGCGTAAGTCCACCACATCGGCGGCGCAGGCGCAGGCGCCTAGAGCGAAAGCAATCTAAATACACTATTTATAACATTTTTAATACCATGATTAAAGTTTCCGCTTCCGAATTAATGGAATCCTATTGCAAAAAACTCACGCAACGCGACGAATGTTGCAAAGTGGTACAAAGTTTGCATATTCAGAGTGTGGAAGAGCGATTTCTGCACATGGCCGACATAGTTTATTAAAACAAATATCAAAATCACATCATCATGTAATTATGTAGATGCAATGCGGACTGTGTCACGGACATTTCTATTTTCACTAATCGTTGAATTGAGATTCATAATGAAGATTTGTCTTCAGTTTCATTCAAAGTTTTGATATGTTTTGCATGAGATAAGAGTTTCCTTGCCTTTAAATACGTTAGAGCATAGATAATTCTAGTAGGTAACTTAGATATTATGACGGAGTATTATAATACATACGATTATTATTATTCTACGTTAATCATACAAGCCTGTCAGTCGTCATTTCAGTCATCACTTCCGCCTTACACATGTCAAACTTCTTACAATCGATCCATTCTTCCTAGTCTTCTTACAGACCATCTACAAGCATATTCTTGAATGTCCTCGATAAATAATCTTCTCTGTAATTGAACACAGAAACGGTAAAATTACGTTAAGAAACTTAGAAAAATAATGACCCAAGGGCTCAGGAAAATAAAACCTAGGTAGGTCCGTAAGTTGAAAGGATATCGTCATGTTTTTATGTGTCGGATCCATAATATGATAATTTTAATGATTTAATTACATTCGTTGAAAACTAAAATTAGCAGGAAAGCAATTATAGACAATAGATACATAGTGATTGTAATCTATACTAATATTATAAAGAGGTAAGATTTGTTTGTTTGTTTGTTTGTAATGAATAGGCTCCGAAACTACTGGACCGATTTCAAAATCTTTCACCTTTGGAAAGCTACATTATCCCCGAGTAACATAGGCTATATTTTATCCCTGTATTCCCACGGGAACGGGAACTACGCGGGTAAAACCGCGCGGAGGCAGCTAGTTTTAAATAAAAGGCGAGTAGATTTCTTCATCACCGCTATCTATAATAACAATAAAGTATTTACTTTCCATTCATTCATTGTTATCGTCTAAGAGTCTTCGATTGCAAAATTTCATATTTTAAGCACGACACCGAAGTAATCAAAGCTTACAATTCGTTAAACAGACTTCATCTTTTAAAATATTCAGATGGAACATTTGTGAATAACGACCTGCGGAAAACTTGTTTTATAATTATACCTACATATATTCAATTGACTTGATTAAATCAATTGGATAAATTTAACAATGGTGCAGACATAACATATCCTTATGTTTATATAAATAAGAAAGTAAGAAGCATTGCAGCTTCTGCTTTAATTAAATATGTATGGCAAATGAACTACATCGACTTTGCTTTGTCTCTGTCAATAACTTCATAATCACGTGTGAAGTCCGATCTCTGAAACCGACATAAGTACTTACTCGCTGACGAATTTTGAATCAGATAAATGTTTGTATTGTTGTTGTGACGACTTCTATCTCATTTTTAGGATGACATAGGTATACATATGACCATGTGCACTTTAAGCCTGCACTGAATGGTCAAGAGTTTTTAAAGAAACGATTGGTGGTCAGAGTGGTTGGTAATGCACCGAAAGGTTGGCACTCTAGGTGATATTTAGGAATATTCCGTACCGGTATTTAGGTACGTACTTAAGGACTCAAAGGTCTGTTTCAACAGTGGGTACTTAAATGCACATGTGCAAAATAGACGATAATAGAATTAAAGATACTTACGCTTTCTTATCAAAACGTGTCTCTTAGATTTCAAAATCACCTTAAATAAGTAAGTATATGAAGGACAAAAAAAGTGTAAAATCTCGAAATGTGGCTTTTGTTTCTGTGTAACAAATTAATTCGAAACGCACAGTTAATTTTATTGTCATTGGCAAGGAAATTTAAAATATAATAATTTAAGAACAGTTTTATATGACGCTATGACAAAATGCCGAGTGCAATATTAATAGACAGCGTGTCGATAGTTTGCAAAATGGTGAGATGTTTGTGCAATATGGAAATGCAGTGGAATTAACGCTCGAACGGAGCTAGGCGACTCGGAATACCTATGAGTCCAATAACCAATAGACACTAAACATCTACAAATACAATAAATAATAAAGTAAACAGTTTTAGTATTTATAACGCAATTGTACAAGATAATTTGCAATATTTATTAAGCTAATTGCGTCGACTGAAACGAATTGATTGTTTGAGTTGCTCATCAAAAGCAATGAAATAAAACATTTGTAATATTGTTTGTCATTGAACAAGCCTACAAAACAGAATAAGTAATAGTGCGAGGAGTCGCGAAGGGTCAAACTAATATTCTACTATCCTAGTTAGATATATTATAAACTAGTAGCTCCCTGCAGTTGCACCTACGTACCCTGGAGATCTTCCATTTTCCCGGGATGAAAAGTAGCCTATGTCCTTTCTCAGGCTCTAGACTATCTATGACTTTCTATTCCAAATTTAATTTAAATCAGTTCAGTAGTTTTTGCATGAAAGCGGGACAGACAGACATACAGAGTTACTTTCGTATTTATAATATTAGTTCGGATGCTGGGTGTATGTAGGATATGTGTGTTGTCACTCTTCCAAGGTAATACGAAAAATGCTGAAACTGTGGGATACATTTTAGATTAACACATAGGAGATTACTTTAATACTGGGAAGAAATAATATTAGTGAAAACCCTAGGTCGATTTTTTTCTTTAGTTCTCTAGTAAATCGGAAAATAAGGTTTGAATATTTATAAAATTCCCTTCAGTTTCGCGTTTATGCAATTCTGCTAAGTACAGTAGGTAGGTATCTAGGTGTTACCGTGTTACTCAATTGTTTACCTACCTACTGTTTGATTACATGTTGTTCTGCGCGAACAGGATCACGCGTCCATATTTAATGGTCATTGAAACCGCTGATATATTACTCTACAAACTTAACTTATGTTTACAAAGTAAGAATTTACTATCAGGCGTTAAAAGAAGAGAAATAGTTTTGTAAGTTTGTTTGTGTTATAGAATTAGACAAACAAATCACATTGAGATAAAAAAAAATTAGTATATCTACATAAAACATTCCACATACTTAAGTATTTATCATGAAAAAATAATGTTATTAGGTATAGTTTGAATATTTTTTACAAGTTGGCACTAATCAATCTGCCTGTCTGTCTCGCTTTCACGGTAAAACTACTGAACCCGTTGAAATGAAACATATAGTTTGGTACACATATAGTCTAGAGCCTGAGGAAGGATATACTTAGGCTACTTTTAATCCCGTGAAAATGGAAGATCTCCCGGGTCGAGTCGCTAGTAAATAGTAAATATCATTGTTGAAACTTTTTTTATGATAATAATGTTAATTTACGAATGTAGGTAGTTAGGTCAGCTGTCTTATTAACAAATTTTAATAGCGATTATTTTTAAGCAATTTTATGTAGGTATATATACCTAGATATTCGCTAACACATTATGCAATGAAAAATCTATTAATGCATTTATGCAGCTTATGCGTTCTTATTAAATAATCAAATAGGTTGTATCATATATTACTAATGATATCAATGATACAATCAAAATTATCATATTAACTATATAGGTTATTCATTTTTATATAAACTTATAAACATTATTTTGTTTCAATAAATAGAATGAAAGAAATTGTACCGAAGTCAAACATAAAAATTTCATAGGTATCAATTCGAACCATACAATTTACTTGTCAATATATGGTATATACTTCGTACCCTGCAATGTGTTATTGAATTTTAAATGAAAGCAAAAATAGGTACAACCTTTGCTGTACTTATTTTTTTTTTACAAAAAAAAATTATGTGCGTGCCAGCCGCGCCTCTATCTACCTTCCAACGAATATTGAGTATCGACAAGTAAACCACATTGACATATTGCAGACACAAATTCATAAAAAATATTGACACGTCCATTGCTCAAGAAGGAAAATCTATTTTATAACGTTTAGTATTGGATCAAAAGAGTTGCGTGTGCGCACGAATCGCACAGGCGATCATTAGTGCATCCTTTACATACACGTTTACCTGTTGTTTACGTTTGTTTTGCTTACAACATGTGAAAGAAAACTCTTGGGCAATCGATCAAGGTAATTTTTATATACCCATGTTTTCTATTCGTATACTAATGCTACTTAATACCGGGATAAATATCTACCTCATCTTTAGGGTCTCATATGGCAACTAATGTGCGTTTACGCCTCGGACCACATGTTAAAAAATACATACAGAAAGTGGTTTTCAATTTTGTAATTACGCCGCTTAATTGATCCCTTTACATGAAGAAAATTGAAAATAAGTACGACCACGCTCCATTGTGTACAATCAAGAACGAATCAAATTACATATTTTCGTTAAAGTCAGTCTAGACTTATAATGACATTAAATTTAAATGCACAAACAGTAATTGATAACAACGTTAACAATCATAACACACCAGAAATACAATCGGTTAACAATGGCTGTTTCTAAACAAATTAAACATTATAACTGCCTCCTTAGATATGATAATAAACTGAACGCTCGCGTCTCGGCGCAGGCGCAGGTGCGTTTGTTTAATAATATTCCATTGTCTGTCTGACCGTGCGTCTCGCCGCGGCCGGCGCGGGCGGAGATGTCGTTCATCTTATACAACACACGCATTAACTTTCCGGCTATCGTCGACACTTCACGACATGTCATCATCTCGGTAAGCGAAGCTAAAGATACAAAGTTATCGCACTTACAGAAGTATTGTTATTACATCGCGTGCCACACTTTACCTAGTATTGGACAGGAATCTAATTAACGTGGAATTTTTATTGTTTCAGGTCATTCGCGATTTGTTTGATAATCGCAATTATAGTTACCGAATCACCAGTCAGTGGATTCTCGATTCGCCGAGCAAAAAACAATGATGAACATGAGCCTGACCTTTCCGCAGAAGAAAGTTCATCCTTGGAAGTCAAGTATGATCTTAAACGACCAAATTACATCAGCTCCGACAGCCAAACCAAGGTCGACGTCACAGACAAACATTCAGCGCCTGAAAGTACTAGAAATACGTCTATACCTAGTAAAGATGAATTGCTTAATTCTTCAATGATAAGCAAAGAAAGGCAAGATGACAATATAACAGAATATAAAAATATCACTATGAGCAATGAAACGCCATCAGCTTATAAACAAGAAGCAACATTGAAGACTAATATATCAAATATTGAGGTTAATAATGAAGAAAATAGTAACAAAACTTCGAATGTTTCGGTAGAGTTAGTGCCAAGTAATAACTCAATATCGTTACTTAATACTTCAAGTTCTGAAAGTGTAAGTGAATTAAGTACACATAAAAGTGCAGATCCTACATCTACGATTCAGAGCTTGCCAACAGAAACCCAATCAACTACAACAAATGTTCCAAAATTTATTATTACCGGTGTTCTTAATTTTCAATCTAGTTCCGAGTCCAAAAGTGATAACTCTCTTAAAAAAGTAGTCCAAGAACCACAAAAAGACTTTGTGAAATTCATTACAGACATCAAAACTAATTTATCAAAAAAATATTCTTCGGAGGTCACTACTAGCAAAACATTAGTGAGCACTTTTACAGCAGAGGATAGTATGGCGAAGCCTTCAGTCACTGTCGATACAACTATTGAAATGAATAATGATATAACACCTGCAAAGCGGATCGATAGATCTTTTGCCACCCGCACCCCACAGAAAATAAACACGCCACTATTTCAAAAAACGTCAGGAGAGATAAAAACGGAGGAGACATCACAATCAGTGGACAACACGGGACAGTATACAGAAACAATGACAGTCGAACAAACAAGCTCCGTAGCGGCAGAACCCTTATTGAAAAAATATACCGAGATTGATAGGAAACGAATAGCCACTACAACCGATGAGAACACTTCACCGACAATTGTGAATGACAATGAGATGGTCACCGCAGACAATATGCGAGCTCGTGTAAATTTAGAAAAAGGTATTAGTGCGACACCGATAATTTCATTAGAAAAACTACGACTTGATCTTATGTCATTTCCTACTCAACCGTCATTAGTAAGTCAAATAGATTCAGAAATTACTCAGCTAACAGAAGATGACTCATCATCTACATTAGGTTCAGTTTCTATCACGAGGACACCCAAGAGAGAGATGGTATCGTCGATGAGAGCTGGATTTTTGGACTTAACGGCAAAAACTGTTGAACCTGTTGATGCTCTATCAACAACAGCAGAAGATGTCAATCTTACACACGAAGAAGCAATTAGGACAGTGGAAGAGATCGAAACTGAGCGAATACAAAACAAGACCGCAAGTGGCATGGAGTCACAAAGCCAATTGGTAAGTATTGAAAGTTGAAACCCTTTGATTTACTTATTCCTTTTTTACCTAATCATGATAGCAACGTGACCTTCATATTTATTTGTTCAATCATGTGATAAGAATATCAGTTTGAATTAAGGCACCCCGTAATTACTTGAATAACATAGTAATTTCTAATTAAGATGATGTTTATCCCACAAAAAGATACATGGTTTATAATTAGGTAATAATTTCGTTTTGTTTAATTTTTCAGGCAGACGATGCGATCAAAGAAGAGTTATTAGAGGAAGAAATGCAACACGATAAAGAAGAGAATGCTAAGCGATACCACGACGATTTATTTAATGTCGCGGGAATCAAGCTGCTTGACGGAAATATCAAGGAGCCAAAGATTAGCCAAGAAAATGCATCAGATGATTCACTTAGTGTAAAACCCATCAGTATAGATAAAAGTAAACTGTACGCAGTCAGTCCTAATTATAAACCGATGAAGAAAATAGACGTCCAACCGTCGAAGCAATTTGTAAGAGATCCGGATGATAACAGTTGGAGAAACGAGAGCATCAGTTCACTAGGAATTGTATTCAAGCCAAAGAATTCTTCTAAATCATTCACTCAGGTACTAAGAAATAAAACTGAAGTAGAATTCACAAATTTATCAGATAGAAACAAAAACGATCAGCCGGAATTGAGGGAAAGACTCGAGAAAATTGCTGAAGTAAGGAAATCAAAAAAGAAGAGGATCAATAAGTTTGGAGAAACGATTTACACAGACTACGAAGAAAATAGTGCCTCTGGTGAAGTTCATTCAACGCCTAAGACGGAAATAGATCATGAACTCATTAATTTCCTAACAGAAACAGCATTATTATCTACATCTATAAGACCAACTTCTCCTAGTTCATCTTCAATAAACCCAGATATCACTACTACTGATACTTCAAGTACAACTCAGGAAGCAGGCAAATCTAAACAGGATGGATCAGATGGTCACACTACTAAAAAACCAAATAAATTCTACAATATTGCTGAATATTATGACACGACAGATGAATACGACTCTGATTATCTGCATCTGTCAAAGATCGACTTGAAGAAATTCCCGGCACCATTTAAACAAAAGGAACCCGCAGTCACTCCGCCCGTTGAGTTTCCCCAAACTAAGTCTACATACCCACCTGACAGAAAAGCGACCCTCCAATACTTCCCACCTCGGATAACTCCGAAAGTCAAGTATAACTACTACGATGATGATGTTCAGAAAAAAGTGAATGCATTCCCATTCAAACATAACGACGAATCATTCGGTACATTACCTACATTGCCCGTGCAAACCAACAAAATTGAACAGGCAGACAAGGAGTACACGGTTAAACCATTACATTACACACACGTGTACAAACCTATCGACATAACAAAGAACCTCTACCTGACCGGTCCGCCACGCGTCACTGATCCACATAACGGATACGGCAACGTGAACGACGGAAATTACAACAGACCCGCGTATGTCATCAAGCACTTTAATCAAGATTTCATCAGCGACACGAAGGACGACGACGAAGACAAAACACCAGGTTTTCTATTCACAGAACCGCCTACGAGAGGCGTCACTATCAACGATCTAGAAAAACCGGTGGACAAAATCAAATTGCCCCCCGACGTTGACTACGATTACGATTCGCAATTTCGTAAAGACATAATGAATAGGTTCGTGGACAATTTCAATCAGAACAGCGAGAAGTATCGAGTGGATTTCCCGATTCTGTATAACAATAGTGTGATACATAGGAAATTTGACGAGAATGGGAAGTCTTTGGCGTCTTCCAGCGCGTTTATGAAGAGGTTGTATAACGACGTGACTGCGGCGAAGGTGAACAATTACTTCGCGAAAGATAAATCTTGCGATCCAAACTGCGATAACATAACGGTGGAACTGTCGCCGGCTTATGAGCTGCACTACTACGTGCCTGATCAAGAGGAGAAGGAGGAAGTTGAACAGAGGCCGACACTGCCCAACCGCTACAGATTGTGAAACTAATATATTAGTGTATCGGTTTTGACCTAGGTGCTGTATTTTTACAAAGGAGCACAGAGTTTATGAAATGTATAAAGGTTTGTATTCTATTTACTGTATTTTTAAGTCTTTAGGATCTCTTGCTTTTGGAATAGAGGCCGCATTGTTATTTTCTTGCAGCAAATGATTGTCTTCCACGATTTAATTACTTTCTCTACCCACATATGTATGATGGAAAGGTACTCATAGGTATATGTACAACGTTGAGTGCTTATTGTTAAATTTGTAAATAGTTAGGAATTGTAAGTTTGTAGTGAAATAATTCGGAGATATTATAAAAACGCGGGGACTTATTTAAATATTTTATAGGTTCTTTACACTAAGTATTTTATGTTTTTAATTTATTATTTTTACTTGATCTTCAAATATTGTTTGTTATTATTGATTTTGTACTTATTTTATCACATCTATAAAAGGGTTTTCATGTTGTACTTAAAATTTGAAACACGACGGTAGAATTATGAAAGTTAAGGTAAGCAAAATAAGATTAATAAAACCACCTTAGTTTCGCAATGTAAGTATTAAGTATTGTACCTATAAGTAATAAGATTAGTTACCAAAGAAATACAGTCGCCAACATAATGCCAACATTCATCCCGATTTTTTAGAGAAAAACATTTCTGCCATACTTCTACCGAAAGTTATGTTGGTGACTGTACTGAGGGGTATTTTTTACATAAAGATTACCACATATTTTTGTGGAAAATACCTTTTCGATAGTTACCAGGTAAATGTAAGTGTTCTATTAATGGGTCTCATATTTGTCTGAACATGAAATGTTGTGAGCATGTGATAACAATAAACTTAATGTTTTTTACGTATATTATTTTATTTACACCCATTTTTAAAAAAGATATAGTAGCTTGGTGGTCTAAACTCTAAAGTGACTGATATATATTAATTATTGGTTAAAAGTTACCGACGGCGAGTTGGTTTTGTTATGGCCATACTTCGTTGTTTTTCACGTTTAAAGATGGCGGGTACAGACTGTTGATTTTCTTTCCTTTCTGGTAAAAATGGGGGACGAAAATTTTTTTCGTTACACTTTCAGTTCCCCGGTCGGGGATTTCAAACTTAAGCGGACCGGCCTCATGGCCTCAAGCAGCATCTCTATTAATAACAAAGAATACAACATTAATATTACGCGTTTGCTTCTTATAAATCACGCAGGGCACCGTATATTGAGATTAAAACTCATAATTCTTTTTAAAATACAATTTTATTGACATTTTTCATTTTAGAATAGTATGCAAACATCACTCGATCGTTCGATCACTTGTAATGGGTTACACGTCATTTTGAGCATAATCATAATAGGTTTAATGTAATAATAGTACTGATACAGCTAAATTATACTCGCACTGCCAACTGCACTGCACTGCATTGCACTGCACTGTGCTGCACTGTACTGTACTGCACTGCACTGTGCTGCACTGCACTGCATTGCACTGCACACAGAACCGATCGACGCTCCCTCGCTACGGATAATGTTTAGTACCGAGTGGCAAATGCAAATCTGGATTCAATAAATAAATTAAGTTACAATCTCAATTCATAAAAAAACAAAAATAAAATAAAAAAGACAATTTCATAAATGAACACATTGCTCTTTGGATTAACAAAAACACCAGAACACTGATCGGGTAAGTTATATACAATTGTGGTTAAAATAAAATTATTTTCCATGTTAATGTGTTCATTTTTTTTGTTTGATGCAATAAATATAAAATGACAATAAATGTGAAACAAAAATTAAACAACAATTATTTAAAAATAAATGATAGTAGGTACAATACAACACCTCTTTAATTATCTTGTTCATTCGTTCCATTCAGGAGTAACATGAAAATAGGGAAATTTATTTATTTAGTGAAGACCAGCCTCAGTAAAAACTTCTCATGGATTATTCCTTTGCTTGTAATGGCAAATGAAAAACATATTTAAACGAGATATGTGCAATAGGAACATATACAAGAAAAATCTTAATTGCATAATGTTAGTCGGGTAACATAATTGTTTTTGTGCTGTAAGAAAAATAAACGGTTTAAAACAAACATAAATATATGTTTAACAAAAGTGTTGAGGATTTTGTTTAAACAACGGCCACCTAGCGGGATCTATGTGTATATAACAAACTAACATTTGCACTTTCCCTCAAATTGTTACTGCCAATTGACAAGATACATTTACCAGAGTACAAATTAAGTTAAAAACATATATATGACGAATAAAAATGTTATATGTAAATAAAATCAAAATAAATAAAGCGAAACGGTGTTGAGGCGTGATACAATACTTACTACTGATCATGTGATAGGTACATTAAGGTCGGTTACGATAGTTATAATATAATAATCATTTTATAATAGTTTTTTTTATACTAAAAGCGAATATTTACAAGAACACTCCACTTTACAAGCTATATACCTGCCTCCCGATATCGCTCGCTCAACCGCGTCTAATGGTAGGTATAAATATGATTATTTTATGTTATTTTATCAATGAATTTGTATATCGCTGTCTTTCTCCCTTATCCATATATGCCCACCATGAGACGCGGCAAGGTTGCGATCCCTTCTCATATACATCCCTAACTCGTTACATTAGCCAGTCTTTCGTTTACACTACACTAGTCTACTGCGCTACGTTACTCTAGCCGGCGGCGACACTTGACACTCGACAATTAACGGTCAACAATCAATATTCTACGACTGATGGATCGACAGTCAAATCTACGATCAATAAACAACAGCCGTTAATCAACAGTTGATGATCAACAATGTACGATCAACAATCAACAGTTGTTCATCAACTATTGATATAACAAACCATAATCTACTATTGACAATCAACAGTTGTTTATCAACTATTGATATTACAAACCGTAATCTACTATTGACAATCAACAGTTGTTGATCGACTGTTGATATTCAACCGTCTACGATTGACAGTCAAAAGTTGTTGATCAACAATCTATGATCAATAAACAACAGTTGTTTATGAGCAGTCTACGACTGAGAGTCAAAAGTTGATGATCAGTGATATACGATCGACAATAAATAGTTGACCAACATCAAAAGTCGATGTAGAATCGTCTACGATTGATAGTTGACAGTCAACGGTCTGTGGTCAATGTTCGACAGTCGACGCCCGCGCTCACTTCGTTCTGTGCCGACACTCGGGGACGCTACAGATTCAAAGGGTAAGTAAGGGTCTTGGTATAGTACAATCTAAATGATGAAAAAACTAACAATTTTATTCCTGTGATGACATGGATCGGAATTTGATGTCATTGCAGATTTTAAGTATTTCTTCGACGTTGCTCATTAACAAAACAGTAACAAATAATATAAGATTGTACTATTGAATCATGTTAGGTCTTTTGAGTAGAAAGGCTCCGATAATGCTATCCTTTGTGTTGAAATTGTCGGACTATTTTCGGGTATTTTTATATTGTGGATAATATTCTTAGTTACGTAAGCAATTCGTTATCTCTGATAGTTAATAGCAAGCCGCCTGTCACGTGTAACATAATGAACAAACAAAATGAATCTGGAAGAATATGAACAATTAAATTATCATCGGTCTGTGTATCATGGATTTTTCATATTGGCACCTTATATTTTTGGCACCACTAGCGTTAACCGAAACATAAAAAAATAAATTAAAATACATCGGAAATACAGCACCAAACGAAAATTAAACGAAACTAGGAACAAGGTGCCTGCAACATACATATTTTTTTAATTAACATTTTTCTACAATTAGCGCAATTTATACAAATGTGTACATACATACTAGCACCACTAACAGTGTTACGTAGACTCACAGTTTTAGGATAACATATACGTGTATAAATGCAAATGAACCGTTTAATTTCGAGGATAAGTTTTGGAAACATCACTCAAATCTACAATTGACTTGATTTAGAATTATTTCATGAGTAACTGGCTAGTTTTCCGGTAGCTTCTATAAGACTCGCTTGTGACAACAGCCTCAAAGAATGTTTGCCTCTCAAAAACTAAGTTCAAAAATGTTACAAAAGCTTTGATTTGATCTTAAAATGGTAAATAAATGCTATCGGAAAATAAGCCAATCATCGATGTAGTGAAATAACGGTTGTAGTAAAATAACAAGTCAATAGCACAGTTTTGATATGCTGGAAATAATTAGTAAATATTGTAGAACTTTATCTAAAGATAATTGTTTTCGTATCCATTACTATGGAGCTGTGTACACAGATCAACATTTAGACCACATTAAGAAACTTAATATATTTTATTAACCTATCAATCTTTAATTTGACCAGTTTATTTTAATGGACTGTTATAATTATCTATATTTGATATGAATTTAGTTTACATATTGTATGTTGACATAATGTGGTCAATGTAATGAAGACATTTGTGCACAGGAATACTGATATTAATATGTATCTTATAACGATGGGCATAAAAGTCAATGTTCATTGAATTTTTTTGACTTTATGTGGTGAAAATATTTTACCATTTAATATTTCTAAACAGCTTATTTAAAAAGAACCTTCGGTATCAAACTACCACAGATAGAGTAGTACTTCAACTAGACTTAGCATCTCATCATCTATGCAGACTTTCGAAACCCATCGATAGATGTCGCCGTATTAGTTGGTATACTGCTTTGAAACATGACTATACTGTGACTTAATTTTGTAAACGTAAAATAATGCAACAACCGACGCGAGCACAGTACAAATTTCAACCTTATCCCTATAACAATAGTGAGTATGTTCATATTTTCCCGTATACTTATAACCACGTCCATAAAGCTTTAAGAGGAAGCCTCACTATACATATACATTACAATTAAAAGTAATTTAAATATTATTAATTTTTTAAATATCATTTTGTAACATATACACATTCATACAAATTCTACATACACTAAAGCACTCGATGTCAGATTACACACACTACTCTACGAACCGTTCCGAATATAGAAATCGTCGCTTCGCTTTACAATTTACATTACACTTATACATTGAAAGATTTATACAATTTCCGAGGGAAGCGTACATTAAATTTCAATATTTATAAACGATTCGGTAGCTCGATATTAGATTCATGCTCGACTAGTAATTTGCTTGGAGGTGGGACGGGTCGACGCGACGAGACGCATTCACTTTATTCAACGTACTTCTCGAATCAAAGCCATCATATAATGTGGACGAAAGAAAGTTATTATCAAGTAGTTTCGTGATTATTGACTGTAGCTGCCATATATAATGACAACATGACCTACTCTTTATTCGGATAGTACAGTATATTCAACAGATAAAAATGACTTTCGAAAAGACAATGTTGCACGTCGAGCGACCCACCTCCGCCTAGCTAAACCCTGTGACTCGCTATCCATAACTCTACCAATTAAATTGTGACACAAATCGGAGATAATTCATAAACAAGCCACAAGATACTACAATTAACCGGATAACACTTGCATAACGCAAGTTTACGGAATCATTCCTATGCAAAAATACACAATACGGCGATACAAAATCTCTTCGTTCCATCTCTAGGTATAAATATGCATTTAATTCTATTCTAACCTCTAATTCACACGAACGCGGATTCCAGCTCGATCATTTGGACCATCGAGACGGAATCCACAATCGGAACTATTCGACTATAGTAAAACCTCGTTAAATATCGATAAAAGCTAAGCGCGGAAATTTATTTCTAATACAGAGGAGAAAGGGTCTCTACCTATAGGCTACAGCCTCATGGATTTTTCGAAGGCTTGCGATAGTGTGAAGCTCGTCGGATGTTTGCCGAATCGGTCGTACGTAGCTACTCGCTACTATTTTGATGTTAAAACTCTAGGGATATTCCATTGAATAAGTGAAGGAATGATACTAAGTAAGTATGTTCTAGGAGTTGTAAGCGGGGTCTCGCAGGGAGATATCCTCGGGCCGCCGTTTCACAAATTATATACCGATGATCCTAGAATATTAAGGCGTCTAATACTTAGGTTTACTGGCGTGTATTACTAGGATTCCATTTCATCATTCATACAGCTCTGCTATAGAGTATTCCGCTATGATAGTTGGATGATTAAGAAAAGTTTAAAGAATTTTTAATTAAGATAACGGTAAAATTTTCGTGAAACGGGACCAGAGACCGCTCCGCTGCCTTCTGCACACCCCTGCAGTTCGACTCCCACACGATGTAGCTCCTCGCACACTATTCGACCGCGAATCATCCTGGTCGATGACGTCACAGCTTCGGTCGCTCAGATGGAACATTCTGGAATGCACCGTCGCATGTTGAAGAAGTACCAGAGGCCTGCCGGGGAGGGCGGGGGGGAGACAGAGACAGAGGGAGGGAAGGAGACAGTGGGAGGGACAGGGACAGAGACAGACGGGTGCAGACAGCGCGTGCACTAGCTGGCGACGTGCTGGGGGAGGGGCGCGGGGGGGGCGGGGGGCGGCGCGGGGCCGGGGGGGGGCGCGCCGAAGCTCGTGCGGAGGGACTCCTCCATCAGCCGGCACAGCTTGTCGCGGTCCGCCTGGAACACCGTTACTCATAACTAACTATTCATTTATTTAAGAGATAATAAGGGCGTACTCGATCGAGCATTCACACATACATATCTAGTTGGACAAATGAGATGAGTAAGTATTTAAATAAGAGGAAATATTTTTTGTTGTTGTTATCCTGCTAGATATAAATAAGCCAAGTCCTAAACGGGTCGCTGCTTCAATACAAAAGGTTCACATATCGAAATGTTACTTTTTACAGGGGAGAACTTTGAAGTTTAGAAATTATTTGCAAGCACGAAAATGCAAAAGGGTACTTATATTGTTTTTGTAAAAGTGAGAAATCGATGGGAGACTATTTGAAATATGAAAATATGGCCAAGTACCGTTGCATTTTTTGATTAAAAACGATTTCGATATTTTTTTATTTGTATTGAAGAAGCGAAGTGTATGAGAGGGGTGCAATAAAGTATATGATGTGGGTGAGTGTGTGTGTGGTGAGTGGTACCTCGTGTATGAAGCCGAGCAGCACGAGGTCGGCGGCCAGCGCGGGCGCGGAGTCCCGGCGCGACACGGCGCACGTGAGCTGCCGGTTCATCTTGTCGTCCATGCGCAGCAGGATCGTCATCTGAGTACACGGACACACATGTATGAAGCCGGTAGTGGAAGCATTACTAGCTCGGAGGTTCATAAGTATTTTAACTTGAATCTTTTAAATTTAGCGCAACATTCGAGAACTGCTAATCTGATTATCTGACAAAAATTTTAGGAAAAGTAAACTAGTTTTTCGGGAACGACTGAAAATTTTTATTAATTGGAATTTGATAGCTTGTCTTTTGACGGTTCGACTTATAAGATAGTAAGTCCCTTCGTACATATGCCTATGCAAATCTTCGATAGATTTTAATCTTTAAGCGACTACCGCCATACAAAGTCATCGAGGCTGCTGAGATCGTCGCAGCGATTTTCAAAATGGCGGAGCAACTTATAAACCTTATCTCAGTGGTGGATCTGTCAAGCGGTGAAGGTACACTTACGAGTAGATCCGGCTGCGGCTGGTGGTGATCATTATGCGCGTGGGAGTGCGAGTGGGGGTGAGGCTTGAGGCTGCACATCATGTTGACGACGCGGCGGGTCTCGGTAGAGTCGGGGTCGTTTAAGCGGTAAAGGTAAACTTACCAGTAGATCCGGCTGCGGCTGGTGGTGATCATTATGGGCGTGGGAGTGCGAGTGGGGGTGAGGCTTGAGGCTGCACATCATGTTGACGACGCGGCGGGTCTCGGTGGGGTCGGGGTCGGGCGGCGCGGCGTGCGGCGGCTGGCGCGCGGGCCCGGGCGACACTACCCTCCCGCGCCCCCAGCCCCCGCGCCGCGCCCAGCCCGCCCACGCGCCGCCCGTCCATCCGTACGCCGTCAGCGGGTAGATGCCGTACCTACACACCATACATCTCGCTTATATTACACGGCTAAGGCAAGTAGAAGTAATTCTAACCACACACACTGTACGCCTCACACTTAAATTTGAGACAAACTAAGGTAAATAGAACGTAAATTGATGATGATCTCGAAGAAGCGTGTATCTGCTTCGACGGAGGAAAGATTATTTTCCCATTTCGACACAGATACACTCTTTAACGAAAAAATGAAGAACCTATATTGAGATGAGGTTGTATCTAAGTTTAATTCTCTGTATAATATTAACTCTCAATTCAATCTATTTCAAAACTGGGGGAATCTATCTAGTGAAAGTGGTTAGTGTAAAGGGAGATAGAAAGTGTATTCTTTTTTGTAAATGAGTAGTTTGTCGAGTAGGTGAAAGAGAATAAGAGAATATTGATGAAGAAATCTTGGAGGGTAACACCCGATGTCAATAATCAATCCTGATCCATTTTTTGCTATCTAAGATTGATATATCAATCCATTTTCTAGGTGAAGCTTTAAAATCAATCTATCTTCGATCTACGATCGATCGAATCTGTTCGAAAATCATAGTTTTTGCTTACCAATAAGCTATCCGTCCATTTTGACAACTCGTTGGTTTTACTCTCGGATAGGAGATAGATTATTAACATTGGGCGTAAGTGAGTATGTGTATTGGTTGGCACTAACTTGACATCCTCGAGGAACTTCTCGATCTTCTCAGCGTGCGGCAGGTCGGCGGCGCCCAGCTCGGCGCGCGCACTCCACGCCAGCGCGCCGCCCGCGCCCGCCCCCGCGCCCGCGCCCACCGAGTCCGTGATCGTCTCCGATATGTTCGCTACACATACCGACCCCACTTACAATACACGACCTTGTCACATTCACTAGCTTCCGGGATTGAGGATCTCACATGTTACCGATATAATTGAAGTATCAGATAAATTAATCCAAAACATGTTCTATAGCTGTGTCAAGTTTTACCTCAACCCCATCAGCCGTTATTGCGTTTAAGAGTAAAAAACATTCACCTATTCTTAGAAACTGTTGTGATTTTGATAAATATGTCTCAAACCATTATCATCTTTTACTAGATAACGTAGTGTACTGAATCGAATCACAATAATAGATTACAATAAAAATTCCGTTGAAATTAACTACAAAAACTTGTAGAAACTTGACTCGAAGGAAAAAGTAAACTAGACTAGTGAGGACGTAAACAACTCACCAGTAGTGTTGACGAGGGTGTGGGCCGCCAGCAGCTTGAGGGAGTGCACCTCGAACAGCAGCGGGTGGAACAGCAGCTCGCGCGCCGTCGGCCTCTTCGCCGGGTCCTTGTTTATACACCTGCAAGCACAGGTTCGCAACGGTCAGCCCCGGAGCTTTACACCTCGCGCATACATAGGACAGCGTCACCCATACATAACAAGTAACTCACCCGACGCCGGCGATGCCACCTGCAACAACTACCTGTATGTATTGTACCTGTATATAAAGTCCTTCTGCCTCGGCTCCTCCAACGACTCAACGGTACGCATGATGTGGTCCTCGGTGACGTGGCTGCCCGAGTCGCCATTGCCCTGAATCTCAAGTGCCGCCGTCTCCAGAGCGCACATTCCGAACGAGTAGATATCCATAGCGGGCGTCACCATTTGCGATGCTGATTCGGGGGAAATAAAGTTTAAATAAATACACATAGCGACGACAGTTTCGTTTGCTGCGTTCCCGGCACGTGACTCTTGCTTGTTCCACCTCTAGTTGGAATACAAATGTTTCAGAAGAAGCGAGAGCGTGTGCTAGGAACAAAGCAGAGGAAACTGCGGAGACCCTCGCCACCAACTCTGCGGAAGAAGATGATCGTACTTACATCCGTATTCCGGTGCAATGAGGTGCATGTTCCTCATGTTCTCGCGGCAGGTCTTGACGTGGTGGTGGATGGCGTCGGGCGCGACGGAGCCGATCTTCACCAGCCCGTTGTGCTGGATGAAGATGGTATCGCAGGTCAGGTTGCCGTGGACGATCGGCGGCACGCACCCGTGGAGATAACTGGAATTATTCAATTCAATATTTTATACCTAGAGTTTGGATAAATACTCTTTGCACTTTTATAGCAGGTAAAATATTTTTACTTTTACCTCGTTTCTGTAATGCTGCAAACAAGAATATTAAAGATCACCTGTCTACATTGTTCTTTTGCGATCGAAGATTTATCCTATATAATAACAATTTTAAAAAGTTCTAAGATTAATTCAATCTATGACTTATGAAGAACGCGTAAATAAACAATTCAGCCATTTCTAATAATATTTTGGACACATGATGTTCTATTTTCTTACTGCTTGTTCAGATTTAGGTCAAACAAAAGAATTTACCTGAGCGCTGACAATATCTGTGTGCACCACCTCTTCCACGCCTGCAGCGGTAATCGTTTCACGTTGCGTTTTGTCCTCTTCAGGAATTGCTTCAACGAACCACATGACATGTACTCTGTTATGAATATCACCTGTAACGCACCGATGGTAATTTTTAGCGACAAATCCGAAAAATCACAAGTATATTTAAAGTTAAACTTACTCTGGGTTTGTCGTTATGCGTGTCGGTCCAATATCGATGGAATTTGACTATATTGGGGTGTTCTAGCCTGGTGAGGTTGTCGAATACCATCTGTATTTTGTCCTCTTGGGCTTTGAAGTTCTTTCTCTCGGAGAACTGGACTTCGTTCCATACAACCTCCACGCCTTCCTCTGTGTCCATGGCGAGGTGTGCGCAGTCGATGCCGGGGACATCGCGCTGTTCCACCTGATGACAAATATAACTTATTTTATATATTCTGTTACTTAATGTGTATATATAGAATTGGAATGCCGCAGTACTGTACTGTAGCAGTCATAAATTTTTTATAGTCCAGTATGGCCCGTCTCAAAATCTTAGTACTTGAATATATTATGAGTACATGGCTTGCCTAAGTTATGATACGAAAAAAAGGACGACTAGGTATATAGGGACGTGAATTACAATTTTAGACAGATTTAAAAAGATGGTGTATACAAGGCCAGAGTTGCAAAAGCTGGCAAATTGTTTGAAATACTACAGAAAGCATACATATTTATTTAGTCGACTGCCAGACAGTAAATGACAAGACGAAGGTAAGTTATATAGGTATATCTACATTGAACAGCCTCCCATTAAAGTCTTTTAAGGAACACATGCCTTGATAGTTAACTTACAATGATACAATTTGCATATAATAGTCCATCAACCTCAAGTAGAGCTGGAGGCAATCATAGTAGATTGACGATCAGTCTGCCAAGTCGGTGGCTTGTACCCGGCAACGACCAATCATTCAATTGAGTCCCCTTTGATGCGCTCATCGGCTACAATAACATGACCCAATACCGGAGCACAAGTGAACTGTGATAAATTTGTAAAATACAATAGAAGTTGTCACGGGTAGGTATATTTCATTGACCTTTATTTTCACAAAAACTTCTATAAACTAAACTTAGCGCCAGTCAGACGAGAATATCGAGAATACAGATCATCTCTTGAAATGCTTATGATAAGCTTCAAATATTTGTCGGTATGACATCGGTAACAAACACTTATGATGCCTCGATTTGTCTCAAGACAAATTGCAGCAAAGCTCGACCACCCGCACTGTCTACTTAAAAGTACATGCATATTACATGCATTACACCGTACCTGCACACGTGCAGTGCTCAAATCAAAATGCCACACTAACCAACCTGTGACTAGATTATTAAAATAATATTACATGGAAATCTTTAATGAACCCTCTCTACCGTATTTTAAAGGTTTTCTAATAATAGTGAATTCCTTTGACGCAAATTACGTTAACAGGAAACTTGTGTGTGTATAATTAATATTTTCTCTTAGTTGGAACTTGGAATATCATCCCAAGCGTAATCTAAATATTTACGCTACAGCTGGTTTTATGATGGGTGTCGGTTAATAAATAGTTGGCAAACGTTATGCAATATTGCAAAATCGTAATTCGTATATTATAAACAACAGCTGAATATTAAAGATGATATCAAAACCAAAACAGTAGTTAAAATAGTTGTAGGCGCCAATAAATATAGTTATTGACGCATTGTAATGTTAATAATAAACATCGGTACAATTAGATACGGGTTATTATTAATGGAGGGTATCGACCGATAACGACTTAATTAACCATTTGTCATTTTATTGCGAACTGTAGTGCACTGAGGTGGAGTTATATTTGTGTCAGGGGGAAATAGTCGTATTTATTTGCCAATCAACCAATTCAATTCTCAATAAATGGTTTTTCTTTCTGGGAGAATTTATTTGAATTTATTTAGTTTTAAAACAAAAAAAATTATGTAAATAATAAAAAATAAACAAGACTAAAGTATACAAGAGGAAAATTATCCATTATACTTTCAACGAGATTTATCAACAAAAAGCCCATAAATAGATTGAGAGAACTCCAAACAGGGAAGTACAAACACGCCGGTATGCTAATCGCTAAGATCACATAACAAGCAACACAATATTTAGATTGACAGATGGACATTAGTCTCGATAAACGAGAGAATTCGACACCTTTGGTTAAATATTGACTTCAAGTCTCGTGGACACGCCTTCGAGATACCACCAGATAGTTAATACACGTGTTGGATGGATTGCGCAGTTGCTGATGATTACATGAGTCAAAGTAAGTTACTGCGCATTTAGCTGTTGTATTTTATTTCCCCATAACACTGTATAACATTCAGAGATGTTGAAAAAAGTTAAGTATTTGATTTAGTTTTGCATTTATTTAGATGATATAACAGTGTTTGGCATACGAGGACTCCGTCAAGTATGATTTTTTATCATATTTAGTTAAATAACAAAATACACAGTCTTAAGTGATTTATTCTTAAATCATAAAGAGACAAAAACATAGTTGTTATGAAAACCGATAGTCCCTAATTAGATAAAAAATCAATTACCAGTTCTTTGAGTGTGGATGACTGGATGAATCAATTAAGTGTTAATCAATACTAATAAAGGTATTGAGCCGAATAATATAAATTACATTTATGCATAGAAGTCTATGACCTTTATGAACTCATAGCAAAAACAATAATATATACCATTCCCATATAAATCAATATGTTAGTTACTATCTTAATGAATATTTATAAATTATTTCAATAAACAACAGTGTGGGTGTGTGACCCATGATAGAGATTAACCTTTAACAGCGCCAGTGAAGCGATTGAGAGCTAAAAATACTCACGGGCCTACAGTAAACCACAATGGGCTTTTTATGCTGATTGCCATTCGGATGATGAACAGACGCTATTTAAATAATGAATAACGCTTAGTTACCGATGTTTAATGCGAGCTAACCGGCTTGAAAATGATCCTTCAGTGCGGGCTGCACCTATTCACCTAACACACGTCGAGAGAACTTATCACAGAACTGATGTTAGAAATAAATGAAAAAACATGAATAAAATGTAAGGCAGAAACGTAATTAGATTTCCATTTACGCTGTTTACTAACACTGCAATACAAGTTATTATGCACGAATTATTCGCAGCTTTCACAGCCATTAAATAACTATCAACAAGTATTCTCGTAAAACTCACTTATAAACAGCAAACGACAAATCGGACGCATAAAATACCAGTGTTTATATCAATTTCATATCTGTACGCATATAAATAAATAGCGAGTGCACAGGCCCGAACCACACCTCTCTACTAACCTGACCATTAAGCGTTTCCTCTAGACATATCCGATTAAAATCTCAAGTTATATCGTAGCACTGCACTTTCGCGCACCCACTGGCGTCTATAGCTTGGTCGGTTAGTAACGAGCAGTATCGGCGGGCTCGACTTTCTTCGCGGGATTTATTGCTCCGTCTGTGCACAGACTAAATTGTCGGGTAGCGGAATAATCGCGCAAGAGTAACGAGTACTGGTGGCGGCTAAATGATAATTACACGTAGTAATAAATGAGAAAGTAGCCTGTTGTAAGCTGCACTTGTATCGGAATTTCGATTTTGCTGAAACCGTGGGATAGTCATACCCTTTTTGCAGCGTTTGTTTTCATTTTATACAATTTCCTCACTGCGCAAACATAGCCATGGTTTCATCTGGTATCTATAAGGTTATTTACTTTGAACCATCATCATCATCATCAGAAATTATATTAATATCGCGACAGTAGCTCGATGTTTTCTGCAGTGGGGGATATATGAAAAAAAACTTGGATTCAATATTTCTGAGAGGATTTGATTTGAAAACTTTAGAGGCACAGCGGGTCTTACATCTCGGGTGCTTCCTCAACCCGAAGACAAGGAGCGCTATCGTACCGTTTCGCATAATGGCTATGTAATAAAACGTTATCAACTGGCATGTGTAGAGTTCGTTCACTTGCGCAAGTTACTGGGCGTCATTTGTGATTCTATACATAGTTATAGTTAGCATGCGTAACGATATTATATGCTAACATTGTACCAAGTAAAACCTCACAACTGAAATTACTTCATTACTAAAGGCCCGTATTTATCTGTAGCGTCGTTAACAGTTTCGAAAGAATGTTAAAGTAGATATTTAATGTGTAGCTAGATGGGATTGTTCAACAAGAAATTATCATTTCCCATAGTTAAAATCCCAATGTCCAATCGTCGAAGTTAAGGAAAATACCAATACGATGTTTGTAAAATATGTGACGACATCCGAAGGCAATAAAATGAGACTTTTTTACAGAGTTACAGCCAACTCGTAAAATTTGCCTTGTGCAGCATACACGCGCACGCGTAAATATTAGCTTACGATCTACTTTGTATTATAATTCTGATATGTTTATCATATACTTGCGGTGGAAATTAAGAAGTGATATCAGTTGATGTATTGATTTAGATTGGGTTGATTATAGTGATCTTATAAGCTAGGTTTTGTATGAATAAGATTCAGATAGTAAGCCTTCTATACCGTATTGCAACGAAATAAAACCAAAGTTTCAATTCTATTTTCTTGTGAAGATACGATTATTATTTCTCTTCACAAGTTCCCTATTATAAGTCAGACATTTCTCGACAGAGGGCCTCGATACCGTCACAGAGACAGTTTAAGTGTTTCCAGACGTGATATCAAAGTCTGTCAGCTTTATACGTTGAGTTGCGATGCGAACTGTGACAAGCGGTAAATTGCGTCGGCTATTACAATCTCCTAACACTAGAAAACGTTGTTCAAGGAAGTAATTTCAAAATGCGGAGTGTAACTAAATGTAAAATCCAAAGGTAAGACGCACAACATAATTTAACAAAACATGGTTTGAAGCAAGTGTAGTAAAACGTAGTCTTCAGTCTGTATTTGTATTAATAAAATGGTCCTCGAAGTGTGAGAGAGAGTAAGGCGAAAATCTGTTCAGCAGCAGTAAATGTTGTCGGTAACAACAATATTAGCTCAGCTATTAGGTTACCTTGTATTTATCGCTAAAAGGTGCCATTACAGTCTAGATAGCCGTGGTTTAGCCACACTGAAGCCTATAAAACGCCCTAGTACTGATAAAATATGAGTGGGAAGTTTCGTAATGACGTCACAGCTTAATGCCACTTCTGCGAAAGTGATTGGTAATAATGATAGAAGAATAATAAAGTGGGTCTAGTCACGATCGTGGATCACCGGGGAATCAAAGAAAATGTCAAAAATAGCCGACACGAAACATAACAATATTCTGATGTATATTACTTTGCAAATGCGTAGGTAGGTGAATTAAAATACCGAAATGTTAAAATTCATTGGAAAAGCCAATACAAACATTTTCGGAATTTTAATGGATCTTTCGCCAATTCGTAAACACACAGAGGGAATAAAACTGTTATTTAAACAACTTTAAAAACTGGTTAGCATAAAAGTACCTAATGAAGCTTATAAGATAAGGCGAAATACAACTAATATAAAAGCGGAAAATTAATAGGCGATACCTGATAATTCTGATAGCATAATTAATCCCAGTTAATATAAACGTTCTAGTTTGTCCGGTTGCGGGTAGCTAGTTAACTGACTACCATAGTAAACATTTACCAGCTGCATGATTAACAGGTCCTGCATTCATAAAGACTAATTGGAACTATAGATTTGCATGAGATTTCGTTTAGATTTTGGGCATGAAACAAATTTTATGGTAATAAAAATAAGTGTTCCTATAAATAAATTCGCTGAACTAGAAACATTCGCTATCATAAAAGGCATATTCGACATGCAAGAACACAGGTAACAAGACCAAGAGCTATATCGTCGGTAATAACCGAGTAGAGTCTAAAACCTAGGTCATAAAACAACGAATAATATTATAGCAGACACAAAGGCAGCCGGTCGGTCGCCACTAATTGAATTGGTTCCGCGAGCATTGGGGAGCGATATGGGCAAGAGAAACAAAAATTGTAATTGAATTGGCCATTCGAGCCGAATACGGGACCCCCATTATGTTAAAGCCCTGTCGTGGACGTGTTAATAAAGAGTTTCAAACAAAACGTGCATTGTATACACGGTAAAAAGGTATGTTCGGGGCACCAAATTCTCAATAAAATGTGTAATTGTATATGTAAAACATGTTGTCGTCAAAGCTAATGTCCGCGGTCCCCCGTTTTTAGCAGACCACATTGATAGGCTGCACTAAAGGAGATGAGAGTTTCACTCATAACAACAAGTAAACAATTACTAAGAGTATGTAAGTTTCACGCTTTTCAAAACGAATGATTAATGAACAAGATACTCACCAATCCAATTTACGGAACTCAACTTAGCTCGAAGAAAACAAGACATTTAGAAAACTTAAAGTGCCATTATGAAGAATCTAAAACTACACGTGCCAACATTGGCGATAAGAACCAACTATATAACAACATTCAGTCATATCAGAGTGGAATTAAATTAAGCTTCTTTATCGTTTAATACGACAAACATTTCATCATAACGTTCCGCGTAAATGCAATTCTCATGAAAATGCCTCACCGGAGGATAAATGGGATTGGAGTTATGAGTTAGGCTGAGTACAGACTAATCTGGGCTGGCTGAGCTCGTGCCTAGTCACCGTACAGACAGAGACAATAATTAACGGCGCCGGAGCACGGCGGCGGCGGCGGCGGACCAGGCGTTGCCATGAGCCGCCCAAATAAAATTACAATCGCTGTTCCGTGACAAATTGCCATGAAATCCTCATTTAATCGCATAAACTTTACTATTTGTTTTAGCGTATAATTTTGTGCAAACATTTCATGGGTCTCTATTACTTCTGTAATGTAAGTGACACGTATTTAACGGTGCCATTTTACCATCACTAGCAATTTTCAGATTGAGATTCCTTAAACTTTTATCTGATTACAAGTTATATAGTCAATTTAAAGGTTTAGTACGTATATTAATATTTTCTATGGATTCTTTGTAAGTCCTTCCTTACAAAAACGGTTCACTGATTTGTTCATTGTTAATAGAACTTTCGATTTTAAAATGTCTTTAGTTAGCAGATGTTACGCGGGTGCTAATGGATACTGCGGTAGTGTATAAACTAAACCAATAGGATATTGTCTGTGTGACGTAAGTGCTGTGAGACTTAACACTTATTTGAATGGAAATATTATCTATGAGACAATCAATCAGATCAGATGTTTAGACAAGAGTTTAGTGCGACAAATTGTTCAATAGCTCAGTCAATTCGCTAGTCTACGTTAGTTTTACAAGTTTTTATTCATATTCCGTGATTATTAGCAAGGAAAACCTAATAAATATAACACAATAGTTATAGTTTTGTATTATTTAAAACCTACTCCAAGCTCGTCACTCATCAGTCATGTCATGACATTTATGAGTCGCATCGGCAAAAACTTCCAAACCCATTATTATTTTCTATAACTATTGTAACTATCCAACCATACTGAGGAGCAAGTAGAAACAAAAGTTCTCACATTAATTATTCCTTCAATTAATTAGTAAAACATTTGCATTTCAGATTTCAATGCTATCTCTACAATCGAATTTAATGAAACTATAACATCGATAACAAGGCGATAAACACTGGTTGAACTGGCAAGAAACAGGAAGTATGCAAATAATAAAGTAAAGATGGAATCGCATTCGATTAAAGACAAGCCACGGAAATGCTATCATAACATAACATTCCCGACCCGCCGGATATTTGATAGGCAAATTCAAAATAATTCCGTCGAAGGTCACGACATTGACCACGGAGTGGCGTCAGCGATTTATCAACCCCAGAAAGAGGCACGCACCGGCTCAATGTCAAGTGCAAATCTATTCTTATCTGTGGATATATACGTTGTATTGACGGTTGCGTCACGGGCCCTATAAGCCCGATAATACGCCCACGATATGATACGAGATCACAATTAACTCGCTTATTAATAAACGTCGATGTACGTGGCGGTTCGTGACGTACTGTCACGTCACCGATTTGATTTATAGCAGAGCGGAGCGGAGGGGCCATCGCGAGGCGGATCCTGAATTAGAATCACGAGGCTTGGAATCGTGCTAATATTGAGCGACAAATCGCAAACATCCGCTCATATCTTTGCCAGACCGTATGTCATTACCTGATCGCTATCAACGAGTCATACTTTATATTTGTGGTCCTCGCAGGCAGAGCATACGTAATCGCAAAGTTTTAAGACATAGGTAAGAAAAAAATTCTCACTCGAGTCACGGGCGTGGCATCAAAGTTTTACAAACATAAGACGCTTCCTGTTTACATATTACGCGGAGTAAGGAAACATCTAGAATGTTAAGAATGTATGATTTGTGAACATGGAATGTACGGATGATGTGATCGGAAGAGTTGTGCAAGAAGATGTCGTCGACCTGCGCTCTGGAGCACTATTCGCGACAATAACCTGGGTCCTGGCATTATTCCAAGCGCCGGATGCCATCGATGCATCGGCTGCAAATGCAACCAGACCTCCCCTTCACCTCCAAAACTCAAATTCTTGCATCTGCATCCCATTTTCAACTCTATTTACAGCAATTCAGAGTTTCACCACAATTTCAACTAATGCCGAGTTTATTTTGCACATCGGTAAATTAGCGAAAACGCCTGCATCGTTCGTTTGTCCTTTGATGTTATATGAACGTCGAGGAAGTAATACCGGCGGATGTAATATCGTTACGGTAGCTCTGCTGCAATATCATATAAGAGCTTGCAAAATAAATAGAAATAGATTTCGCGACGCAATATCGTATATAACGACTACTTTGGCAATACTACACCTCTGTGAATAACGTACATACGTCAAACTCGTAGAAACAGTATTCCCCGATGGTTTACATAAAGGGACACATATCGACATGTAGAATATTGATAGGTTTACGGAGATGCTCATGAAAGCCGATAGTCACGCTGTAAAAATCACGAAAGGTGAAAATGTGAAGGGATGACGTGGCGATGACGCGACCTATTTACGGGATGATGTTAGGAAAACTACTTGAAAAAATGTTACTGTCGAGCCAACGCTCGTGCCAGACACGCTTTGTGATTAATCGATTCTGTGACTAACGGTTCATATTTCAAAGGTAACGCGCGTTTTATCAACATCTTGAAAGCGATAACGGAAAATAAAATTATTTTCATAAACATGAAAGAAAAGAGTGAGGCTCAAATGGCTCATAAATACTTTCTGACCATCTGGATAACGCGGTTACCAGTTCTTATCTTGGTACTCTAACACGGAAAACGGTGGCAAACTTTATGATATGATGTCAGTTAGATAAATTTACATTCTTTGGATTAGAATAATGGTTTACTTCGTCACATCGATGCTTGAGGTCAAGGTACGTCAAGGCGTCCGCCGCTCGCCAACTGTGTCACAGAGAGAAGCGCCAGGTGAAAGATGACGTCACACCTCGAGTTGGGTAATTAAACATCATTATTTTTGGAGACTGTGTCGTTTCCCGTTACACATTCAGCAAAAGTTATTGCTAAACCCGCTACGTGCTTTGCCATTCCACTATCGGCACATAGAATACGATGTGTTGAACATAAATGTGTATTCTCTTGAAGCTTATGCACATGTTGTCAGTATCAACATTCGCAAGTCGTGATATTTGTATTGCTTCAAGTCGATGTTTAAAATAAACATGGTCAAACATTTGCTCGTGTTGTGCTTGTCTTTTTGGACGTGTGAACGTATGGTCCAATGGGCTTATAGGGATGAATGTGGGTTTGAAAGCTCAACAAGAAATGCAACAAATCGATCGTGTCGCATGATCGCGTCACGGTCTAGTGCGCTGATTGATGTATGTTCAACGATTCATATTACTTTTTGCTTGAATAGTTGCAGCTGAAATGGGAGTTCCGAAGAACTATATGTGTCTTAGAAGACGCATTGAAGCGGTCGCAGAAGTTTTAATTCGAAATTGCATATTTTAAATGAAATTTTTGGACGATATTTTTGATTCAGTAAGTATCGAAATCGTGAATGTTTCTTTAGTATCCACTCACGCAAAGTAAAAGTCTTGTCAAGTAAACAACTTAATTAATACCAATTCCCAGTAAAACCTTATTTAATCGAACATTATATCAAATCTATTTATCGAAATGGCAACAATGGAGAAATATCACATTTCTTATCAGAGTATGATATGAGCAAAGAAATATGAAACTATTGACTCATTTATGATTCAATTTACTGAGTACACACCCCTTATGCGTTCTCGTTATGTTTCCAATATGACTATTTTGTACCGAAATAAATCCAGACGAGGCTGGAGAAATTACTCAGTGATGACTGGAAGTAAAAACGAATGGACTATGACGGTGTCCAATGATTCATTTAGTAGAATCGAACGAACCAACGGGGTGATTTACAACCTTATATCGATGAAAGAGAACTAATGAAAACCCGATGCAACCAATAAGATAGACAAGCAAGGTATAAACATAATAAAACTGGCAATATAACTAGCACATAGGAAAAGATAGTAGCTCTTAATCTTCTTAAGAGCACTACAGATTGTAAGCGTAATCAAGAGCTTATGTTCCCGTGTTGGAAACAGTTTGAAAGGTTAGTTTTGTTTGCAGGACTCGCCTAAAACTCTTATACTCGTACATTAAATGTAGTCTCTTGGGGATTGATTTTGTATCACAAATTCTCTGAAGCTATTTTCGAGGTTCCATGTACCTGAAATTCTTATAAACTTTTGCATAATTTAAATTTTGTTGAAAATTCACTCTCCGCAATAGAAGAGCTGAGGAAAGTTTTTGCATATAAATAGTTTAGGATCACTTTTAGTCCAAATCCAAAAAGTCACGTCAAGTTGTCGACGGCATGTTGGCTTCGTGACAGCTATTCTGTTTGTATTCCACGCTTGCAGTCGGCATTCTCTATAAATACACTGCTATTGTTGCAGTAATCACGAAAGGATCTATTGTCTCATTTTATAACTCACTATAATATAATCTTGATGAAAGCGGTTATAATTCGCGGAATAATAACTAGGCAATAAGCAGTTGCTGCTTTGTTTTATCCGGAAAGGTCAAGGGGATGATCGAATAACTCCGGTTTCCATCACACGGGCGAGAACAGGTGAACCGTCATATGATTGACGTATCGTTGGAAATGCTTGTTTATTTAGGATCGTCGCCATTTAAATTAGTCGATCGCGCGCGTGATGAAATTTATTTACTCACGGTTTTAGCGCGTCTACGTTTGACTGTTTCATCTCCTGGTTATTGTATGTTTGTCTCTGTCAATTTAATTACGACATCATGCATAGTATAACATGTAGATACATATTTTTGGCAAGCTCTTTCAGCGATGTTACTCTATGTCATATCAACACTGTTATTGTTGGAAAACAGTTTGAACAGTGTTCCCATTCTGCACAATTGTCTTTAACTTTATGTGCGTTTGTTCGATATTTGCTAGGTTCGATTTGATACGTGATTTGTGACGCAACTCGGCGAGCGGTTGGCACAGACGCGCGTACTCGTACAATACATATTGTTATCGCAAATACTTGATTTGGTTCAATAGAACATAATGCGCAGTTACACAGGATAAGCAAAACGTTTTAACTATTTGAATAATTGCAAGGTTTTTTTCTATTTTAATTGTCATCGTTTGGGATCACACAATAGTACTACTGAGTTATTGTTATGTCGTGTCTTAGTCAAACTTGTAAAGTGCGAAGCAAACCAATCGACACAATTTGTACGCAAGTTGAAACAATTTAGCAATTATGCGCAGAACCAGTAAGTTAGGCGCGAGTGAGAAGCCTATCTATCTAAATTAACGCATTCCAAGTCGCAGGGAAGTAGGTGGTGTTGTATAGTTATATATATACGTAATTTTGCATGCCGGTAAATCTAGGGCACGCTCACATAATATATTTCAAAATCATTTTCCACACAGCCTGGAAACAAACCATTGTAACAATATTGATCTTTATGTCTAGCGTATTAAGAGCATTGTAAAGAGGGTGCTCGAGCATTATCTATCAAATCAGATTACTATTATAGCATAACATTATGATAAGATTACCCACGACAACCATTACATACATTTTATGTAACATTGAATTTACAAGGAAGGAGGTACATGGGAGTACCTAATTCGTCTTGTCTTATTTACATTATGTTCTTGAAAATAATTCAAGACTGAAGATGAAGATTTCGAAAGTAACAGCAGCAAAATTATCCGTTAAATCTATATGAATCAATGAGTATGACTAGTCTAGAACGATTAAACTAGTTACCAGTTCTATGATAGGTAATAAAGTTCTTAATTGTAACCGTCGGTGGGAACTTAGCAAGGCGTGTTTTATGAGACAATTCGTTGTAATTAACAGATTAATTTTATTGCAAGTTAAATAATGCGTTTAAAGAGTGTGAACACTGGGGGATATGAGGAAATATTACTCGGGTCGTTTGTTTTAATCGCGTATCAGAGACGAGCTTCCGTTATGGATGGATACGGGGATAAAATTAACCGTGTTCCAGTCCCCGATAATGAAGATTTCCATTGGTGAAATTATTCAGTTTTTGGAGCATATTCAAACAAAAAAAAAAACCTTTTTATATATTAGTGTCGATAAGGTTCTAAGTTGAAATATCTAGGTTCAATTAACTCCATATTCTAGTCCACCACTGCCATCTAGCGGATGCTCTATCATATCAAAGGCTACAGTGTTCACCCGCGCCGAGCCTGACCCCAAATGTTTACGCACAGCTACCGATAATACGATAGGTACAATTATCTAGTTACTATGCTAATTGACTGTTAATTGACGAACTTGTACGGCTCTGAGCACGCGATCACATTGCCTGTTAATTAATTTACATCATTATTTGTGTGCGTGCGTACATACATGGATGCTGCTAAGCAATAATGTGTTAGCCCTCATAAACTTGCTTTTGAGAAAATGGCGTTTAAATATAATATTGTCTATGCGATTTACGACTTTTTGCATGATATAAATCCTTTTATGTTTCAGATGACTTGAAATACTTCTGTCGAAAATGTTAAGTGCATTATAAAAATACATCAAAATCTTTGTGTTCGACTTTTTGTGGGTTGACACATTATTGCTTATCAGCATCCACATGTAATTTGATGGTTTAATACCAGGATTGTGGCATCTTGCTCTCTCCAATGATTTAATCCGGGGTGAAATTGAGATGCACATACGTCAAGTATGACTCGAGCTTTATTCGATAAAATAACCCACAGCTTACGATCGTCAGATCAGATACTGTCTACGCAGAATATCTGTCCCCTCTTCCATAGTTAGATATTTTATGTCCAGAGCATCTGTTCCATCAAATGCTTTTGGTGAGGCTGAATTTGATTTTCAAGATATAGCTAAGATGATATATTTAAATACTAGCTTCTCCCCGCGACTCCGTCCGCGTGGAATAGTTACTTTGGGCTGACACTAACTTCCAACTCCCTTCGTTTACGTAGAAGGATGGTCCCGCAGAGCTAACTGATGACTGCACGCGCCGGCCCGGAACATAAAGGCGCGCGCAGTACAGTACTTGATAATTATTTTGGTGCGATGTTATTTAAATTTGCGATATCTCCTAAGATATTCATTGAAATTGAATGATGTAAATGGCAATTTTGTTTTAAATTAAATACTTGCGATGAATAACGGATTTATTTGGATAAGGATTAATATCATCTCTATAAAAACACCTTCACAAATAATGCTTAATTTTCGAACGAATTTGGTTAGTATAAAAGTGGTTATAGTGAGCCAACCTTAACAGATAGACATATGCTATCGCGGACTTTTTTTTAGAACTTTTGAAGGGGAACAATTATGTCATACATTATTTAAGCGTAACTTTAACCGTTTACGCAGCGTACGCAGCGGAAGCTCTCCACTGGAAAATAAAATCTCCCGATTTTGAAACATTCTTCATTGATGCTCCGCTCCTATTGGTTACAGCGTGATGATATATAGCCTATAGCCTTCCTCGATAAATGGACTATCTAATGGCGAAAGAATTTTTCAAATCGGACCAGTACTTTCTGAGATTAGCGCGTTCAACCAAACAAACAAAGAAACAAACAAACTCTACTCCTTTATAATATTAGTATAGATAACTTACGATGATGCTTGTACTTAAGACTGAGTTACGGACATCATCGGAGATTTAGAAAGAGAAAGTACTATCAGTATTTAATAGTCGTGTTTACGTACTGTTTTTCGGTTATAAATGTTAAATACGTATTGTTTTCGTTTAATAATCAACGAGACCCATGTCATGTCAGTTTCCACTGGACGATCGCAAAAGTTATCTTGTTTATGCATAGTCCTTATTAAAGGATATACAGCATGAGCTATAAATATAACGGAAAACCGAATCTAGGACAGAATGATAAAACGCAGACGGCAGTATGGCCACTTTATATCTCACTAGAAATGCAATAAAATTATTGAACTTACGTACATGCATATTATAAATCAGTGATTTAAACTCGCTACCATTCCGATAGAATTCGAAAGACAACATTGATATACTCAGCTGGTCACCACGATGACAGATGTTAATCTTTAAAGTTTGTAAATCAATATTATAATCAATGATTCATTACCAACAATTGCACATTATGCACAAGGATATCTAGTTACACATGATAATGAGGCCTATTCAATCGATACAAGGCTGGTATTACATTGGGTGTCCGTAAAAGGCGATGGGTGTACGTACACAGACAATCGCAGAAGTGCGGTTGCTGCGACCACACTGCACTTGTCTGCTGCGGTTGGGTTACAGAACGCCTGCGTTAAAGTACCGTCGTTCCTGCTACTATACTTATATGGAAATTTATTATGCTAATAATAATTGTATGAAAATGATTATATTTTGTGTGTTTACGTTTATCGTTATTAACTATCGTATTACCATCTTGTTTCGAAAGTATTGAGTATTCTGATAACTACCTGATTCTTAAAAGTTATAATTCAGCTTGCAAGAATAGACTGAAAAAAACAAACTTATAACTGGCAAGTTAAATAAAATATAATATTTTCTAGGAGGATACGATGCTATGCATATCAGAACCTTGGATTACAGATAACCTTGGAGGTATGCTCTGCTCGCATTAACAAAATGAAAATTTTAACCGGATGTAAGGAAGAAAAGTTAGCACAGATTTTATTTACTTAAGTGCCTCGTACATGAACAATAGCGACGACCAGCTGTTCATAAATATGCAGTAGAATTACATTCAACATGCGAAACTATGCAAACAAATGCTTTCAGCTGCTAGAAAATCCTTACAGTACATTGTCATTAGAAATCTTGACTACCGGTACTAGGATCATTTCTGGGAAATTCTTTGCACGGTCAATCTGATTCCAAACTAAGCAGAGCTTGTGTGTTATGGTGACAGGATACCAGATCAGAGATATTATAATTATATAATCCTTACTAATTATAAACGCCAAGGGTACACTTTAACGCTAAAACCACGGGATCGATTTTAGAAATTTATTTTTAAAATTTGGAAAAGGACATAATCGGGGAAAATGAAAGGTTTTGCTTTCTTATATACAATCACTTTTCTTGGGTAAGACGAAACCAGGACTTGCAGGTAGAAACTACCAAACCGACCAGCCTGAAAATATATGTGTTGTTTTTTTGCAGTATTCAGTCGTTACGTCAAGTCAAAGCTATAATGCGTTAATTAAGCCATTAATGCTGAAACAAAGCTAGCAATTGCTTGTAACAAGCGTGGGTTCACGACAATATGGCAACGGAAACGATGTCGGGAACTACGTAGTGTCGTTTCCGGACAAACCCTGCATATACCGTCTTGTATTATGTACTGGATGTTCATTTGGAGCTGAAAATGTTGAAGACTTTTTGCCTTTTTACATAATTACGTCGATTATACATCTCCAATTATGTCGTTTCTAAATGTAGAAAAGAGTTATCAGTTTGAACATAACCAGATATTTTTTATGTACACTATCAAACTTCATGACTTTGGCAATCCCAGTTTTCTCCCATTCCCAATTCATCTAATTAAATGTGAAAGAGATGTACATAGGACAAAGAAAATATCGGGGAGACTTAAACTTCCAATAAACTACATACACGGGTACGAAATATCTGAAACGTCGACCGAGGATATCAAATAATCATGACAACTATAACTTCTCGATATCTTACGAATAAGGTATGACAGGGATTCCAAAACTGTATTTGAGGAAATCGACGTCTCATTTTGAGTCGGGTCTAAGTGACAAGTCCCTTCACTTCACATTTTGAGATCTCCAAATATAGATACTTCGCGTATAATATCATTGTAAAAGGCAATCTATAATATGAATCACGAGTTTCCGCTCTATTTCACCCAAGCAGTTCCTATCCCTTTAGGAATACAAGGATTACACAAAGCCTATATTACTTCCTGATAATGTAGTTTTCTATTGGTGAAATAATTATTCATTCTTCCAGTAGTTCCACAGCCCATTCGTTACAAACAAACAAAAAAGCAAATATTTCCTCTTTAAAGCATTAATGTAGATATATCGATAGTCGTAGAACTTAATATTTTAAGGAATATTTTAGCCATTTTACTGTTTCTCTGCGACCATTAGACGTCGTAAATTAGGATATGCCACCTGGCGCTAAAGAAGGACCATCTGTTTACAGGGTAAACGATACAATGTCTGCAACGAGGGATAGCAGGATCGATTATGAATTCAAAAGGCTAAAGATGGCTCTGAGAGGGTCAATACATGATTAGTCCAACTTCGAAGGAAAACGTAGATATCTGACCGTAAACTCTTCTTAAAAGTGTAAAAGGTAAAGCAGGCCTAGACGCAGGAAGAATCTGCACAATTTCATATTCATATTACTGAATTAGCATTCCACAATATTGTACAAGGCCTAGATACAATAATTGTAGGAATTACTGTTAGATTGGCATACAATTCATATTATCAATGACGCATATACTTTTTTTCATTAACAGAAAGTAAGGATACGTATATAATATCGATATGATTGTGTAAAAAAACCAGATGGATCGATGATGTTAGTACAATATAAACTAGAGACAGTGATATCAGACAATACCGAGAAGCAACCTTGCATAAATAACAAAACAGACATAAATCAACATTGATTCCCGTTCGCAATTAATTTTCAACGCGGCAGTTATCGCACGTAGGGACGTCATCAACGCCACAAATTCTGGAATAATTTTCCATGAATTATATTTTTTGTAACCGCTGAATAAATTTTCAACTATATTAATTAATCATTCAGCATTGTGAATTTCAATCCCTCTTTTGGCTTTATTTACTGAATCACCCGAATTTTTTTTGATATTTGAGAGCGTAGAAAGTGGCTCGATTTCAGAGGGTCAGCGTACTATCTACCATTATTTCTACTTAATCATAGTTCTCGACGTGAATGAAAAATCAACACAATAATTACTGAAACAGATGGATTTATTCCAATGCAAATAATTTTGTATGGATAAGAACATTACTACGAACGAACAAGGATTAAATTGAAATTAGAAGAGTTGATTATGATTGTATGTGGGTAGGTACCTATTGCCAAATTAGCCGACAAATAATATCATACAAATAACCCATTTCGTCTCTCAGCGTTGAAACTGTAGTAAATATCACCGGTATCATTTATTTCATCACGTGGTCAAAAATATTCACATTATTCACTGACGGTCTTGGCGTCCACGAAGGACCAAATTTAATAGTATAGGGCAAGTATATCATGAAGTGTACAGCTTAGAATAAGTAATTAAACACCTAGCCTTATCGCCAGTAATGTGAGACATGGTTCTCATAATTATTTTTTTATCTGACATTACACAACAATAAACTGCATAATCAGGTATGAAGTTATCGCTAAAACATTCTCCGATTGCTTACATAAGTAGTGACGTAACGTATCGAGAGGTGAATGACTTACCTACACTATACGATATAGAATTAATGTTGTCGCTATCGCTAGAAAGGGTTGCTACAACATTAAAATTGCAGATTAACATCAGTAACATGAGGTTTATTAATCAATTGGTTTTCGTACATAAGGCACATTTGGTGTAACGTCTGAACTATGTCTGCCTTAAGGTCATCTTGATAATATTAAATTACTTAAGAATACCTACATATAGAATCATTATTAATATCTCTGATATTAACACCAAGAATTAACGCAACGGTTAGTCCTGAAATGGTGGCCAATTAGGTACCCCAATTTCTAACTGGCTATCAAACAACTGCAATAAAGTGACAGCATTTTTCGCGCGACGTCAAATGAGAAAACTGCATCTACGACGAAGACAAGTGATGTGTACGAGATTATGGTGAATGCTGATGCTGTGTGAACGTGATTACCCACACGTGTATTCTTGGGCGATCCACTAACTAATCCAAATGATATAGCAAACTTCCATACGGATCTCTCATCGCACTGCAGAGTGATGACAGAGACAGACAATACTCGTCCCGCGAATTCAGCGTCAAGTAACAACACATAATAGCAAAGATTAATGTAAGCAGTTATATGCTCAAGTGTTACTATTGTGACGTGAAACCATAGACTGAAACGTTTTCGTGTCGTCAACAAATTAAACATGTTGCTAAAATTACGGAGGATGACATGTGTGTCTGTCATTCAATTGTTAAATTAGGTGTTGTTGTATAATAATGTCATATCTTATATCGTGGGTATGTAATGCAGAAAGACATCCAACGTCATTTCTATATCAAGTAAGCAGTGAACGTTTTAACTTTGAAGAGAATCAAGAAGGAAGAAATATAATTCGCATAAAAGCATGCTTACACAATATTTCTAAATTGTAATAGGTAAATCACAAAAGAAAAATGTCGCATTGCGTACACCGCAATCTGTCGCTGTCTGTCATCCTGAAGATGATACGAAATCATTCTCATTTACCCGAAATGTGGGGTATGATATGATAAAAAGCCTCGAACCAGACAGGGTAACATTATAGTTGCTCATTATACAGTATCCCTGTAATCCGCTTACCCGGCCGCTGCAAGCTGGTAATCCGACCGTGGGTGGACTGTCTGCGGGACATTATGAAACTTTTTAAGCCAGAGCCTTCACCAAAATGCCAAGGACATAATACCCTTAGGTTAAAATAGTTCGCTTTGTGAGGCCGACCTTATAGTAATAAATGATTAATTTCTCAACCGATCTTATCAGGAAAATTCGTGACTACCATTATAGTCGCATAAATAACAGTTTAATAATACAAAGTGGATTTTCATTTGGTTTGTTTTTGTGTAATTAATTTTGGCCACCCACTCGGTAACGTATGTCATCTATTAATTCTACACCTACGTGGTCAGAACTAGAATATCCTATGGCGATTCAATGACATTTTCTAGGTACTTTGAACTTGGTAAAAAAAACATGGGTTCCGCTATACAGAAAATCATAAGGTGGGCTGGTTAAGTAAACTGATTCGTAAATGACATGAGGGTAAGCCCAGCTACACGTCGCAAAGTACATAAAGCCGAATCTTCCGGTTTCACAGTCAGAATTACGGATGTTACGCTATGCCGGAAACTGTGAGAAAATGTTATCTCGGCCCAAATATTATAGGGATTTCTATCCCATCGAGGCTAAGAATTGTCAATATTGGCATTATTTACCTGATTTATTGGATTATACCACATTTAGCTACCAGACCTGATGCTCAACTTACGACCGAACCCAAACCATCTATGTACTGTCGTATCATTGCTGCTACATATACCACGTATATATTTTAGGACAGCACAAACATGAATGTTAAATTGGAAATCGAGACGTGTTGTCAGTCAGATTAACTAACCAACTGCCATCCGTGTAATTCGTAAAGAATATTTGGAGACATGAAGATGCTGGTTCAGAAGTGAGACGTGTCACAAGTCACGTATGCAAGCCAGAGGATGTCTAGGGAGACAGGACGCGGGTGGCTACCATTTGTCACTATCAACTGACAACGTCACAATGGCGATAGAAAGGGAGGGGAGGGGAGGGGAAGTGAGACGGGCGAAGGAACGGGAGTCACGGTGCATGCGTAAATTAGTGTCGCGTTTGATTTATACCAAGCTTAGTTAGTGACAAGAATAGAATGGACAAAGGATAAATGTGACAGTACATTATTGGATTATAATAAAATATAAAAATATTAATAACCATAGTACCTACAAATTTTTTCAACGTGAAATAATCACAAACTGAAGCCTGCCTCTAGTTCTTATTTTTAGCTATATACGAAAAAAGGAAATAATACGGCTATATTATTGATTAAGATAAATCGCATTCATGTAAAGAAAAGTAAGTGCAGAGTTGATCATTTCAAAACTGCGCTAACTAAACTCAACAATACAAGATGAGTAAATCCCAGAGTGCGTATTAGCATTACCATTAATTGAATATATTCTAGACTTACGGATACGAGTGGTGTGAAAAACAAAGTTCGAGAGAACGTTAGTAATATACAACCAAATATTATTTCAGTAACATTCCACAACAATATAAGTTCCAAGTAAGGGATTATAAAAGTGTTAACACTGCCAATTTAGCCGCATATTTAATACCAAGAGAGTTAAAAGATCCAGCAGATTCCAAGTCTTTTATCGATTAACATTTTAATTTGGAAAGACAAGACGGGCCTTTTAAAACCAATGTCCCATTAGTATTTGCATGTTATTTAAAGCATCTCTTCATGCTTTATCTCTAATTGGGAGTTAGAGATAAAGATCCGATATGGAGAATGCTCTGCTAATGAGAGAACGCTAATCTAATGACCTCTTTATGTGTTGTCATATACATCGATATCGCAGTAATATAAAATAGGCGAATATGAAAGTCTTGGAAAAAACCACTAAATTCCCTGTAAATTTTTCGACACAAATAACCGTCGGCGGCATAGCAATCAAAAGCTTTTGTAATATTATTCTTTTTGTCGATATCAAGTCCAGTGACCTAATTCGAGAACAGAGGCGATATAGCGACTGCGGCGGCGGCGGCGGTGGCGGTCGTTAGGACTACAAACTTCAGTTCAGTTTGTATCGGAATCATCCGCACTGGGCCGCGATGAATTATTCAAAGATGGGCCTAGTTCCGTATGCAGAACGCGACAGATCGAAATGTCAACGTCGCTCTTTTTCATGGTCGCAGGTTGTCTTTGAAACTCATTAAGCGGAGATGAAACTGAAATACGTAATAAATTTGATAGTCATCAAATTACTTCTTCTGGTCATGACAAGATTTCGTAAGATAATCATCAATAGATATACTGTCTTGAGTAGTGTTTCACAATATAATTAGAAGACATTAAGCAATACAACAGCCTTGGCACAAACGAATGAGTCATTCGACAAAGATCGAATGAGTCCTATTAGCTTTCGAATCCTTCTTCCGTTGGCCATCAAAGGAACTGGAAATCGAACATAAAACGTAACGGTTGTAGGATCAACAAACGCTACCGAGCCATAGATCAATGTTTGTGATTAATGACTCATGTCAATGACTGTAATGATGCCTACAGCTACGGTACGTTTCCTCAAGGCGGAGTTGCGCCGGCGCCTCGACGTTTTTGCGAGTGCGCAGAAAAAATATCAACGCTCATTATTATTATAAACAAAATGTACCAGTGTGTCGCGCGCTCAATTTTTTGCTTCAAGCCTGTCTTTAACTGTTAACTAAATCATCATTTCACTTCAAATGTGATTGTTAACGATTAAATAATCGCACACGTTCTTGATGCTTTGACTTATTTCAAATTGAGGTCGACAGATACAATTTTTCGAATGACTAATCCACGTGCATGTACAAAAACATGAGAAATCAATTTCGCATTAGGTATATTTCGATTGACCGGTATTCTAGTTCTGTAAATACTTCACTATTATAACTATCATAATACCTACTGTTATTATAAATATGGAAGTTTTGATGATGATGAATGTTTATTACTCTACCACAGCAGAACTCATTTAGAAATCTGGATGGATTTGACACAGAAAATATGTCCTGGAACGCTACTTCCAGGAATATCAAAAATCCCCGAACTCGAGGAAACTGGGCGGAAGTTAGTTTTACAATAAATATAGTATTAAATAGCAGTTGCAGCCACACGTGTCTATATTGACAAGTGTGTTGACCATAAACAAAGCAGTTATTTCGCATGAATCAGTCAGGCGTGCCTACTCGGTGCTCACGGCTCGACGAGGCCCAGAGATGATTCACGATAACCATCTACTTATTAAAACACATTACATTACCACAAACACGGCCAATACTTCTTGATCCTTATTACATGACAATAAGGTTGGATTTGAGAGCAAACATTGCTACACTGATGACAAAATCAAATCGATTTAAGGAAGCTTTACTGAGGTTCTTTATATGGTAATAGACCTTTGTATAGTATTTTTAAGTGTGTTTTAGATAACTACAAGTAGGTATATTTTATACAAACAAGTCGAGGAATTTGAAGAATTGCGTAATTGTTAATAAAAAATAAATACAGGACTAGAAATCAGGTTACAAACTCAGCTGAACATGTACAATGGTAACCTAATACTACATTATTACTATACTTTATGTTTTCATCATTATACACTTATCTTCAGCATTTGTGACAGTAGAAACATTTAAAGATAAACTTTGTATCAAAATAGACACAAAGAAAGCAAAATAAGAATACATCAATAAAATGAAATGGCAGACGCTTGACACACCATCACGTACAGAGTATCATTACTGGAGACAATCGACTAATGAATCACCGCGTGGCGACACATTATCTTCTAACAGCTCTAACTACTCCACATTCTTCACGCGTCCACACTCGCCACTCACTCCCGCACCGGCGAACGCCTAATAGGCCCTCTACTTAGTGCAATTTGCTAGTTAACAATGTTAAAAGCTTTCAGAATTCCATGAGATCATCAAGTTAATCATCGAGTGGAAGACACGCAAACGTAAGCAATACGGAGTGAATGTGTTGATTTATATCCCGCGTCTAAAATAAGGAAAACCAAATTTAGATAATCAATCTGTTTAAATAAAATCAGGTTCCAATGCCTAAGGCACTTAGGCTACTAGTTATTGCAAAAAGTTGATTTATAGACGCCATTCAAAGTATTGACACTGGATCGTTAGCAACGGGCCAATGTTGCCTGGACAGAGAACTCAAATGTGCAATTAAGGAAATGACAGTCTTTAATGCAGTATTTATCGCAACTGACACTTTTTTTCAGTAGAGAATCGCGTGTACCATTTAACTGTAATTATGGGCAAAAACATCATCGGCCGGTCAACATGTTTTATTACTTGTACACGTTCCGTTCACATGACAATGGACAACTTTATGGCGGATAGGCTGTATTTTTTTACTTTAATATTGAATTTATTTGATATGTTTATATTAAACTACTTTGACAAGCAAAAATATAAGTTTTACAGTTTTTAAGTGTTAAATCTCTAACATGACACAGATCATCATTTTAGATCCCTCAAGGATCATACAATTTGATTTACTCCCAGGTCATGTTTCGATTGTATGAACAACAAGTACCTATGCGGTGTCTCGGAATTCTTAAAAAGGCTGTATCATGTCTGCGGAGGGGACGAGGTCGTCTCGCTATAAATAACTCACTTTATATAAAGTGCGACAACAAATCACCGGCGGTACACTTAATTAGGATCTCGTGTGCATATTTCGCTCGTTAATTTCAGAAAGAGGTGACTCGGTGGTGAATTTTTTAACCGAGTTCGAGGACGTCGTTAAATATTATGGAGTGTTCAACCTCTTCCTGTTTCCGGGCTGGGTGAATATTTTACTCCTATAATTTTTGCTCTTACTGCTACACTATTTTGCGACATAGCTTTCCTTCTCTTTTGTATAATGTCACAAAAAAATTTGCAGTCTGGACCTTGAATAAAAACCTTCGAGAGTGCTTATTGTTTGACGTAACATTATCCGCAAAGACTGGATCTGTAGGATGTTTTTGTCGCACTTAAACTATTTCATTGTAGTCGACTTGCCAAGAACATCGATAAATTACAATAAAGAAAATCCGAGGACACAGATAGTGCGGACACAATGGCCGGGCACGGACGCGCCGCGCCGCGCCGGGACGCGACGTGGGCGCGCCCGCTGCGTTCCCGATACTAATAAATGGGAACTTTGACCAACAATAAACTATCCGATGTTATACACGTGACAACCTATACTTGTAGCCATTCTCGAAATTAGAAAGTAAATGAGATTTTGCAAATGTACCGATGGAAAAGTAATGTAATCGTATCGGATGACAAAACTTGAATTTCTTAAACCAACTTTAAGCCTGAAAACTTAACATCCGCCTCCAATTTCACTTAAGAACAATCTCAGTTGAATTAATCGATAATTATGAAACTCCTACTAAGCTGTTACTGTTATTTGTGTACCTATTCGATGCTAAAACCCATAATTTCAAGCTTGAGCTGCAAATGCGGAGGTATTAATCCCATTCCACCAATATCCTTTAGGAAACCAATTTATAACGTGTGATGCATAATCCAAATTGCATCGCCAGTTGATCTTATAGGAAGGTAAAATATGTAAGTATATTCAGACAAACTGATCTCCGATGTACATAACATGCGTTTCTTTTGGAGCTCAGATCAGAAGCGATGGCGATCACCTCAAAAATATTCGTGAAACGCAGTGAATATGGAAAAGGCATTTGCAATACCTAGAACTACATTACCATGGAATATTAATAATTTCTAGGAATATTTATACACTCATATTTACCTACCTTGAGCACTAAGTATTGAGCCAACTGACTAGCTTGGTGCTAGTGTTGGTTTTGTAGCATGACGTTATTTTGACAATAAAAGGCTACTAAACTTAGCAGTGTGGTGAAAAGAGAAAGAAAGGGGATTACGCCAACCACTCGCTTCTTGTAATATGCATCACAAGCTGGCAAGACAAGGCAATGTATTGCATTGCTGCCCACGCTGCAATTTGCACAGACACCGGCCGGCACCCACCGGCAGCTGGCCGCCACGATTTATCCTCGCCTTCAACTTGATCCCCATGTGCCCCTTACGGTTTGTTAACTTGTGTTGCATAATTATTGCGACGTCAAAAAAAATCGCATATAACGCAGACGCAGCATAATATTTTGTACTTATCTGTGATCTCCGTTGAAATAAGCTTGAGTGATGTAACTTAAGTAGGTATATTTCCAAAAAAAACGGCATTGTCGGGTTGTTTTATTTACTGATTAGGCGCTGTCTGGATTTGTCTCTGTGTCACTAGATTTCCATTGTTTCATTTCAGTAAAGCATCCATTTCAGTCGGCCCTTTTCAAGTTTACAAAACTCGCAGCTTACAAATTTGAAGAGAAAGTTGCTTGAGGGCGCCCGCAGTCGGGTTTCAGTGAGGTTTCATTGGTGTTTTAAAACTTTTGATGGTTCTCTACCAAATGAACGGTAATATCGTAGTATTATATCTATAGATAATATTAAAAAGCTTCTCAGAAAATAACGTCTCGCGAGTGCAAAAAACTGCTACCGGTTGAAATTGCAAATTGTGCATTAACTGTATGTAAATAGATCACGTTTTATAATACTCTACATTCGTGTAGATGTATTGTGAAGCGAGTCTGGAATGCCAGAACGTTTAGATCCGGCGAACGATTCTGATACTGTCACGGGCCATTGGCTACATTCAATGCCACAGACAACTCCATACTCTATATACAGTATCGACAACACAACGGACAGTTCTGCAGAATGCGTTGTGGATGCATGTTATACTACTAGGTATGGATTTGACGAAACATTTCTCACCCAGTCGGTGTGACGGCATTCTTCGGTCAGTTAAATAAAAAAGCGCAGAAGCCGATTTAGTCACCGATTCATCATCACTTGTTTCGACTTGTACCAGGCAGGGTCAACGGTTTGTAATCGGAACATTAATAATCGCAAGGGCATTGTATCTAATTGTTTGGATCGAATGTGAGTTCTGCTCAACAAGACTAAAATCATGCAATCAAAACTAAAACAGTGAAAAATTTTACGTATAATTAACCGTTTATTATGCCTTTACATAATACAGTCGAGTACACCTTAGACAGAGAGGCAATATAGATTACTCAAGATTAATGTACCCGTGCGTACTCCCTACGTACTAACTACTAAGTGGGTCGCCTTTCTCTCGTCTACCGAGCGTCTGGCGCTGGCCAGAAGGCTCCGACTGTTCGACACGCTTCACCGTCCAACAAACGCCGTAATAGCCAATTTTCTAAACCTATTTTCTGGCAACTAGATTTCGATTAAGGAAAACTCTTGGAATATTTTTTTTACAACATGGAACCCAGCTTTCGCTATACTTATCGACATGTTGTCGGCGATAGCGAAGGCGGTGTAGCGCTGACATTTTCAGCTCGTGTCGAAATCACCTAGATGGAAACAATGCTCTCATGACGTGATGGGCTGTTAACAGGCTTCAAATGTCAGCAGGTTGGTTATACAGTACAGCATAATATACGTAAGTATTACACAATGCACAGTGGGTGAGTAACATGATGCAAAAATTCGGCAAGTTGAATTCGCAATGTATAACCACACCTTGGCAGAACGACATTAAAATGAACATGGAACAGCGGAATCAATGTCATGTACAAGAAAATAATTCTTATGGTTAATGTTTCAGTGCATTTATCAAACAAATACAGGCAATATAACATACAGATATCAACTCAGTACATCAGCTGTTTCTGAGAATTAGCGGACGACTTTCGAATGCCACATTTTATAAGTCGATAATTAGATCTCAATTGCGATTAAATTTGATGCGTGATCGGTTTTAAATAAACCGTTTTACATTCCATATATAGGATACTACTAAACATAACATGGGTTGTCCAGTATTGAATCCGATATAACATCCATTAGAAATAAAGACGTTGCTGTGCGGCTAATTAGATAAAACTCTCTTCTTATCTAATTACGAAACAAGATAAGCAGAAATTAGTGTTGTGCGATTGACGCTCATTTAAAATTCTTCAAAATACCATATAATCACATCTTTCTACACCAAGACCTGGAGTAATAGTTGTTGAATATCATCAAAGATGAAAAGATAAAATCAATATTATACCTATATACCTACATGTAACATTTCAAAAGAAAGTATAATCATTATTTAGGTAGTACTTTTAAGAGTTAAGGATTTTGTTTTCTGCTTTTTTATACTTATGGGTTTCTTGAATTTAAATGTATTTGGTGTTATTGTGTTTGATTTTTGAAAGGTTCATAGAACATATATTTGCATTATTGAATGGAGCGTATCATAAAGGTCTCTGGAAGGACTGATCTGATTTAAAAAAATATTACTAGGGTATGTTCACATTATAGGAAACTTCAAATCCCCCGGAACAGCCAGTCAGTAGATAAAGGCACAACTAGGCTAGGGGAAGTCATCATAGGTCGTTTAGTTCCAAGGCGTAGGAGCATAGTTTTGGCATATAATTGTCATTTCCCATTAAAATGCGACCGCCAGTTTCCGGGCCGTTCGAATCCCATAAGCCTTCGGGGTGCTTCGGGCACCTTCGGCGGGTGGAGGGGGAGAGGTCGTCGGGTCGTTGTTTGCCCGACTAATGGGCCATAGTCAGCTCTCCAATTACCTACCTAGTTAGGTATTATAACACGACACCGCGGTGTACCTACCTACCCTACCTCCGTAGGTACGAGTACTTCGGCTCGGTACATTAGCACTTTATTTGTACCGCGACGACCCAATGGTACGAATGTATAAACACAAGCTACAGCGCGACCACCTAGGTAGGTAGGACTTGTTATCGGTTACCATCGTAAACTTTCTGTTGGTGTAATTTTATTTTAATAACAAAAATAAATTAATACTGAATAAATTGTAATAACGATTTTTTAAATGGTATATTAATATTATATTATTTCAATATACAAAAACACAATCAACATAGTTGACACTAAAAAAACAATCGAGGATTCAGTCAATGGCGAGTTTATTTTTAGCTGAACATTTTTTCATACAGCTCGGCGCACTAGTGAGGGGACGAACGGTCTGGTTTCATTCATAATGCTGTCATGACAATACCCAAAAAAAATGCGCGTGGGCCGATGAATATTAATCAGATAACATTCATTCACACCATTCACTCATGCCCATTCAGAAGTAATGCTGCGTAATCCAAACGACATGACACATAATAAAAAGTAATGTAAAAATTCGGAATATTCGGAATTCGGTGATGAACATAAAGATTTTGTTTTCATTGCAGAACGATTTTCAAAAATGTCTTTATGAAATTCAATTTCGACTTCACCGATTTTCAAGGATTCATCACTTAGATAGAGTTTAGAGGGTTTTAGATTACATTAGAAAAATACAAACAACTCTTAAATGGACAGAAAAGTATGAGGAATTGCAGTCATGGAGAAATCCTAACTCTACCACAGCCCCACTGTACATCTCAGCAGAGTATGAAATTGCCAGAAAAAGTGCTAAAAAAATTACAACGAATCTAGGGCGTTCTCATTTATTGAGAACAATAAAAGAAACGAAATATAAGTAGGTACCTACTCAAATATAAAAATGATTTCTTTGCTCTTTTCTATATTACCATTTTTTTCCCACTTGTAAATCGAGACTGTAATGCTATCGGAAAATACTAACCTTCAATAAACTAAAACTCCAAATTTCCCAGGCACAAAAACCGGCATAGGTACCGACAAAATAGATGCTTCATAAGGACATGGAGTAAATTTCACTTTCGAACAAAAACTAATAAATACCTAGCACCATGGAGTTTAATAACTGTGCCGATGACCCAATGATGAAAGTGTACTGCCTATAAAAACCATTTACCTACAATTAAATATGATTCTTATCACAACGCCATAAAACATCAAGTTAAATGTGTAAGCACGCAAAATATGTCCGGACAAAAAATCCGCTGCAAAAAATTTGGAGATAATGATGAATGAGTGAGATGGTTCCGCATTGTCGATCTCTGTAAGTGAGAAGTCTAAATAGAAATTGATAAATTCAAAGTAGCCACTCAGTCTTCTATTGCTACTAAACTAACTACAGTTTTATACAACCTCGTTCATTGTTCGGATAAAAAATAACACTTCTTTGAAATTAATAGGTGAATTTAAATGAGTATACTTAACTAAACAAAGTCAAAGACAAATGAGTAGAACCTTAACTTATTTTAGAATACGAGATATAAAGTCACGCCAATAACAGATGGAGTAAATAAAACATGCAGCAAAAGTCAAATATCTACTCAAGAATTTTCTATTGACATAAAACTCGCTCCAATCCGAACATTTCGCACCATTCATTTAAAACCAAATAAAAGGTGTCTATTATTGTTCAGACATCAAGAAGCTAAATTAATTTGACATTGAAATCGTACAGCTAGGTCGCCAATCTGACAATTGACGAAAGCTGGACATCGGGCGACCTTTACAGCTCGAGGCCGCTTCAGAAATAGTCTGCAGTCTCCGAAAAACTCCATTACATCTTTGTTTGCGATTTGCAAATGGCCGACTGGCAAATTTCTACATGAAACATTATTTACGCCAATAACTTTCCAAGATCCTAGTTATTAGAATGGAATTATATTCTCCAATAAAACCTGGGGGTGGCGAGTTATTCGATCGACGAGAAAATTAAATTTACAACACAATTGGTAGAACAAAGCGACTACAGCTAGCTTTATAGCATGTTCATTTATCAAGAATACCACCCACATGAGCTTCTATAGTGATGTGAGCCGGCTCAACAATGGTTTGACGCTTCGTATGATTTATTCCGACATTATTTCTAGTCTGACGTTTTCATTACTGGATTTTTCTGATCGATTCCTCAAGTTCATGGTTTATTGCATTGCCTGTGCAATGTATTCATCGTGCATCGCTTTTCAATCTTCTCTTATATTTTTATTCTCAGTTAGATATTTTATGGATATAACAGCTTGTGAAATCAAAGATAATAAGGGATATTTCTATAAGTAGGGTATCAATTTACGATATTTATCTAATTCATTGCTACCAGCAGAATTCAAAAGTTACTTATCAGATAGGTACTTAAATTTTTAAATGTTACAAAAATGCAAGTCATGAACCTATTCAAAGTTTTTCGCAACAAGGATATAAGTAAATAAATTAAAGTACACACGATATCCACTCGCTGTCCCGCTAACAAGTAAGAAACGCAAAGTGTAAACACTTACATAGAATTAGTAACATTTCAGTACAGATTGCAATTGTTAAATAAGTGGAAAATATAAAAAGCTGCAAACACGGTTCTCCTTTTAGCGCAGTTCGCGAAATAACTCGGCGTCGAAGCAAACGGTGAGAAGTCGCCAAATAGATTTCCAATAACGGCTGGAGAGGCTGCTCTAACTTTACCAAATAAAATTCGGTCTGAAACTATTTCAATGACGTCACACGTAAATAGCAATGAATGGGCGTGATGTAACGTAACCAAACATTGATTTATTGACATTACAAAAGACCTCTGAATAGCTTGAAGTTAATTGGTGTAATTTTTGTCATTCATTCCACAATCACTTAAGCACTATTCGATGAAAAAAATGGAGCATGACTAAGACACTTTTATATAGAAATGAGTAAAGGGTTTCTGTATGTTAATTTCGGTCAGCTGTAATCACATTGGGCTGGACCCTAGGCCTAGAAAGCGACAGTGATTTCGGTTGCGCAAGCGCCGAATCGCAAGCGCACGGCACGGTCATTGACCTGCGCGCCGCACGGGGAAAGTGTAGGTACTAGTACCCACTAAGTAACAACTGTTTAATTGACTGTCATGTGTCATGCTGAACACTAAGTAGCTTCGACAGCATCGACACAACAACACACAAGGTATACACGTCACCCGACGACACCCTGACAATAATACCTACAATATTTATTACTAGTGGCTCCCCGCGGTTTCACCCGCGTTCCCGGGGATCTTCAATTTTCCCGGGATAAATATCCTATGTACGTCTCCTGGTTCTAAGCTACCTCTCTACCAATTTAGTTAGTGGGTCATAGGGGACGAAGTAGGGGATATAAGGGTATGTAAGATTTAAATGTAGGCCTATGATAATTTATAATTTTGCCTTTTGAAATGCAAATATAATATAAGACATCACACACAATTTTTATAAGAGAGTAGTTTATGTATTGTATATAATACTAGTGGCTTACTTTACTTTTTTGGGACATGACGCACAAAGCCGACCCTACATAGGACAAGGCAAGGAAGATGATGATGATGATATAATACTAGTGGCTCCCTGCGGTTGCACCCCCATTCCCAGGGGATTTTCAATTTTCTCTATCTATACCCACAAACTTTCGCATTTATAATATTAGTAGAAAACAGTGAATTCAATAATAAATAAATAATAAATATCCTGGGACATTTTTCACACACGGCCAATCTGATTCCAAATTAAGCATCAAAGTGAGCTTGTGTTATGGTAACCAGATAGCTGATATACTACATATACTACTTTTAAATACATACTTATATAGATATTTACATCCAGACACAGGACAAACAGACATATTCATGCATACAAATGTTTGTCCTGGGTGGGAATCGAACCCACGACCCGCGGCTTGAAAGTCAGGGTCACTAACCACAAAGCCAACCGGGCTGTCAATAATGAATAACATTTGTATAATTGTTCTAATCTATGTCAACTCATTTAATAGGAATGATAGCCACGTTATCTGATAGTATAGGTAATGAAAACAGTTTAACCTTGTATAGCTAATTGAAACTAATTTCTTTATGCTTCTTTTCTTTGTAAACTACTGAAGTTGTCATTATCTGTCTTATATAAACTTAGCTGAATTGATGGATTAGGTCATAATTAGAAAGAATAGAAAATAATTAGTTTCTTAAGATATTTACCTCATTTATTGACTGAGAGAATAATTATTATTAATATCACATGTTCATTTTCTGTCTGCTTTTTGTAACTTCTATGCAATTTATGGGGTTAGGAGAGACTCACATATTGCTTTATTAAGAAGGCTATTGACAGCTTCCGATGATACATTAACCTATAAGTAATACCTAGTCAGTGCTAGGTCATTGCCCCCGCATTGCTCTTCTCTATATAACACACTTTCACTTGTGTACAACTAGCAAGTAGTCGGTAGGTAATAAAGATAGAACTACAGCGAAAGGTAATTATGAATAAGTGCTTCTTAAACAATATGTTGTTAACTGAACTTTCGTTCATTGCAATGTCATCACTTTGGAAAGCTGTCGGTACTGCTGTGGTTCTGATTGAGTAACTGACATGCACATTTAGAAGGATAATTACTGTACAAACTATGACAGACCGGTTGGTTTTGTGGTTAGTGACCCTCACTCTCAAGCTGTCGGTTGTGGGTTCGAATCCCACCCAGGACAAACATTTGTATGCCTGAATGTGTCTGTTTGTTCTGTGTCTGGATTTAAATATCTTTATAAGTAGGGTATTTAAGAAAAATAGTATATGTAGTATATCAGCTATTTGGTTACCATATTACAAGCTCTGTCTAGTCTGGATAATTATTTATTTATGATCAAATCCAGTAACTAATTAATGAATGGAATGAGAATTAACAGTAGCTTTACCTGTGTGGGAGTTTATGAACATGTACACTAGCAGACAGATTGATATGGTGGTTAGCTAATGTGTCGGTCAATGTGTCTTGGAGTTTGATTCCCATCCTCGACAAATATTTGTGGACTAAAACATTACCATATGTAGTGCCTATGTCAGTTATCTAGTAACTAAAGTATAAGCTTTGCTTAGTATGGAATCCCATCAACCATGTGTAAAAAGTTAAGTTAATAAGGAACAACAAAAAATACAGAGGTGGTAAAGGAAAAGACATTAAGATTATTTTTAGTATGGGAATATGATAAGATATTAACAGCTGGGTCAGTTTAGTTAGATAACATAATTTATATATTCATAATTTATGTAAAATTTCTAATCAAAGTTTCTTTGCCATATAAAAAATTATAATTAACATATAAAACCAAAGTAGGTCATTTATATACTTATTTCCTATTCATTGATTTACCATGGTATTTCCAAAGAGTGTTTATTGCAGATATAATTACCTAACTAACTATTATTATAATGTTTTACAAGGAATAACTGGAATAAATCAATTAAAATCATTTTTCTGCAGTAGAATAGTAATAAGCATTAATAGTATCACTTATTGGATGTTTGAGGGAGTACCCAAAAAATATAAATGATCATAGATAACTTACCTACTGTAAATCAAAAGTCTATATTGCAGTTTAAATTTCATATTTTATAGAAAAATTAAGCGCATTGAGCTAGTTGGCTTTTTGGTTAGCCAAATAGCAACATTCAGGCTGCCGGTTATGGGTTTGAATGCCATGAAGATCAGCGTGCATTAACATGTCTGTTTATTCTATGTCTGGATATAAATATATATTTAAGTATGTACCTAGAAGTAGTATTAGTAGTTTAAGTTCTGCTTAGTTTGGAATTATATTGGTCATGTGTGAAATACATTTCCTAAACTTCATTATGGTTATATCATGTAATATTTTGTGGTATCTACAATAGTAGTAATGAGTAAGTTAGGAGTTTAATTTCATACAATAACTTTATGAAAAAACTTCATAACAATAATCCTAAAATAATCCTAATATAGAAATTGTTACACTGACAGACTTGTTGCGAGTTTCCACCCGGTAAATATACCAAAACAAAATTAAGTAATACTTCTTAATTAATTAATTATTATTCCATACTACTTCACAGCTTGGTTTTCTACATAAAAACTACAACAAGTACAGACTCAAAAATAAGTAGGATGTTTTTGGTTTTGCTGATGTAATCTGCGGTAAACACAGTCAAGTACATTTTTAATAACAAATAAACAGTATTGCCACCCAATTTACTGTGAGAAAGTGTTAGACACACTTACACAATAATGATTAATTTCATAAATTTGGGTTGTTATCAATAAACATCAAGGGTAAAAAGAGGTGGCATAGTTCATTATAAGAACTGGAGTCAAGATCAATAATGTGAATATAATTTTAAATGTTTATATGAGTTGGAAGAGTTGCACAATACGTTTCAATACTTTTTGCTCAATTAGTAGGAATACGTTAAATGATAATTTTCTGTCAGATAAACTGCTCATGTCACAGTTCCTGTTGCTCAAAATAAAGTCGTCAAAACAAACGACAATACGCAACAGACATAATCAAGTGCGTCTTATTTGTTTTACATCTTCTAACCTTGGGAATCAGCTGACGATTATCTTTGTTTTAGCTGCTCTAATTTAGACCACTTAAATGCTTGTAAACACGAAAATATTTGGCACTGACCTCTTCCCGGCGCTTCAGCCAGCGGCCGCACGGGCTCTCCTCCAGGATCTCACTCTCATCCTCGGAATCCTCGCCGCTTTCTCGAGGAGACTTTCGCTCCTTGTCGATACTCCGTCCGCCCGACATTCCAATGTTTTACAAACACTACAATGAAGAACTGAACCACCGCACAGTCGATACTCACAGACGTTATGTACAAGAAAACACTGGGTATATTTTCAAAATACACTTTTTCTCGTAACCATAATATCCAAGGCTGAATAGCTAGACGTCACAGTAGTTTCGACCAGAAACATTATTCGATGCACGGCACACGACAGAAACCGTAAAATCGTAGAATAATATAGTAAAATAATTAATCTACAGCGAGCGACAAAACACAGCAACTCGAGTATGATTATTCATAATAATTGTAATTGAAATAAATAATTTGCCCACCGGCAGTGTTAACGTAACTCACGACGTCTTTCTACATGACACACACAAATATAAACCTATACTGAGTGTTGCCAGCTCGATATCAGAAATGTATGCCAAATGTTAAATTTTACATAAAAAATTAAATATCCTATTTTTATTCAATATTCATACATTATAATTTATTTACAATATCAGAAATGAAGGGAATCCTCAGTAGCAGACAGAAACATTCATGTAATATCACATTTTATTTAATTACCGTGAGTGGTCATTTACCGACCTCAGTTGACTGTATTATTCGTTATTTACTTGGGCAGCTGTACCCCTACCTACACACAGTTTTAGTGATAAGGAGTTGGTGCTTCGTAAAATAAAAATGTGCCAATTTATATTTTTTTATAATCACTGAGTTGGCAGCACTTGACATTTACGTCAAATTCATTTTCTATTTGCGCATCCATAGACCATGGACGTAATATATTAACAGGACCGAGCACTCTGATCTGAAAAACGAGCCGAGCGAGATAGTTAGTACAGAGGCCGTGTGTCCCTTTCTAACAGGGTGACAATAAATTGTTTGCTATGTGAGACAAATTAAAGACAAAAAATTTTTTTTTAACTTTCTGCCTCTTACAATTTTAAGACAAAGACCCTTAGCAATTTTTTTTTACTTCAACAGAATATCTTACACCTTTCTTGGTTTTATCTGTGTTCAATAGAGTATGGATGTTGTTAAACTTATTTTTTTATATTTTGTTCCACCTCATCAAAATTTATACAAATAAATAGCAGTAAAAGCGAATTTACGTTTTTTAATCTTTCCTCGCGTCTATTTAGCCTTTGTGATAATACTTTTATCTTTCTCTTTAAAACATCTTCTATAAGATTTCCTTTACATTTGGTACGTTCCACACATTTCGAACGGGAAAAGTATACTTTTTAAATTATCGTTTGGTCTGTTCAAAAGCGGGACAACATTGGCCTTGCTGAGGACACCGGGACAGTCTGAAAGCGGAACTGTCCCGCCCAAAGCGGGACGTATGGTCACGTTAATAATACTCCTTGTTTCATTGATAATATTTAGTTAAAGTGACGTCATCACATGACGCTTGGAAGGGTTACCATTAGAAACAAAAAATAGGCTAAATAAAAATGTTATTATATATTTTTTTATAAGAATACTTCAAGCGAAATACATGCAATTACAATTCTTGACTTTGTGACTTCAAATTGTATAAAAATACATTAAAATTCAAATGTTTCAACATAGTTTTGTTTAGCCAAACTTTTTGATCAACATAATTTTTTTAGAGTGGCAAGATGGAAGAACGAGACACACAGCCTCCGTTGTGACTATCTCTCTCGGCTCGGATTTGCCTCTGTGTAAATCATCATAGAAAATATACTTTATCGATTTGACATATGGTTCATTTTCGAAAAATACAAATTTCAGAGTTATCAGTCCTGTTAGTATATTAGGTCCATGCCATAGACAGACTACGAGACCTAGTACAGAGTATACTAACTACCATGAAAATATTCCAACAGAGGCACTGACATTATCTGTTTAATTAAAAATGACTATCGCACTAGCGCATAACTCAAGAACGGTTCGAACAAATCGGCTATTTTTTTCGTATGTTATGGGCCCACGAAGGATTCAATATTAAAAAAAAAATGTCAGAATGAAGTCTGTCCGGGCAGTACATAATATAAAATCCCACGTTACGACGTGTTGCATTTTTTTTGGGCGTTGCAAAGAGGGCATATTATTGTACTTGGGGGAATTTGTTGTATTTGAACGCTTTTTTAACGCCCGTTAAAAAAACTAATGCGAATGAGGGCTAAAAATTTTCACTTGGTGGGTGAAGATTTAAGCTGGTAAAAATTATAAGCTATATAAAACAAATGTACTCTAATATAAATTAGAATGGTGTATTTTAGAATAGTTCAGCAGATTTTAATACAGGATTTAACTGAATTGTCAATTTAAATCTGGTCACCCAGTTACGTGCTGGTCACACAGTACCTACTCTTTTGTTTATGTTCATTTTTTTCTAATATATGGCGCTGAATTTGTATAATTTATTAAACTATTATAAGCGTTGCAGATTGAAAACAGTTTTGGTTGCAAGCAGAAATCATCACCAAGCTATTTGATGAAGTGCAAGACAGGTATTCTTGGAAAAGCTCTGGACGGGAATCAAATTTCTTATCGATGTAAACATTTTTTATTGTAACTACTGCTATCTATTGGCTTTTTCGGAAGCTCTTAGCTCCTATGAAATTAACTGAAATGAACTCTGGTAAAGTTATTCTTAGCACAGCACAGATGGCGCTAAAAATTGTTATTTAACGCCATCTCTGTTACTCTCACTATAATTTTTTGATGACATTACTATTAGAAGCCAGGTTAGTCACTGCCAAAACTAGATGTCAGTATAAGTAGTTTAATACGCGATGTTTTCAATTTTCTGATCCTGATATTCTGCAGGGAAGCTAAGCTGCGCTACTTACCAGTTAGAAATGTAATAATAGAAATGTAAGTACCTAGTACTAGTTATTTTTTTCTTATATCGACTACTTATTCTAGTGTATAATTGGAAAAGCATCTACATAGTTATATAAATCTACCCACATATTTTGCAGAACCATTTCATAAATGATAGATATTTTTTTCTTTTATTTTACATTTTCTCGTACCATTTTCTTAGTGTTGCTAGCTCATATAGTCGGCGTATAAGTAGGTACGTACTCCTATCCGTCGTAAAAGTAAGGAGAGTCATGTAAGCGGCTGTCATGTGGAAAATCATGACACGACAAGGACCTACGGAAAAGACAATAAAATCCCGGATTTCCATCTAGCTGAATGCCTACCTACCACTTTATACGTATAAGGATATGTAACTTTTTTACCAACTTCAACACAGGTTGGGGTTTAGGATTATTTTTTGTGTTGAAGAAAATATGAGGTTACAAATAATTTAATACCTATTTTTCATTCCAATTATTCTCTAGAATAAGTTGATAGGTTTACTTCTTCATCTATATATAAAAAAATCTGGAGCTAATTTTAATCTAGTTATTTAATTGCATCGTATATTTATATATAGAAGAAAAGTTCAATTGCGTTTTGAAAAATATTTATTAGTATATGTACTTATATCACGATTATGATTTTTTAAACCTATATTCCAAAAAAAGTAACTAGGTATTTGAAGTTTGATTTAAGTTTTCATACATAAAAAAATCCTTTATATTTTTTTGGTTGTACAATACACACACTGGCGTTATGTATAGGTACCTATAATTTGTTCAGCTGCATACATACATAAATAATGCATATGAAAGAGACCACTATAAACATTGTAGCAAGTAGTTAGTCTCAGCCACCAACATGGCCGTGTTTACGACACCACGGCTCGGTTGTAAATGCTCTGAAGCAAGAACAGTTCGGTAGATTTGCGACGAGACGAGACAGATAGACATGTCTGCACTTAATGATATGTCTGATGTTATATTGACATTGTAATTGTCGTTTGAAACCTGAAAGCAGTATGTTGGACCACATATAGGTAGTAAGACTGTAACTGTGTACCAAATTGTCTGATATATTTATAACTAGTTGACTCGCGCAACTTCGTTAGCGTCACTTGCCCATTTTTGCAACAGTTTTGATTGATTCTCCGCTCCTATTCGTCATAGCGTAATGATTTATACATAAAAACCTTCCTCTTGAATCACTCTATGTATTAAAAAAACCGCATCAAAATCCGTTGCGTAGTTTTAAAGATCCAAGCATACATAGGGACAGACAGACGGCGGATAGCGACTTTGTTTTATACTAAGAATGTAGTGATAATGTACATATTTACACTAGTGGCTCCCCACGGTTTCACCCGCGTTCCCGGGATAAATAGTAGCCTATGTGTTATTCCAGAACATATTCTAGCTCTGTGCCAAATTTCAAGCAGATCCCTTCAGCCGTTGGAGCGTGAAAGAGTAACAAACATCCATACATACATCCATACTTACAAACTTTCGCCTTTATAATAGTAGTAGGATAGTATATAACGAAGTAGCATCCAGCCGTATGTACGCTTAGCACTTTTGAACTATACTACGGATTTTAATCCGGCTTAAGGTATAAAAAAAGTTTAAGGTATTTTTTTTATATTTGAGATGATTGTTAAAGAAGTTCGATGATCAATAAGCCGGGGTGGGTCGCTGTTTGTTTATGTAGTTGATACGTAGGATATAAGGTTTGCTTATTTTGTTATGTCCATGGTCTAAATATTTCCGAAAATATTACTGTAAAACTAATTTTACCAACCTTTAAAGATAAAGTCTGGGTGCTAGTTAGAGCCTAATTGAAAACGTTTGGGCACAGAATAGGGCCAGGAAGATGATGAGTTTTGGAGTATGCAAACAATGCCCTTCCAGATGACACCATATAACCGTAATTACTTCACTTTAGGTATACGTTTTAACCCACATTTCCGTATAAAGACAAGGGATCATCCTGATTATTGCTACATCAATAACACAAATTAGTTCCGCCCTACTTGCTTCTATACGCTCTCCTATCCTACCGCGGGTTAGGCAGCAGCTCTCTCACTCGTTTCCTTATGTAACGAGCGAGACAAAGCATAGACGTCATACATCATCAACATAGAATCAATCACCCGAATCACTTGATTACATTATCACTGTATCGGCCATGTTGTTCTAACGTTCAAGATTTTACGGCGCTTTTATATCCTACAGCATTATATGAAATTGTTTCGTTTAATGTATTTGTATTTAATCAATGTTAGTGCTTGCGAGAAAACAACGACGTTTATATCCTGTGTTTTGGTACAATAGATTTAATCAAATTACAGAGATTACAAAATTATTTTACAAATACTTAAAGTTACAGATTTTGTGACTTATTCACGTATTACGAGTGCCTAAAAGGATTTATAGGGCGTGTTATCTCAGATGAATATATAGTCTTGAAGATGCAGGTTCATATCCCTACCCATGAGTAGGTACAACGCAGATAAAGCCGGCGGTAGAAAGTGTTAATAAAAATCTTAAAAGAACATAAAATAAGAAAATAAAGAGTTTACTTACAAAGGAAGCTATGAAAAAAGCTGTAAGAATATCTCGCGGTCATTAAAAATGTATGAAAACCCCTTTTATACGCACTCGTAAATTTTATACGAGCATATTTTTTATCAGCAATATAAACTTTGTAAGTTGAAATAGTCGCAATACGAAGAGGTAAATCAATTTGGAGGTACCCATAGGCACAAATTGAATCAGCTCTGATAAAGTACCTACCGACTTATCTGGAGAACCGATGACTACTTTTTTGTAAATAATATTATATTGTAAAACGTTTGGAATTCAATAAGAGTAGATTTTTATTTAGTTAGTCCAAAGCTTTTTGTTGGATTTTTATTCGAAGGACGACGGCAGCGTGGACCTGCAATTTTATTACCTTTATTATTATTTTTGATTAATAAATTTTAAACAAAATCAATAAAAAAATATGCGAGTCCTGAGCGGAGGTCAGGTGCAGTGCGGAATAATAAAAATTGCTGCTGTCTACATTCGAACTGATTTAAAAAATTTCTTATATAAAGTTGTTTATTTGAAGATGTTTACGTATGTACAGGCAAACTAAATTAACTCATGATCATATATGGGTTCTTGTAATACTCTTATCGCAATTACATTCTATATTTAGCTTTAATTACCATTTAATTCTAAAACTAGTGAGAAACCTTACATTTTCCTAGTAATTAAGCTTATTGTGGGTTCCGTTCCATTCCACTCCATGACAATGTCATATTCTCAGAAACGGTAGGTACCTACAAGCTTCGTTTCAAGCCGCCAATTTGTGGTTGTGTGAATTTTCATTCATGTTACCGCGCTGTCGGCACCCTGCTGATGATTATGAAATCCAGGGACATATTCCAGTACCGTAGAATTTATATTCTCCTACAAATTAATTGCACCTGGATAAAACCTTCACCTATGGAAGTATCTATGATTTGATCATAGCCTGGCTCACAAAAATACTTAAATTACGATAGTAATTATGACATTCTATTGAAAAAATCAAACTAACCTGGAACTCTTTTTTTAAAGTCTTCTTTAACAATTTTTTTTCGGCCTGTTATAAATTTTTATGAATTTTGGTTTTACTTTTCTATAGACATAGGAACCTATAAACCGTCTATGGTGCAGGCAGATCTATAAAGGAAAAAAATCGGTTCCCCTCTGAATAAACAAGCTGCGAAGGAAGTTATTTAATTTGAAATGGCCCCGCGTAGTAAATTAAAGGGTCTTGTTTATAATTTTCCTTGCCGTTTTGTTTATAGGCACAAATTGAACCCCTTTGTCCAAAGACGATTCGTTAATAGAGTGTCTATTCTGTAAATATTATTTATTTGCCAACGAAATTGGTTCCTCTTGTTATTAACAATAGGTATTCTAATAATATTTATGATACCTATCAATTCTATTGGAGATGTACCTATATTTATATTTTTGACATTTTTGCGAAATGCATCTTTAGTTATGGGAGAAATACAAGTAAAGTACTCATATTGTTCTGGGGTAAAATTTGTATGTTTGGATCATTACAAGAATCTCCGAAACTTTTTATCTGATTTCAAAATATCTTTGCTTACAATCTTAATTATTATCGAGGGTCATAAGCTGTTTCTATACCAGGACGCATTAAATAACAGACAAACAGATAAAACCGTGTGACAGTAGCTAGTGTTGTATGCAACAATAAAACTAACTAACAACCCGTGCATAATCTGAGTTTCTGAACATACCAAATTAAGCTTCGAACGAAATGCTTCCAGTTAGTTTGCATACAATTTTGGGAGCAAAATAAAGGTTTAAGTAGATGCGATTTTAGAATAGAGTTGTTTGAAACTAACGGTTGCAGTATTGCTACAATACAGCGGGATAGGTAAGCATTACTTCGGCTTATGAACAACGATACAGGGTTGCCATGTTAAACTAAATAATTTTGTATAAATAAATGTCCTCCCTAGCTCCCAAGGGAATTCATGTTTAAAGAACTTTATTTCGTAATTAGATTAACCAAAAATCATTTACAGAGAAAATGCAAATTGAGTCTATATAAATTAAATGAATTCTTACAATATATTTAGATATAAACACCTATTCAAGCATATATTTTTATTCTGTTCCGTTTGATTGCTGTTTCAAAGACATATTAAACTTTATTGAAGAATACCACTATAAGCAACTGCTTATAAACGAATACATTAAATTCTTAAATTATACTTTGAGAAATAAAGGCAAAGTTTAAAGCATTCTAGCTACTAAGACAGCGACTTTAAAACATATAAAATTTTAAAAATATCGCGAAGTTACTTCTGCTGAAGAGTATCGATACATTCTTTGAAATACGCTAAACTAATTGGCAAACTATATTGAACAAAGTAAACAATTTTATTTAAAAAACGGTTTATACACAAAAAAACATTTAATAAATGTGTAGGACCTACTGTATGTCTGAGGTAAATAAAAGTACATCCCACACATATATTGCTTGTTTAATAGAATTTAGTGTTTCTGTGAACCCTATTCTGCATGATATTGTTCGTAGCGCGGGATATTATTATTTTCGTGTAGTTTCCAAAGCTGTGCATTGTGTTACCGAACACACAAAATATTATGAACACTGAAGTAGTTTCTAATTAAACGTTTTAACTTGTACCTACAACCAGCAGGATCGTTGGCTAGCTGGCTATCAAGGCTGTGGTCATGGATTCCACGAAAATAAACAAATGTGTGCATGAACATGTCTGTTTGTCATAAAAATATCTAAATAGGGAGTAGTATATACCAATATTCTGATTATTCAGAATGATTGTGAGTGAAATATAAGCGTATTACTAATATTATAAATTTGAAGGATTTGTTTCTCTTTCACACAATAACGGTTAATGGAATCTGGATGACATTTGGTACGGGGTTAAAATATATACTAGGATACCAAATATTTACAACGCGAAAAAATTTTTCAACGTTAAAACTGTAATTTGAAGATAATTATGTCAAGGTTCATTATTTATGATTTCTAGCTTTAAGCAGTTATATTCGCTTTGTCAAGCATCATAGTATATATACTCTTTGATATAACTATAGTTCGATTAACACAGACACGAACAGCTTTAACCTTTATAGCAAAGTTTATGTGGGTGTTTTGTTACTTTTGATGTCGACTGTAAGTACATACTTAAGCGGTACGCCCACGCGGCGGGTGCGGGACGACTCCGCCAAAATTCACTAAGGAGATTTATTTATTTATTTCTTGGAAGACCAACAGCTATAAAAAAAACTTAATTATATTTTACATTGAAAATCAGGAAGCAAAATGGGAGATGTCAAAAATATATAATAATTTTCACTGTTTTATATGCTAAGTACGTTGTACCCACTTGCCTAATTCCAACCATTTTGCCATTCGTACATGTTGCTCCATCACACGATTATGGTAATTATTTTCTGTAATACCGTATAATATTTCTACCCGACTGCGCCAGAAGAAGGGTTATATTTATTTAATTTATATATATATCATATTACGTTAAAATAATTACGGTATGAATCGTCGTAGATTGTAAGTGTCTTCTAAACTGAATCCTGTACACGTGAACGTACACTCAAGAACTATTAATTTTTTATTGATGACAATCGGATTTTCAATCAAAAATAGTTGGTAAATACTCCATAATTAGATACATACGTGATAAAGTAGGTACATGAAACGACCTTTATAAGAAGCTTACTCTTGGGAACCTTAGCTTCCAAAGAAAGAAGCTAATTAATTATAACGTTACAGTAGGTATAAGTAATATTTCAGAGTCCATAGCTAATACACAAAAAAAATACATGTAAAAAATCAGTTTTCTCTGCGGATGAACAACATTTTAATTCAATAGGTTACTTATGCGAAATGTAACTCAACTCTTTTAGAAAACAGTTGTTTTATTTGAGCCATTGCACCGTCTGTATAGCTTCTTGAAGAGTGAAGGATATCTCACGTTTTATGATGTACACTTAGCATAATTGGATTGCATTTGTCTGTCCGTCCAGAGTCTAGTCTGAGAAACTTTATCACTGCTAGGTATTTTGCGCTTCACTAGCCGTAGTCTCTTCATAAATAAACAAACAGATGTTTGACAACCAATTAGGTTGTTCGATTAAATAATTAGATTAAAGTCGCTTTTAATAATCATTAGTTTATTTTTACCTGCCTCAATTTCTGTATGTCTAGTTGTTAAGTTAAATTTTGTCGTAAACAAAAAAATCTGCAGACATCATACTGAAATAATAGTTTAAAAAGACTCTAGAAGTGCATAATTAACGAATCAGTACACCATATGCTGTAGTATCGATAAATATATAAATTTATTATATTATATTAAATTTTAGAGCGGTTCTAATCAGTCTTGTGTTGTCAAACATCATCCGATCTTCATATTCGAAAGCTTTGCGTACCCACATTTTGTACGCTATTCACATGTATGCCGTATGTTCAGCCACATAAAAGTTATAGTTTGCATTGAGATATTGTAATATAGACGAATAGAAGTATATTATTTGTATGGAGATTCTTACGACTGCCGATGGGGTGGGTAAGGTATACGACATCGTATGTCGACATCGTCGCAAACCGTTTTCTCGTGAGTTGGCGTGCCGCTGTGACTACTGTGTGTCATCGGTTTCGGATGTGGCATAAGGCCATTAGTATGGCGATTCGTAGCTTATATAAGCGAGAAAAAGAAAAAAAAAAGTTGGTTTATCAGTACGATGGATGGTTGATGTTTTGTCAAATATTTCACGTATTAACGACTAGTAAACCAATGCAAGTATGCTGATATTTTTATATGTCATTCTAATGGCTAGATAAACATCAGTGGTCATATCTTCTCTAATAATAGTTTCCTATAATTTCTACCATTATCATCAAAACATAGGCTTATTACTGGCTGTGTGTTAAAATGTGAACTTACGTTTGCACGGCATAACAGTACATCATGAATTAAATTCGGACCACCGACCTGTGATCTTAGAATTCATGCCGCGAGTAGGTGCCCCCGATCCAGGTCGACCCTCTCCCACCAAAATTTCGACGGACTGGGCTAGGCTAGGCGAAAGCCTCAAGTCAACCTCGTCCGTTCACTTAGATAAAATCCCCGATAATATCGTCACCGCGGACGACGTAACAGGCGCAATCGACTGCCTAACAGATCACGTGCAATCGTTAGTTAACGATTGCTCACGGACAGTGCCGGACACGAGCGATCGTAAATGGCAAATGCCCGATGACATACGTGAACTGATTAGGCGGAAGAACGCAGTCAAGCACGTGGACGATCGTCGTCCGATGATACATGTCCGGGCTCATCTGCGCGCTCTCCAACGGGTCATCAAGGACCGTGTGGACGAGTGGCGTCAGACGTGTTGGGACCGTACCCTCGACGACCTCGAACCATCACATCAAGCCTTCTGGCAGTTATCGCGAAAATTCACTAAGAATACGATAGTTCCGGTACCTCCCCTCTCGCGTCCAAATCAACCTCTCGCGTTTGAAAGTGACGAAAAATCCGAATGCCTCGCCGACAGCCTGGCGCTTCAATGTACTCCTAGTTCTCTCCCGGTCGACCCGCGTCACGGGGAGCTGGTTAATTCAGAAATAGAACGGAGAGCTTCACTCCCGCTAACTCAGCCTTCCGCTGAGCCATCAGTAGCCACAGTAGTCGACGCCGATGAGGTAACGGAGCCCATACCCCCCGTGACCCCTGAGGAGGTCGAATCTATCGTCAAGAACTTGCACCCGAGGAAAGCCCCGGGGCCAGATAAAATCACCAATAAGGTGATCAAGTTATTCCCAGCCACTCTTATAGTGCTTTTAACCTCTATTTTTAACGCTGCCCTCTCTTGTAATCTATTTCTACAACAGTGGAAGGAAGCCACCGTGATAGGCATTCACAAGCCCGGCAAACCTAGATCCGAGCCCTCCAGCTATCGCCCCATAAGTCTGCTCAACGTCATGGGCAAGATTTATGAGAGGCTTCTCTATATTAGACTCAAAGCCTTTGTAGACGCAAATAAGCTCATTCCTGACGAACAGTTTGGTTTTCGAACCAAACATTCGTGTGTTCAACAAGTCCATCGTATTGTCGAACACGTCTCAAGTAAATTCATGCGCGGTCAGAAAACAGGCATGCTCCTCTTCGACGTGGCGAAGGCATTCGACAAGGTGTGGCACGAAGGCTTAATTTATAAGCTTTACACCATGGGTGTCCCACCTAGACTCGTGACCATCTTACGAGACTTTCTGTCGAACCGCCAATTTCGCTACCGAGTCGAGGGCGTTCTGTCTTCCCCTCACCCTATACGTGCCGGAGTCCCTCAGGGTTCGGTACTTTCCCCCCTATTATTCACGCTATTCACCAGCGATATGCCCAGGTTAGATAAATTCACTAACTTAGCCCTTTTTGCGGATGACACCGCCATATTTTGCTCAGGCACTAGCCCTCAGAATATCACTCGTAAACTCCAACGTGCAGCCAACGCGCTAGGCGCTTGGTTCCGCAAATGGAGAATAGAAATAAACCCCTCTAAAAGTCAGGCAATTCTCTTTCGCAGACCCACCGGTCGTGGTAGTCGCTCTAGAGACCTCCCCTCGACACCAGTAACGCTCTTCGGCGAATCGATCCCCTGGGGTAGGTCAGCCAAGTACCTGGGCGTAACTCTTGACGATAGATTGGGCTTCCGGCCACACATAAAGGCAGTACGCGCGCGTGCCGCCTTTGTGATGGGTCGGCTCCATTATCTCCTCAATTCAAAATCTAAGCTTTCGTTAAAATGTAAAGTTAGACTCTATACCGCGTGTATTCGTCCAATTATGACGTACGCTAGTACGGTCTTCGCTCAGGCTTCTCCTACGCGTTTAAAGCCACTTCAAGTATTACAGAACCGGTTCATGCGTAAAATCACGGGTGCCCCGTGGTACGTTCGCAACGTCGACTTGCACGTCGACTTAAAATTGCCGACCATCAGGCAATTCATGAAACGGGCCTCTCGTCGCTATTTCGATTCCGCCGTTAACAGTCATAATCCGTTAATCGTGCAAGCTGCAAGCTACACGCTTTCCCGAATATCTAGCGTACGCAGACCAAGGATCGTCCTTGCCGAGTCTGACGACGAAACCACCAAAATTCAAGACCAGCTTGCAGCCGGTAACTCAGCTCGCGACACACAACCCCACACTAATACACAAATCCGATTCCGTCCTCGCCGGCGAGGACCGTCGCGACGTCCCACCCAGTCTCGTCTTGTTAGTGCGGCCCGTGCCGCAGCAACGACCCAGTCCGCTCCCTAAATAATCATGTCAAGTGAGTCCCCACTTCCCCCAGTGACGCCCTGAGCCGAGGCACGGTCCCGCAGGGGACACCCTCAGCGCTGTCGCTTAAATTTTCCTTCGGTTGAGAGCCATCTGCGCTCACCGAAAAAGTCCGCGTAACGGTGTAAAAGCCATCTGAGGCTGTCACCTTCTAGTCCATTCAAAAAAAAAAAAAAAAATGGCTGTGTGTTACTTATCTTGACTCTAAGAACTCTTCAACTTAAATGAATATAATGAACTATTGGATTTTAGGTATCGAAATTGGCATCTAAAGCTTTAGTTCAATTGAATAATGCACCATTGTTATATAGAGCAGTTAAATAAGTTAATCTTCTATCTCGCTTTCCTCTTGGCCTCACAATAGTCTCGAACTGGCTGCAGTTCGAACGGCCATTATTCGCAGCGACTACTTACTGGACGGCTCACTCTTAAGTTGAAACCAGGGAGGTTTCATATACAAGTAAGCTCTTACTTTAAATGGGTTCCGATATATCCTTTAAGGCTATAAAGGTAAAATTACTTAGACATTGTTTGCACTATGTTTTTCATATCCCAGGGTAAACACAAAATAACATATTAGAATGGAATAAATCACTTATAGGTGCTTGTCCCTGATATTAGGTAAATTCTCGAGAGGAAATAATATTCGCAGTTGGAAATACTGTATTCACATCAGTATTAATTCATTCCCAAAGAACATGAAACATGGAGTTTTTTTTACGCGGACGGATAAAAGCTACAATAGTTTATCCAATACACTTGATTCTTTCCTCGGATTCAGACATCGCTTAGATTCTATTACAGATGCCGGACGGTGCCACACTTTTGTATGTTTGTTTTTGTTGCATTTTCGATGGAACTCCGTTAGTAAACTTTTATTTGCCAATGTGAAATGTATTATTATATTATTCTACTTTGACTGATATTATTGGGAATTGTAATACTTTTAATTTATAAATTGGTCCCTACAGTCTGTAAGTTTGTGAAGATAATGTATGGATTCATAAATATGTATTCATACATAAAATTCTCGGGATAAAAGATGCCACTATCAATCTCTATTACCAAAAACTCCAGTACAAAAATAATTTCTATATAATAACACGAGGTCAAGGATGGAGAAACAAACTCAGTTTTGCTTTTAATATAGTAATACGATTCGATATTCAGTTGATTTCGTAAATTTATCGTCCACAGTACATATTTGGGTCCCCTGTATATATTGCTTGGCAGCGGTTTCGCAATGCAATCTGTCCCCATATCCGCTTGCGGTTGCGTTTTTCGTTTTCCTACGAACGCAAGTCGGAAACTGAATTTCCCCGCTCCTCCTAATTTTCGTTTACTACATCTTGTTTCGACTGAACAGCGTTTCCTACAAAATTTTCCGGGTCCGCCGTAGATTTTGTACCTTCCGTTGAATGAAAGATTTGTATTTGTTTTACATTTAGGCCTCACTACCTAAACTACAGAATTTACAACGTTTTGTTAATTTACCTAACGTGCCTTCACTACATTATTATAAATTAAAGTGACCCTTGCGCTGAGTTTGTTTGTTCAAGCTAATCTCAGAAGCGACTCTATATTTTTAGTTTACATCGATGTAAAAAAGGCACAGGAATATAGGCTAAATTAGAGTAAGTAGTTATATAATGTTTCTTCACAGATAATCCATTTTTAATGAAGATAAAAACAATAGACACATACATACCTACTCAAATGCAAGTGGCGTTTTGCTCATTCGCACAACTTATCTCGTTAAAAGTTTTCCACAGCCCCTTTATTTCAAAAATGTTTGTTATTGCCTTATTTACTTTATGATAAAGTTCAAAATGTTGTTACGATTTACAAGTAGGTATTTGACAAAGCGAAGAAGGATAACATGATATTTCTATATCAATGCGTTTTACGCGTCACTTGATAATTGATTTGATCTCGGTTGAGAAGGTTTATGTCGTAATCCCGTACTATATTTAATGATGTTTTGTCATTAGCATGATTTGCTTGTGTTCAGTATTGGGATTAATAATTTAATGTAATTACCTACTATGTGGTTACAAGATACTTAGTATGTAATAATATTAGTGGTATATAATTGGAACCGCATCCCACTATGAGCCGTGTGTATTACACAGATGAAGAGTGTTTCGTATAATTACATCGACCTACCCGTAGTACAAAGTTTCATGTGGCTTTGAACCCAAACCACTTTTATTGTATGTTTATGTCTACAATAAGGTACCTATATTTAATAAACTTATAGTAATGTTTTAATACATTGGTAAAAGTATCAATTCTCTAAACTGATTAAGAAAAAGTTGGGGTAAAATTGGTAAAATCAAACTTCAAATCACTCTTCTCTAAAGTAGGGATTTGGCAAATAGAACTTTGTTCTACGGATAGATTGACATGTTACTTTTCGTCACACATAAGTAAGTACCTTTATCATGAGTTGATATTGAATTTGATACCAGACGGCACGTTAAGATTAGGGTGATTTTAATTTATGATTTAATTGTATATATATTAAGTACAACTGAGATAGTGTAATAACAAATTTTCTTTCATAATAAACAAAGATTTGTTTTTCATAGAACAGAAAATTAACGTTTACTTACCCTATATCAAAAAATACATTTGAAGTGTTCGCAGAAAAAAAAGGCTACCAATTCTCGATTTTGATTTCAAATTTTTCCGTATTCTCTCTCGTTTCTTTTGCGTCAGTCACATACATTCCATTCGTCAAATGCCATTTCCTCTTTTTCAGTGCCCCTCTTTGAAATATGTCCCTCTACCGACTGCGTAGTGTTCCTTTTAAAATTGAGATTTTTTCATACGCTCTTTATTGCATTAGGAATTTAGGACATTTAGAGATTATTTTTGTCTCTCTGTCCACGTTTATTTCAAGCCGTACACTCAATAGTGTTTTTTAAACTTTCGCAAAGTAAATTCGTGATTTATAGAATTTTGTAAGTTGCATTGATTAGTTAAAATTATGTTATATTATATTTTGATAGTAGTCTACGCGCGAATCGTCCCGATATATTTTAATAGATTGTAACAAAGTTTTCATATAACTAATATCGTCTAAAAAATAAACGTTTAAGTTAATCTTCTAAGATCAAAACTTGCAAGGTCTACGACCGTAGACAATCGCTACGGTGTAGAAATTACTACGGCGCGGCGTAGAGGTTATCTAGGAATAGTTTTCTTAGTATTTTTCAATGTTTAACTGACTTTTGTAAAGTTCTGATACATTTTACAGTACCAGTACTTGTCTGAATTCCCAGAATGATAAAAGCATTGTTTATCCTACAGTGAATAGGACTGTCTGTAATTAAGTAGCATAAGCAACAAATACAAGCACTTAAAGAGATACTAGATATTTATTAACATGAATAAGCTTAACTTGTGGTTTCCAAATGAGCCGCCCGAGATAAGTTAGTTTGGTGAAACAAGATTCTATGTTCTTTAAATGGGATGGGATGTAAGATAATAGTTTAAAGTCGGCATAATGTGCTCAGTAATATTATGCCTTTGAATATGCAATCTTGGACATAGGTCCTACATGGTTTACGATATTTTTTTTCACCGAAAGCTAGTGGTGTGAATCTGTATGTATTTTTTTTACATTGAAGTACGAGCTAGAGATTTAATCCTAATGCATTATCATGGGTCGGTGCGTTAGCCATATTACATTTATTTATATTATAGAGAAAAGCCAATATTTTAAAATGAAAACATTGTTTAAGCTTGCCCAACCATACGAAGACGTGGGTTGGTATTTATCAATATAAAATAGTATCATATTCAATTTGATATAAAAATAGCATTAAATATATCGCAGTATTACGTAGGTACGTAGCAACAGACAGACAAATATGAGCTTAGAATTTATTATTCCATGAATTACTAGTTTTGTATGTATTTGTTGTATGTTATTTGGTATTCAATTTCGTTTTGCCAATATGAAACGTAACTTTCGACTTTATTTTATTATTTAATAAGTTGGAATTGGAATTTATATGTGAGGAAAGACTTCGTAAAACTTGAAGTAAATACAAACATGATAAGCAAAGTTATGGCGAAACGGTACACACCGTTTTATATTATACTAGCTTCTCCCCGCGACTCCGTCCGCGTGGAATAGTTACTTTGGGCTGACGCTAACTTTCAACCCCCTTCGTTAACGTAGAAGGATGGCCTCGCAGAGGCAACTGATGACTGCACGCCGCGGCCGGCCCAGCGTATGAAGGCGCGCGCAGTACTTGATAATTATTTTGGTGCGATGTTATTTTAAATTTGCGATATCTCCTAAGATATTCATTGAAATTGAATGATGTAAATGGCAATTTTGTTTTAAATTAAATACTTGCGATGAATAACGTATTTATTTGGATAAGGATTAATATCATCTTTATAAAAACACCTTCACAAATAATGCTTAATTTTCGAAGAAATTTGGTTAGTATAAAAGTGGTTATAGTGAGCCAACCTTAACAGATAGACATATGCTATCGCGGACTTTTTTTTAGAACTTTTAAAGGGGAACAATTCTGTCATACATTATTTTAGCGTAACTTTAACCGTTTACGCAGCGTACGCAGCGGAAGCTCTCCACTGGAAAATAAATCTCCCGATTTTGAAACATTCTTCATTGGTGCTCCGCTCCTATTGGTCATAGCGTAATGATATATAGCCTATAGCCTTCCTCGATAAATGGACTATCTAATGGCGAAAGAATTTTTCAAATCGGATCAGTAGTTCCTGAGATTAGCGCGTTCAACCAAACAAACAAACAAACAAACTCTACTCCTTTATAATATTAAGTATAGACTAGCTGCTTTAGTGCGGTTTAACCTACGTAGTTTCCGTTCCCGTGGAAATACAGGGATAAAATATAGCCTATAATATAGTTACTCACAGATAATGTAGCTATCGAATGGTGAAAGAATTTTTAAAAACGGTTCAGTAGTTTTTGAGTGTATTCATTACAACCAAACAAAGTTTACCTCCTGTTAATATTAGTGTAGATAATGCGAATAACCTCTAATATATTCGTAGATTTAACCCAAGTCATTCCTTTATAGGTATATTCTGTTCATTAATTTAATTACGTTTAAGTACCTACATCATTCTTTTGGTGTATAACATAGTACCTAAGATGTAGTTATTTTCTAAGCTTATATTAATAAGGTACAACTTTCATTTTACATGGTTTTAGGAATGTATGTCAAACATTTTGTCTTTATCAACAAGTAAATATGTTTTTGAATTACCGCGCTACGTACGCTAACGAGGTACGCAAGCAGAATATATTATAAACAGCACAAAATACAAATTTAAGGTAAATGAATATGGCTATATGATTTATCTGTTGTAACCAGGCGAGGGCCGCCACGTCAGCTCACATCTATCTATATATATAAAAGAAAGTCGTGTTAGTTACACTATTAATAACTCAAGAACGGCTGAAACGATATGGCTGAAAATTGGTGGGGAGGTAGGTTAGAACCAGGAGACGGACAAAAGATACTTTTTATCCCGGTAAAATTTAAAATCCCCGGGAACGCGGGTGAAACCGCGGGGAGCCACTAGTATCTATATATATAAAATAAAGTCGTGTTAGTTACACTGTTTATAACTCAAGAACGGTTGAACCGATTAGGCTGAAAATTTGTGAGGATGTAGCTTAGAACCAGGAAACAGACATAAGATACTTTTTATCCCGGGAAAATTTAAAATCCCCGGGAACGCGGGTGAAACCGCGGGGAGCCACTAGTCTATATATATAAAAGAAAGTCGTGTTAGTTACACTATTTATAACTCAAGAACTCCTGAGTCGAGTTGGCTGAAAATTGGTGGGGAGGTAGGTTAGAACCAGGAGACGGACATAAGATACTTTTTATCCCGGGAAAATTGAAGATCCCCGGGAACGCGGGTGAAACCGCGGGGAGCCACTATTAAATAATAAACGAAGCATCACTCTCGTAAGCTCTCGTGTTCAGTCTTTTAGCGGTGCTGAATTTAAAGTCCATTTTAGCATATCCATGTTGACATTATGTAGCTTCATTTTACATGTATTTATGCGCGCATCTACAATGTGTTATGAACTTTAATGTTCACCGATATTATATATAAGTCCAGTGCATGAAAACACCTATTCTAAGAATTATGTTAGCGTACTTTAACTCTCTATTTCTATACTTTAGATTAGGAATTCTTTTCTAAGCACGTTTTTGTGATAAAAATTCTAAATTTCCGTGACATTCGCGAACATAAAAAGTTTCGATGAAGTTGGCGAGGTTTTGTTATGAATTATTTAGAGTTACTATTTTTGTAGCGGGTCCACGTGGATAGGCAGTTTAAGGAAAGTAAAATTAAATAAATAAATAATATTTTTTATATAAACAGTAACAAGTATCTCATACAAAAGGCTTGATTTAATAATAAAGAATATAATTAAAATTGTGTAGGTATGCATAATAAACGAGTTCATTACTCTAACAGGAAAATGAGAAAGACGATTGTAAAAAATTGCTGCCGAGAATAATAACAGTGAAATCCTTAAGATTTAAAATCATTTTAAGAATTTTCCATCGTTCAAATGCTTTGTGTTTGTGTATGATTTAATTTTCATCAAACCAATTATAAGACAACCCAGACGATTTTCTATAGATCGTGTCTTAGACATTTATCAATGAATTGGATTTTAACTCAATAACAAATAAAGAGCAGTGTTGCCAGTGCAGTCTAGTCAAAAATAAAACAATGGCAAAGTTTTAATAAAATTTTAATAATAATAACCCGTATTTAATTAATTTATTGGTTATTCATTGAGGCACATATTTTAACTTTCAAAGAATTTTGTTACATTACTCTGATTAAAACTACATATTTTTGTGTCACACATTACAATCCTATTTATTTAAATGTGTTTGCTTAAGATGATAGACCCTCATACACATACTTGGGGACCCCCAGGGGACCGACCACAGGTTAAGAAACACTGTCTAAAAGGTAACATGGCGGAGTGGGAAGCACTGATGGATTCGGACTACTTGATGCCTTAAGCAATTCACGCCTGTGTCCTGGTTTCAACAAAAATCGATCTTTTAACCTAGTTTTTGTAAAATAAATAAGATTATGAGATCTAACGTACCTTAGAAATGGAAGAGGTGCGACAACGATGAAAACCAAATTATAATTTATAAATTTTTTTGGTGATGCCCTAGGGAATTGCTTAATTTGTTTAGAGGTTAATCCGTCACTGGTGGGAAGTAACATTGATATAACATAAGTTACATTCCGGACACGGCTGGCGAGTGAATTACCTACTTGTTATATCAAGAGACAGATCCGCTTGTAAACAATGCGGTGATCAGTGGGACGGTCGCGTCGTGTCGCTGCGACAAGTTTTAATTGGAACCGAGAGGTTGATTGCATCGCTATATAGCTTAATATACTTATTTGTTTATTACCCTGACTAATATGAATGGGAAAGTAATTCTGACTGTCTGTTGCGCTTTTACGCCTAAATCACTGGGCCGATTTTTATGTAGTACTTAGTTATTAGTAGAGATAAACTAATGCAGTGGAAAAGGACATAGGCTAATTTTTATACCTTTAATGCTGAAGGAACCTGGGAACGCGGGTAAGATAGGCGGAAGCTAGTTTAGAATATGAATCTACAATCAACATCATACACAAAAAATTGCAGCTTTGAGGTGTATTTTTTTGGTCGCTGGAGCATTTCGGTCGGATCGGTTTTATTTATTTATCTGTGAAAGTTGATTTATTTTTGTATTATATTTCTCACTTTTTTTAAATATAAATTTTTTATACCATATATTTTTTACCTCCAGTATCATCATCAGTGGCAAATAAAGATAAAATATTGTAGGTAGGTAAAAAAGCTTACTAAATATGTTACTGATAAAGGATCCGGTACTAGCGACGCGACGTCCATTAAACTAATTACTTATTTAGGTACTTTTCACTTGCTATTCAACCCATCAGACTTGATTTAGGTAATTGAATCAGGTGTGAATAAGAGAATGCTCTCAGACAAGAACCGCACTAAACTTCGCAAATAATTAGTAATAAAACCAAATTAGTTAGGTACCTAGCTACTTAAGTTTTATTGTGCGCATAAAAAGTTTTCAGCTCGTAAAAGCTTTGTTAATGTGGAAATTGGATTAATCTTGTACCTGGACTCAGAATTAATTCCACCAAGTAGGTGTATATATCTTCTCTCGAATTATCATCTATACTAATATTATAAAGGAGTAGAGTTTGTTTGTTTGTTTGTTTGTTTGCTTGAACGCGCTAATCTCAGAAAGTACTGGTCCGATTTGAAAAATTATTTCACCATTAGATAGTCCATTTATCGAGGAAGGCTATAGGCTATATATCATCACGCTACGACCAATAGGAGCGGAGCACCAATGAAGAATTGTTATGTATGCGACAATCAAACACAGAGATCCAAAGCGTACTGATTTATTGACACCTTTTCACAAACCTACCTTCACAAAGCGACACAAAGCAATACCGTACATAACACTGTCCTCCCTTTATTAATATGTATACTATATAATAATTACAAGGGCACGAGTAATAAATAATAAGTTTGTTAGTATTATTACTACTGGACAGTAAAATTATTGTTAGCTTAACCAAACACAGTATATACAGAATTGAATCACATAAGCAGGCTAAGACTTAGCAAATACATGTTTTCACGTTTAAGTCTGAGCTTATTAAGAATTAATAACTATTTACATATACTTTTTTAATTTTTTAGTGCAACTTATAGCAGCTCTCCGGCGCATACGGTTTCCGTCAATCTCTTGCGGCTCCGGCGACGCCGGGGACTGCGCGGGTGTACCGAGTGGGGGCTGAGTAGGCCCGCTGTTCACACTCTCGTAAGACGAGTTCAGTGGAGATTCAGCTGAGAACGTTCTATTGCTATTAGGCGTGGTATCGTCCACTTCCGAGCCAGGCGTAATAGGATTGGGGTCATCTAAATTCGGATTAATCAAAGAATAACGTGTTCTACGTGGCTTATCAATTAATATCTGATCAACGTGACGCTTATGGACATGGCCATCATTCAGTTTGACAGAGTACGTGACAGGTCCCGATCTCTCCGTGACTACCCCTTCAGCCCACTTGTTCCCCTGCCTATAATCGCGCATGAGCACGCGGTCGCCCGGCGCGGCCTCGCGCAGCTTGCCGGCGGCGGCGGCGCTGCGCTGTGCGAGCGCCAGCTGCGCATCTCGAACTACTTCACCTGTATCGGGACGTAATAAGTCTAGTCTACCCCGTAGCCGATGTCCGAACATCGCTACCGAAGGTTCCCGCCCCGTAGTACAGTGTTCGGTATTTCTGTACATAAATAAAAACTGACAAATAGCCGTGTTATCATCAACCTTTTCGAGGGACGCCTTTTTTAAAACTCTTTTTATACTACGACCTGCATTCTCGGCTGCTCCGTTACTGGCAGGATGATAGGGAGCCACGAGTGAATGTTTAATACCGTTAAGTTTTAAATAATTTCCAAATTCAGAAGATGAAAAGGGGGGACCGTTGTCACTTACGATTCTTTTGGGTAAGCCAAACCGGGCAAAAATTCGCCTAAAACTATCTATTACTATAGATGCGGAGGTAGTGGTAACCCTTTCGACTTCGATCCACTTCGAATGAGCATCGATAATTATTAAATAATATTTGTTGTTAAAAGGCCCAAGAAAATCGACGTTTAGGCGTGACCAGGGCTCCGCTGGCCACGGCCACGGGTGCAGCGGCGCGGGCGGCGGCGCGGCGCGCTGCGAGCGGCACGCGGCGCACTCGGCGCTCGTGCGCTCGATGTCCGCGTCTAAGGTCTCCCACCAAACGTAATTACGTGCAACCTGCTTCATTTTTACTATTCCCGGATGTCCCTCGTGTATCTCTTTTAGTACGATTTGACGTAATGTTTGAGGTATAATTAATCTATAGCCCCAGACTAAGCAACCGCGATCTACGTGTAATGCATCCTTTCTATTAAAGTACGGTTTTTCAGATAAAATATGTGTATCCGACGGCCAACCGAACATTACGTATCCGTAAATTTTGCTCAAAAGGGGATCTTTTGCCAATTCAGTTTTAATTTCTTTAAAACTGAGTGGGAAGTCCTCTTGAACGAAGTTAAGGTAGCTACACTCCCCATCTTCATCCTTAACTCGATCGTGAGTCGAGTTCAAAGGGAGACGGGACAGCGCATCCGCATGACAATTTTTTTCTGACCTTACAAACTCAATATCGAAGTCATATGCGGCTAACTTAACTGCATAACGTTGTAGACGGCTCGCGGCTGTTACGGGAATGCCTTTATTCTTACCAAATATATAACTAAGGGCACGGTGATCACTACGTAAAATGAATTTTCTACCATACACATACTGATGGTGCTTTGAAACACCAAACACAATTGCTAACGCTTCCTTATCTAACTGCGAATAGTTGCATTCGGCGGCGTTCAGCGTCCGCGAAGCACAACACACGGGCCGCTCGCTGCCGTCAGCGTATCGCTGGGACAGAACCGCCCCCATTCCGTACGGGCTGCTATCCACTGATAAAATAAGCGGTAAATTCGGGTCATAGTGCGCGAGCACCGGAGAACTACTTAATTTCTTTTTTATCTTAACAAATGCCATATCACATTCATTGTTCCACTGCCATTTAACATTGTTTTTTAATAACTTATATAAAGGCTTTAAGATGTCACTCATATTTATACAAAACTTTGAATAGAAATTAACGAGACCGATAAAACTTCTTAATTGTGTAATATTTGTAGGCGCTGGAGCTGCCACAATAGCATCAATCTTATTATTATCCGTATGTAAACCATTTTTATCTATCTTATAACCTAAATAAGTTACGGAATTTTGAAAAAATTTACATTTTGAAAAGTTTACTCTCAAACCATTGTCTTTAAGTCGTTGTAAAACGGCCCTTAAGTTTGTCAAATGGGAAGTTTTACATTTTCCACTGACACAAATATCGTCAGCAAAAACAGTCGTAAAGGGCAAGCCACTCAATGTTTCCTCCATAATTTTTTGAAAGTTTTCAGGTATACACTTAATACCAAAAGGAACACGCTTGTAAACAAATGTACCGACGTGAGTGGTGATTGCCGTCATCGGCTGTGATTTATTATCTAAAATACATTGTTGGAAAGCATTAGACAAATCTAACTTAGTAAATTGTTCACCGCCTCCTAAGGCCGCGAACAGGTCTTCGATCCGTGGCAACGGGTAGTGGAAGTCCTTAAGTCGCGGATTTATAGTCACCTTATAATCGCCACAGATTCGAATGTCGCCATTAGATTTAATAACGGGCACTATTGGCGTGCCATAATCAGATCTATCTACCTTATAGACGACCCCCTCCCGTTGCAACCGATCGAGCTCGCGCTCCACGCGCTCACGCAAAGCTAACGGCAGTGGCCGTGCTTTGACAAATACAGGTGTTTTATCGCTCAAATGTAAACAAATATGAGATTTAAATGTACCTAAACCTGAAGCAAATACATCGGGAAATTCTCGTTGCAAAGACTTAGCCATCGAGTCTTCATCTGCTAAATTATGGTGACCCATAACTACTAATTTTAATTGTTTTATCCATACACGGCCTAACAACGGAGGACCGCCATTGTTGATAACGAATAACTTTGAAGTGACTACTTCATTGCCACAAGAAACATTCACCATAATATATCCGAGAGTCTCGATGGTATCGCCTGTATAGGATTTAAAAATCAATATCTTACTTAGTAACGGTAAATGCGAGAAATGTTTATCATAGAATTTTTTTGATATAGCGGAGATTTTGCTTCCCGTGTCAACTTCAAACCTCAATTTAATTTTTTCTACATTCAGCGTGACATAATAAGGGCCATCGCCATCATTACTCACAGATATCTGATTCATATTATAAAAATGACAATCATCCTCAGAATCGGTATTTTCCAAATAAAACTGACCTTTAGACTTCTTCACATCACCAGAATCCTGTTTTACTCGTCGACATGCCGTCTTTAAATGGCCTTTTTCGCCGCACGAGTTACAAGAATAATACTTATACCGACATCTGCCCTCTGAATGTCCGGTCTTGCCGCAGCGTCCGCACGGACGCCGTGCTGGCGCGGCCGAGTCGCGGCGCGGCCGCCCGCCGCCGCCGCCGCCGCCGCCAACCCGGTGCATGCCATCGCCCGCGGCCGGCTCGCCCGCCGCCACCGCCGCCGCCGCCGCCGGTGACGCGGCCGGTGCGCTCGACACGCTCGCATGCCGCTCCGCCGCTTCCAATGCCAGCGCGAGCTCCACGGCACGCTTATAATCCACATTTTTCTCGGCAAATAGCCTGGATCGCATTTCTTCACTAATTAACCCCGAGACGAACTGGTCACGAAGGTTAACTTCGAGAGTTGTGCCGAAATTACATGTTTTAGCTAGATGTTTTAAGCCTTGTAAATAAGATCGAACACTTTCACCTTGCTGCTGCTTCTTTTGCCTAAAAATGTGTCGTTCCGCTATTTCGGATCTCTGAGGTTCTAAATGTTCCTTCACTAATTTCACTAGAACATCAAAAGTTTTATCTTCCGGTTGATCGGGAGCACACAAATCGCACATGAGATCGTAACATTCTGACCCAACTAAGGTTACAAGTGTGGCCACGTGTAAATTCACTTCAATGTTATTTAGAGTCATAAATTGTTTCACACGACGAATATAAGTGTCCCAATTTTGTGTTCCAACTTCAAACTGTTCAACTTTACCAATAGGCATTTTAAACACTTTATTTTGCACGCGTATATAATGTAATAAGGATTAACTCGTTCGCCAGTGTTATGTATGCGACAATCAAACACAGAGATCCAAAGCGTACTGATTTATTGACACCTTTTCACAAACCTACCTTCACAAAGCGACACAAAGCAATACCGTACATAACAAGAATGTTTCAAAATCGGGAGTTTCTATTTCCTTTTGAGAGCTTCCGCTGCGTACGCTGCGTAAACGGTTAAAGTTTCCCTAAAATGATGTATGACAGAATTGTTCCCCATCAAAAGTTCTAAAAAAAAGTCCGCGACAGCATATGTCTATCTGTTAAGGTTGGCTCACTATAACCATTTTTATGCTTACCAAATTTGTTCTAAAACTAAGCATTATTTGTGAAGGTGTTTTTATACAGATGATATTAATCCTTATCCAAATTAATACGTTATTCATCACAAGTATTTCATTTAAAACAAAATTGCCATTCACATCATTCGATTTCAATGAATATTTTCGGAGATATCGCAAATTTAAAATAACATCACAGCAAAAAAATGATCAAGTACTGCGCTCGCCTTTACGTGCGGGGCCGGCGTGCAGTCATCAGTCAGCTCTGCGAGTCCATCCTTCTACGTAAATGAAGTCGCGGGTTGAAAGTTAGCGATAGCCCAAAGTAACTATTCCACGCGGACGGAGTCGCGGGCAGAAGCTAGTAATGAATATGCCGATGTTTCTCCAAAACGAGTTGTTAAAATTTGTCTTTTTCGTTATCCAGTAATTAAGTAGGTATACCGTACATTTGTATCACATGATGTACTTCGTACCTAAGTTAACAGGCATTCATGTAAACATTATTCGATGATTTCGGCGGCGGATTGACCGCCATCCCATGGGATATCATGGGACAGGACTGGCTTAACATTTGATACATTTATCTTATCACAGAAATTCCCTTTTGAATGAATAGTTACGTCGTCGAAATGTAAAGCCACCCTTAAAACATCGCCATTCGAGATAAAGGGGTGTTTCACTAATTTGATTATCGTATTCTATTCATTAAAGTGTCGGACCGCATTCATTCCCGATATTGCCACCCCGGGTAGTACCCCCTGCCCCTCCCACCTCGGTACCCTCCCAGGGGGATGCAATTAATAGTTTTACACTCCGCACAGATTCGGCACTCTGGGCAATTTTAGTTTATTTGTATCCAAACTATTTTACGACCAATTAGCTTTCAAATTAATGATACTACCACGGACGTAACTCTTCGGAACGTCACCGCTCGGCTTTATAAAGAATAACGGCATAGTTCAACTGATTTATTCAATGATCCAGGAGCAATGAAATCAGGAGGACATTTAACAATTTCCGGGTACCGGCAGCGTAAGGAGTGCTTCCGCCGGGACGTCCGTGTCCCGGAATCATTTTGACAATTTACCTACGTTGGCTACCCGACTCGGTGAAGAGGGTTGAATTGAGGTCACACTGTCTCTTGTAGCAGAACTTCCTCAAACCTCACATAACGAGTTGAAATAATTATCAAAGCCAGAGTAGCGGAACTAACAAAGAGAGAAGTGTATGAGACGCACAGACGCACACTCACAATCACATAATACAAGTTTATGTGCTCCCAGCCCCCACATTTGCGGTTAGGGTTGTCGCGGGATTAGAACTTATTTGATTTATACTAATATTATAAAGAGGAAAGATTTGTTTGTAATGAATAGGCTCCGAAACTACTGGACCGATTTCAAAAATTCTTTCACCTTTGGAAAGCTACATTATCCCCGAGTAACATAGGCTATATTTTATCCCTGTATTCCCACGGGAACGGGAACTACGCGGGTAAAACCGCGCGGGGGCAGCTAGTATCGAATAAAATATAAAATGATTATAGGGAAGTCGGAAAAAAATATTTACTTCAAATGTTACCGTTTGAATATCAACAATTTTTTTTATCTGCTGCATATGGCAAGTGGTATGTATAATCTACATTTCACGATTCTGAGATTTAGAAAAAGAAATTAAATACATGCGGTAATTTTATAGGTACTTTAATCTGATTGACCATAATAGTACCTACCTACTATGAAATGAGCATTGTAGTATCACATAAAAATTCAGTTTAAAAAAACAATAAAACAAATTTTCAAAATAGGTACAAATAACACTGTTAATGTTCTATAAGCTTTAATCTGCATCTGTTTTTCTTATACCAAAACTAATAGTACCTACCAGGCTATAGGTAGGCAACCCTATTCACGGATCGAGCCCTCAAGTGTGTATAACCCAGTTATCCGGCGGAGCACTGTGTTTATTACTGAGATGTTTTCCTACTCGAGCCTCAGCGCGGCGCAGGCCGATCGTTGTATAATCAGATTCACCCATTCCAGCCCTATGAATAACAAAAAAAACCACAACATTTTCATCACAATATACATATAATATGATCATTGTGTGTTATTGTACAAACACACAGTGGGTTAACAAAGGTTTACCTTCTCTGAGGATCGTTCAGTAAACAGTATTACGGAAACAATGAATGTTTACCGATAGAATTATAAGTACGATTTTATACCTAACAATTTTATGCTGAAATAATTTGCTGTATTTTCGGCCATTTCGTCATTGGTATTTTTTACTAATAAAATTACTAGATCAATCATTTTCGCTGTTTTGGTCGTGAAGTCTTTCGATTACTATACTATATTTTATCCCTGTATTCCCACGGAGGGGAATTACCCGAGTAAAACGCGCGGAGGCAGCTAGTATACTATAAAAAGAAAAAATATATATAAAAAAAGATAGACCTATTGGTTAATATTGACTTAGATGAATGCATTGCAGAGTCAAGGCGATTCTCTCGACAGACTAATGAGCTAATAAGCTGATCGGTATAATAACTAATTTGAATAATATAATATTGCGTGAGATAATTTCTGATGTCGCTGTAGGCTTCCACTTGACACCGGGAGCAGTCATGCTATACATAATAATCGAGTGGGGCACAGAGTAAATATGTGCAGAAGGAAAACTCTAAATTATTATCCATTTAGTTGAGCAGTACCGGACTCAGGATCTTAAACTGCGAGGGACGTAACCCCATCAAGGCTTGGTTATATCAATTAGTCGGTATTTTAAAGAAAATACAACAATATAAATCCAATTCGTACCTCCCCAGCCTCGGATCCATTACTTTTCCAAAGTATATTTTGAAAAGTAGTATTCAGCCGTCAGTGAACTAGATCAGTTCACCTTAGTTATTTTTTTTATGTTTCAATGTTTATTGTTATTTTTACAGTAATTTCACAAATTGGGTGTTATATACGAATTAAAATAGATCTATTTGGTGGTTCAAGTTTCGGTGTTGATAGTACAAAGTTAGGTAAACTCCGCCCGCCTCGCCCCGCCCGAGGTGTACGCCAGTAATAATATTGTGTCGACGCAATCTGCATCCAGTCGGTACACCGCCGGACATTGCAACTTGTATGTACTTTAATTTAGTTGTACCTACCACTAATACAAATGCAAAGTTTAAATCTGAATAAACTATAATTTATCTGTTTAATTCAACCGCTTTGTGTGTAGCGACATTGGCTTTAAAGCTGCCTATTGTATGTCGACTATCATCCAAAACCAACATTTGTGTACATGAGCTTGCCTTTAGTATAAATATCCTGGGACATTTTTCACACACGGATACCAAAGTATATAGATAATTACATCCAGACACAGAACATGACAGACAGGACATATTCATGCATACAAATGTTTGTCCTGGGTGGGATTCAAACCCACGACCAGCGGCTTGAAAGCTAACCGGTCTGTCAATAAAGAATGAATTTGAAATATATGTAGTGTATCAGCTATCTGGTTACCGTAGTACAAGCTACTATTAGTTTGAAATCAGATAGGCTGGGTGAAAAAAGTGTCCCAGGAAATTTATTTAAAGCAGAATCTAAATCAGTATGTATATGATACTCATAGATTTTTGATTTTTAAATAAAGTAAATAATACAAATAGATAGAAAACCTCTCATTTAGCCTCCATCTACAATAAGACTAGTATATTTATTTAGAAAAGGTACAGACGAATTATTTATTCATGTGGCTATCTATTATTAGATACCTAATTGGTTTAGCTTTGGCAAGGACTATCCAAATCTAATTAAGAGTATCACTAACATTGACTGGTTTCTTGATTGGTTTCTTAATAGGTACTCTGCACCTGTCTGGACAAACAACCAGACCCTAGGTTGTCTAAATAACCTAGGCATTTAATACTAGTCTGATGTTTATTTGAGTAATTGCTGAGTTAAAAAGTATTTTTGAATAAAAAATATTTTGGCGTATAGGCAGTCGTTTCACATGAATTTAGTTGATATTTATGTTATTTTACTTTTATAACACACGTCTGGTTGCCGCGATGCCCTCATTCCGTGACGAAGTTTTTAATTGATACGTAGGTATTTGAATAAAATCAATGTATCGTTTTTTCGTTTGTGTTTGAATAACATCTCATTCAATCATCGCTGGTCAAATAAAAATTATATAATAATATTTATAACCATAACTTGAATATCTACTTGTTTTTGTAAAGTAATCTAGCTTTGCTTAACGCAATGTAAGATAACTGTTACGCATCGTAAAATTTAAGTGAATTTTCATTTTGTGATATTTTCTCATTTAAATTTCGTGGCGGTAAGCATAATCTTGATCTACATTTTATTTTTTAATATAATTTAGGAACATGATTAACACATTCAGCCACGTGGTCCAGATTTAGCAAAAATATCATCTATTTGGGTGTTTTTATTTTGCCTCATTTTCTATTAAAATATAAAGAAATGTAAAAATTTTTTTGGTGTTTAGAATGCATAAGTAATCCAATTTGAAATTATTTTATGGTAATTCACGCACCTCGGAGAATATCTATAAGGGATCCTTGCATCAGTTGGAGCCAGCGCACCGTGAAATTAAAAATAAATGAACATGTCAAAATTACTATTAGGCTGTTTATGACATGCCGAAAGACGTGTTTGCCGAAAAAAAAACTCGAAAATGTATATTTAAAGTGGCAGACATACTAAAATAAACACTAGTTCAATATTAATAGAGTTTATTTGTGTTTGTAAAAAGCGCACCTCAGGACATTCGGTTAAATTGAGTGCTCAGTAAAGTTGGGCTAGACAACACCTTCGCAAATACCTACCAGACACCTTCCCTCAATGATAACATTAAATGACTGTTTGTAACATCGATGTGTGTTGCCACCCTGCAAATAGATATGCCTTTTATTTATATTTAAGTATAATTTTATTAAAATGTTAATGTGTATTGAATTGTACATATTACAATTTACTAAAGCAGAGAAGAAGCCTAAGTTGGTTTTCTTCTGTAACATTATTTAGTATCTATTTTGGTCGTCAGAAAAATATTGCACTTGCTTATATACTTATACAAAGTAACTTAAAAAAAATACTAGTATATTCTCAAATTGTGACAGAATTTCTCCAATCCTCGGTGATGAAATTAAGTCTTATAGCTATAGAGTAGTCATAGTAAGCAAACTGATATTTTTATTATAAAAACAATTATGCTTAAGTATAACTATTTAACATGTTCTATTATTTCTACATTTTGGCGTATCTACATTACAAAAGATCTTTGTTATTTCTCACCTGCGGCTGCCGGTCTCCGCCACTCAATAATATCGATGAAGCAGCACTTCTCGCTTCTACGAACGAGTGCTGTATTCAACACTTTTAGAGTTCCTTTTCGTTAAGTCACTAGCATTAAACGACTGGAACATTTATTACTGAACGCTAGCTTTCTTTTGGCGATTTAATCAATGTACTTCCAACGAATTTAATGTAGTGTTTTTACCATAGAGGAAAACTGCCAGATGCGGCCATTTATCGTCTGTTAGTTTTTCGGTCTTTTTGTCCTCAATTTCCTCATTATTTAAAGGATAGCAATACTGATAAGTGACTCGGAGTTTTATAAGGCTAGTAGAGATCTAACTAAGTTCTGTCTGAATCTTTAGACGAAGGAGCGTATAAAAAGAGAAATTGACAGAAAACTATTCAATTTAGGGAATGTTGAATCATGTAATAAGTCTAAAAGTCTAATTAAACCTGCGACAGACATTCGAACAATAGGTATTATATGGTAAATTAGTTCCAAAAAGTACTTACTTACTTTATAACTATATAATTTTTAAACCTGTAATTGTGGAATTTCTCAATGTGCACAAGAAAGAAACATTTATTGAATCAGCCAAGAGTTTCCGTATAAACAACAAATCGAATTTGACAACGCAACATATCAACCTCAGTGGAAACCCAGAAGTTATTTACATATCTGAAAGTCTACCAGCAGCAACTAAAAGACTATATGCCCAGGCCCGAAAATTTGCCTTAGAAAATAATTATCGGTACTGCTGGACCAAGCACGGATACATATTTCTTCGCAAGGAGAACGGCGGAAAAACAACAAAAATCGATAAAGAAGACGACCTTAAGAAGCTGATTTCTGCGAAATGACTAGATGAGATTTTGTATGTATATATAATTAACCTAGCATTTATTTTTCTGGTACTTAATATTTCTTGCACAGTTCATTATTTTTCTACACACATTTTTAAACACATCCTAATACTTAAAATACGAATTTCTACACAAATTCCTAAACACATTAATTTGTTTCACACTTTTTCATTCAACCAATACACTTCACAAACAACACATTACAATACAGACTTCATAATCATAGGGCGGACGGATTCTTTTCATATAAACTACAGCGTCTCAAATATTTATGTTACTCAGTTTATGATACACAACTATAATCCCATCAAATACGCTAGTATATCATTTGCTTTACAATGTTTGATCTAACTAATATTAATACCGAAATTGATAATGTAAGTGTATCGGAAGCTATGTTAATTAAACCAAGAGACTGCAAAAACAAACTTAAGTTTAACAAAAGTCTAAAAATTATTACTCAAAACATTAGGAGTATTCACCATAACCTTGACCATTTTGTTTCTTTTCTTAAAATACTTAATGTAACTTGTGATATTTTAATTCTAACAGAATGTTGGCTATCGGATATTAAACCCCCTCCACAACTTGAGAACTACAACTTACATTACTCACAAATAACTTATAACCAAAATGATGGGGTGGTTATTTACATATTAAAGGATATCACGTGTAGACTAGAACAAATATATCTTAATGAAGCCAACTGTCTTCTAATAGAAATACAAAAGGAAGTTGCGGTTTTGTGTATATATAGGTCACCGTCAATTAAAAATATAGACCCATTCTTAACGTCTCTCGACACCAACCTGAAACCTCTTGCTGATTATAAAACGTTACTCGTCATAGGTGACCTAAATATAGATATAAAGCCGCAAAATACTGATGACAGGAGTGAAGAATATCTGAATCTTCTTGCCGAAAACGGTTTGCTTCCAGCGCACACCATACCAACTAGGCTGAATAATTGCATCGACCACATTGTCTCAAAAACCCCATATGAATCGCAAACTTTTGTTATTAATTTTGATCTCACTGATCACTTGCCTGTATTGTATAATTTGAATAATCACCTGAGTCGAAATAAAATAATCAAAACTAAAAAGATAGTTAATTATGAAAAAGCCACTGAATATATTAATGAGTGCGATTTGTCGTTTATCCTAACAGATAATTCTCCTAACGTTGCAGTGGATAATTTAGTTACATGCTTAAAACAATCACTTGATGATAACACAACAATAAAAAAGATTCCAAACAGGAAGAAAATAATAAAGCCCTGGATCAGCTCAGGAATGTTACGTTGCATAACCCACAGAGATTCACTACATCAAAAACTCAATAAGTCTCCAGATAATGAAATTCTTAAGACCAGCTATTTACGATACAGAAATTTTTGTAACGACATACTATACCGATTAAAAACAGAGTACAATAGATCTCAAATAAACAGCTGTAAAACCCCAAAACAAACATGGAATACAATACGAGAGATTACTAATATGGCCAAAAACAAAAGTCCGTCTGAGGAACTACTGCAACTCCACCCGGAGGGTCCGGAGGCATCTATAAACATAGTTAACAGCTACTTCTGTGAAATTGGTCAAAAACTTGCTAGTAAAATAAACAATAATATATCGGTACCGATTGCACAGCAAGAATCAAATGCTGGTTCTCATTTGGACTCTTTTGCACTTTTACCGACAGATGACGTAGAAGTGGGAAACATAATAAAAAGCTTAAAAAACGATTCAGCCACGGGTTGGGACGGTATTCCATCAATTTTTCTAAAATTAATTAATAAAAAAGTATCTCCTATTTTGACACATATTTTTAACCTTTGTTTGAACGACGGTATTTTCCCTCAATGTTTTAAACGGTCCATAATTCATCCAATTCATAAATGTGGTAGTAGAGACAGTGTCGAGAACTATCGTCCAATATCGGTATTAACATCTTTGTCCAAAATTTTTGAAAAATTAATTAATAAGCGTTTACTGGATTATCTAGGCAAAAAGCAAATAATTTCCACCTCACAATTTGGTTTCCAGTCAAATAAATCAACGGAAGATGCAGTTACACAACTTGTAAATACTGTAGCTAAAACATTGGACAATAAAGAGAAGTGTATCGGCGTTTTTCTTGATTTGGCGAAAGCCTTCGACACTGTTTCTACGTCCATCTTGCCTCAAAAACTAGAATCTATCGGAATTCGTGGTGTCCCGTTAAAATTACTCCACAGTTTTCTAACTAACAGAAGTCAGACAGTAAAGATTGGTGACCACTATAGCTCGGAGCTTCCCATCACTTGTGGAGTCCCACAGGGCAGTGTCCTAGGGCCAAGCCTGTTTCTTATTTACATAAACGACCTGTGTAATTACAAACCCCCCAATGGTAGTATCTTCTCCTACGCAGACGACACCGCTCTTATATTTAAAGGAAATACTTGGGATGAAGTGAAAAAATATTCAGAAACGGGCTTGGCCCACGTGTCCTCATGGTTAAACACAAATCTTTTAACTCTCAATGTCCAAAAGTCTAAATACGTTGCCTTCAGTATAAAAAAGGAATATTTACCAACTTCCGATTTTAAATTGAAACTTCACACATCAAATTATTGTATGGAATCGTTCGTTTGTAATTGCCCCTGTTTGGATAAAGTGAGTAACATAAAATACCTAGGTGTTCAAATTGACGAAACCCTGTCGTGGAATGAGCAAATCGCCTTATTGTCATCTCGCACACGCAAGTTAATATGGATGTTTAAAATGCTACGTAATGTTCTCAAACCTCAACTGATTAAGTCTGTTTATCTTGCACTAGCGCAATCAATATTCAGCTACTGTATTTCTGCCTGGGGCGGTGCATGCAAAACAAACATGATTAAAATTGAACGTGCACAAAGATCGGTTCTTAAGGTTATGACAAAGAAACCGTTCCGATACCCAACTGAAAATCTCTACCAGGACTGTGAAGTTCTTACGATTAGACAGTTATTCATACTCAACATCACACTTCACCAACATTCTACCCTTAGTTATGATCCGTTCTTTATCCTTTCTAAACGTAGATCAGACAAGGTATGTAAAACAGCGACACACCGTACAGCTTTCTACCGTAGGCACAACGAATTCCTAGCACCCTATTTGTACAATAAACTTAACAAACATTTAAATATATACAGCAAAACAAGATATGAGTGTAAATCTGTTACTCGAAATTGGCTGCTTAAAAGAAACTACACTGAAACAGAGTCTTTACTGGAAATCATGCAATAATAATAGTCTTTTATCATGCAAACTTGTTAAAAAAAAAAAAAAAAAAAAAAAATTATATACTGACATATTTATTTAATAGAATACACGAACCATAGAACACCCACTCACATAATCACTCATTAAGCAAACAAATCAAACAATCACGCAAACACACATACACACACACATACACACACACGCACACACACACGCACACACACACGCACACACACACACACACACACACACACACACACACACACACACACACACACACACACACACACACACACACACACACACACACACACACGCATACGCACGTAAAAATCTACTTTCATTATTAGAAAACTTAGAAAACCTGTACTACTGTAATATATTTTGGTGATCCGCGGGTGAGGACCTGGAGACCTGAAATACAGGGTCGCCCTAGTTTAGGCTCCAGATCACACACTCGGGGCGGTTGATGTTATTATTTTAGTATATATACCTTTCTTTTATGTTTGTAAGCATATCTACTGTACCGTTCTTGTGTGTGCTAAAATAAATTTCTTTATTATTATTATTATTATTAATTGACATAATTTGTTCGTAACGTTATATATGTAGGTGACTAATAAGTCATTTATAAGTTTGCTCCAAAACTTTGAAATTAATCTCAGTAAAATCTGTAATTGGCATTTGAAATTAATGTTTTAGACGACTTTTAAACTATTTCAACAACCTTAAGATATGTAAAATTTTGTTTTATACACACTTCTTTCAGACACATAAAACTTGTAAGGTAGGTAGCAGTATTCAACCAAGTTTTAATACACAATTTATTTATTACTCTTCATTCCAGCAATTTTTTATTGACTCTTCAATAAATTTTAAACAAATAAAGCTTTCAGAATATAAAATTGTATTTTTTACAAATTGTCATTTACACCAGTACATACTGTCATTTATAAAGCTTTTGTCTTTAAACATCGTGGGGTATTCAAGTATAACCAATATCCTTACGATCTGATCAATCATATTGGATTCACGTATCGTAACGATACAATTTCATTCTCATAAAACTTGGAAGTCCCTCAGGACGACGGGTAGAACCGAAAAAACTTTGCACTAGTACGGAATCCTAATCGTATACCAACTGGATACGTATCCCGAACTCTGCATGTTTTCATTATGAATTTACAACATATTCAGCAGACGCGCTAACTCATCTCGTTATCATAAATACGGATACTCTCCAGAATTATAAATAGACACTGTCTGTCTGCGTCTAAAAATATGCATTGTACTTCTAAAATTATTCTGAACAACATTCATATTCATTATGTTTATTAGTTTAGATACAACTTTTATAATACTGTACCCTTATTTTGTGAGTTTCGGATTACATTGACTATTCGAGGCGCAGATAGGATAGGCAGACATTCAAATTATTGGCACAAAGAGAGTAAGATAATCTTAAAAAAACATCAAGCTCATATATTACGTGACATAATTTATGTATTTGCCATTTTCTAACGTCATATAATAAAGAGAGAGGTATAGCACGTAATATCGCAAGTCTACAAACGCAAAAGACTACTAACATAAGTAAACCAACAAACAATCTTGCGAAACAAGTTTTCTCGAACAGCATGTATGTTTTCTCTTATATTTTATAAGGTCGGCAGCTCAGAAGCACTTTTACTATGAAAACATTACAGTTGACGGACCATTTTTGCATATTTGTCTTTGAAATTGACGTCGAGAATTGAAATATACAGCAGTAACAAGTGGCAATAGCACTCCACTCCGAGAACGTATAGGGAATCTAATAAGTGAGCATTTATTTGAGTAAAAGAGGAAAATAACCTTTATTGCTTTGGAAATTCTGCTGTCTTGTAATACTATCATAGGTGGCTGGTACAGTCGACTGGATTATTGAAAGTTTACATTTTTATTTCAATCCAATTTTTAATTAACACTTTAATCCAATACTTTTAAAACTAAATGCGGGAGTGAATTCCTAGTACTGTGCTAGTTGTTTAGTAGATTATTTTTTTCACTTACCACAATCTCAAAATATGTGGTAATATGTCAGTGTCAGTTTTTTTTTCATAAATGGATGCTGACCAGCAATAATGTGTCAACCCACAAAAGTCGAAAACAAAGGTTTTGATATATTTTTATAATGCATCGCGTGTATAACATTCTACAAAAGTCATCTAAAACATAAAAGTACATAAAAAATGGATTTATGTCATACAAAAAGTCGTAAATCACATAGACAATATTATCTTTAAACGCCATTTGCTCATAACGAAGTTTATGAGGGTTAACACATTATTGCTTATCAGCATCAAAATATCGTAGGAATATTTGTGCTGCCAAGTGTACATGCACTACAGTACATGGGCGCACACATACAGACAGAAACACACCACTCTGTTGTTATTAGTTCTGTACGCCGGATGTGAGTGCAGCGCACTGCAGTGTGCTTTGCGATATTATTTTAAACCATACTCTTTCCCAATGGGGCTACATATGGCTTATGGGGCCATGGGGCATGAGGCTATAGACCTTATCAGCAAGCCATTTGATCATGAACATGCAAAGTCAAGCAGGTTGTCGTTGTTAAAATAGTAAATAGTAAGTAAATGGTTCCAGTAAAGGATGGTACGGCAGTGTTTGCTTCGCGCTCGACTTGGCGGGGGCACTAGCAAACCCCGATTTGGATTAGTCTAAGATAGACAATATTTGCTAATGAATTCAGCGCCGAAGACTTTACCACTTTAGAATAAAATATCATCTGAAGTTTAAATGAACTCCGCCAATCGGGCGATTTTACAATATGCATGCATTTTTGCAACCAGCTCCCAACTCATCAGATACGATTATTAATGCAAATCCAATCGGACTCCAGACACGAGAGGTTCAGAGGATATTAGTCTATCGACTTCGGGTCTATACTACAATACAATAATATGTAGGACTTGGAAACTAAAGGTACTTTAGAGCAAAATTTGATAGCCAAGTAGTTCTACCGTACCGATTATAATTATTAAGTTTCACCATAATGTGCTCAGTATACCTTGGGAAGGACAACAACCATAGTTTCATACATTTTAGCATTCATTCATAGTACTTAATTTAAAATTTACAGTGAAATTACGGGTATATGGGACTAAAAAACTTATTTTATCATGATGAACTACGTACGCATTATCAAATGTCCAATTACTATCCCAAATTGACATAAAGCATAGACTACAAACGTAAAATTCCGTCAGATTTGATTTCATTATGTTTACCGATTACAGTAAAATAATAACGAAGATATTCTCCTAAAATAAGTCGGCGCACATAAAACGCCCGCGCGATGACGCGACACTCGGCGTTTTATCGCCTCAATCATGTTTATCGCAGGCGTTATGAGAAAACGCCGTAAAAATGTAGGTTACACACACGTTGTCGGTGACCCGGACAACGGGAATGTACCTCTGGTTGAGGGATGTATAGGGCTTTATATAGTTTAATTAGCTACCTGGAAACATTACACAATTGTTCGTCCCATCGTTTTTAAGCTATTGCATAGCTTTTATCGCGGGCTCTGAGCGCGGCGACCGAATCAAGAAATTCCGTAACGAAAAAAACCTAACACCCCCCACTCCGACGGGCAAGGAGGTGTGGCTTGAAGGCCGTGCATCGTCTAACGTCGTTTCAGTTCGGCAGTCTTCGACACGGCGTTGTGTGCGATTAGACGTATTGTACGACTCTATGAAACTCGCACGAATCGAGACGAGCTGCTCCGAAATCGGACGAATACATAAGCAGCTGTTTATGAGAAAGTATATAGGTGTATATGTATTTATGTACAACAATGAATAGCTGTACTTGTAAAATTTGTGTATGAAGTGTTTTGAATATGAATGAACAAAGTGCATTTAATATTAAAATAAATAAATAAAATTATAATTGCATAAGTTGATACAAAATGCTATGCAATGCAATAGCTTTACCGCGGCAGTCCCCGAGTGCCTCACGTAATTTTTTTTTTAACTTAGTCAGTGCACTTACATTAACATTTTTACTTATTTTATACTAGTGGCTCCCCGCGGTTTCACCCACGTTCCCGGGAGATTTTACATCTATGTCCTTTCATAGGCTCCAGACAATCTGTGTATAAAATTTCATTTAAATCGGTTCAGTAGTTTTAGCGTGAAAGCGAGACAGACAGACAGAGTTGCTTTCGCATTTATAATATTATTTAGGATTTTCTTTTAAGACAATCGAGACTATCATATATCCCATCCCCTTATTTTGGTAAATGAATACATGTTATAAAAAAGTACATAAAGCATATATTTTCAACTGGTCCCAGCGTTTTCCGGGGGCATCACGTTGCCATGGAAACCCCACAGCTATACGATTCATTATTTGACGAACCAGTGACACGGTGCATTGAATAGCTCTCCTGTGTCAGCTGATCCTCGGATTAACGTCCCGCTATACGTGCCGCGTTCAATTTTCGTTTATACCACTTTACATTTGTTTTATTTACCCTCGTAAATGAGGGTAAACGGTCGTAAAGGTAATGTTCCGTACAAGTACATATTTGTAATCGTTTTTTGTTAATGCGTATTTGATCCGCTGTTCGAGTCTGTACTATAGTATTATAGCGTTGTTATACTGTGTGTTTGTCTCAATGAACTGTGCATAATTTAGAAAACTTTTTCTTTTCTTATGTTTAACCATAATCCTATTATGAAATGATGGTATTGGTGAAGGTATTGAAAAATCTGGCTTTTAAGGTGGAACTCACTGGTCCTATTTGCCATATATTTGTCATGAGAGTGGCACCAAGCCAGACAGGTACTACAAAGTTCCACATCATCGTACTATTGTTTTCTCACCATGTCCTCCAATAATTTTGTAAATAAGGCTGCGAATATGATGGAACGAATCCCGATCTACACCTGTAAGTTAGTAGCGCATCAATATTACGTGTTCAAATTACATACACATTTTGAAGCACAATTTTTCGGAAGCCCAAAACAATTACCGAATTGATTTGGCCGAAATAAATGTCCCAAATGTCAACCGAATAATCAATTGTGACGCGAAATTACGGCACGTGATTCGACTCGTTCGCCTCGACGACTTTATTTGGGTACTTACCGTCGAATCGGAAACTTCGGTAAGTAGCTTTTTTGCGAACTTTAGGCCATTATCGGAAAAATATCCTGCGGCATTTTTTTACACATAGCTTAAACATACGTTGCGCATGCTTTGGTGACCACATATATTAAGGCCAGTCAAATTGATACATAAAACTATAACCATGTAAACTATGTGTCTGTGAAGATTGATCAAAAACCGTATAGTAGTTTTATTATGAAAAAGAAATAAACTTATACATCCTTGCAATATTTTGGGATTCTAATTATATTAAAGAGGATGAGTAGGAACTAGGATAACAAATACTTACTATGATGATAGTACGATTATCTAATACATGACTTGGTAGACCTAACCGTCAACCCACTATTAGGATTTTCTATAATTTACATGCTTAACCCGATACAGGGGTCACTGCCTCTCTCCAACCTTAAGTAGGGGGAGGGGTAACCTTCAGTTTCCACACGACTGAACATGTTCATAAACTCATTAGTAACTCGATGGGAACATACCATAATAAAACCCTATACTAACTAATATGTAAATACTCATCAAATAAACCTCTAAAGGTTTATGATGTTTAGTGTTTATGGTAAAACTCTTTAAGTCTATAGATGGTAACCAGATAGCTGATATACTACATTATAAATATATTATAAATACATACTTATATAGATAATTACATCCAATCATCAATGTACCTATGTGCTTTAACTTTTGAAAACTTGAAAACTTTTCGGGGCTTATACCTACTTTATTATACTTTTTATACTTATAAGTACTTTATTTTCGGCCACATCATTAGTGTTGTAGCCAAAAGAAGTTGACAATATTGTAGTTTTTAACCGAAATAAAGAAAAAATTACTTTTCAATTCATTTAACTTCTTTAAAGTGTGTGTTTAATACAAGTATAGTGTGAACATACACATTAAAATGCCCATTGTTTTACTGGTTTCAAAATTTCCAACGAATACATACAGATAAATTAAATATAATATAAATTAAATGCTATGTTTTGATATTATAATCTTGTTTACATTTTCCCTTTTACATAATGTAATGATCATAATACATATTTTCCACGGTACCTTTGGGTGTAGCTTTTATACAAGTATTACATATTGTAATTAGGAGAATATGATATTAACTAATGAGCCAGGGCCATTAGGAACATGTTCTGTTATAGGTACTAATAGCTGTTATAATATTGTTATTTTACAGATCTAAGTACCTAATTTTATTACTAATGGATTTTTAACTCGTGATTTGGAGTTATAAAGAGAAACCTAATACTTTTTCTTTTAAAAGATGACAAGATTGATTGTTCAGGTTGTCAAAATTCTCTTCAGCCGTTCAAACATCATTGGAACTTTAGTAATCGGTTCGCATTTTTTCGAATGGAATGTCTTACTGTCAAGGAAATGACAGATTTTTTCCAAAACGACGGTTTTGTTTTCGTAATTACATTTAGAATGTTTTTGGGTCACTTAAACACAGTTTAGTTATGTATAATGTAGTGGTGTTTTTGTACACGAAGCAGAAGGGAAAAGAAAAGCATGGGAGTCTCGTCATTTCTAACGATGAGCTTGAATCTCTCCTTTCTTTTAGAAGGTTTTTTATTATTGTTTTGAATTTCGCGACATTAATATTAAACTACACTTCCCAACTCGATTGACACGAATTTTTGGTCGTGAAATAAAATAACTATTTCTCAGTTCGCGGTAATTTTCACATTACTTTCAGTCCGGGTAGGGACCCTTGTCATCCCGGAACTGGACTAAAGTTTAGCATTCCCAGCGCGGCGGGAACTTTGACGAGGGTCCCGGGATAAATAAAGCCTTATCCCACTACTGGCTACTATTGGCCACTACACGACGGTGTAAGCCAAAAAGTCAGAGAGGACAAAAAATAATCCAGTTGCATACAGGCTGTAACACAATTGAAATCTGAGTTTACCCTGCGCTGGTTGTTAAACAATACCAGAAATATTTTAGCTTTAATATGGTAACCAGATGGATGTAGCTGTGTACATAAATCTTCGGCTGGGATCGACCAGCGACTTGAAAGGCAGGGGAGGCAAACATAGGGCACTTCAATAGTTTTCCGCAACGAAGGGTGTTTAGCCGCTCGCGTCTAGCGACTCCCAGCGACTCTATAGTGAAATTGTTTCATTCTGCTTCTTCATCAAACTTCACTTATTACCTTCCCTTACTATGCAATAGATCGGTACATGTGTACATGGCTTAATTCGGCCAGTACCTTATGAATGTGGTAATAATTTGATTAGGATATAGTAGAGAGTAGTTAGATAAACAATTTGAGATTCCAAATACAATTCCATATTTTTCTTTATAGGTATTTTTAATTTACACACGCACTAAGCATCTAACTTTGTTTTAAATAAGAATTAAACTTAAGTGGATCTTATACTCATGCGCCCAAAGGCCCATAGTTGTGATTGCAAACACTAAAATATTATCGACGTTGAATAGGTAATAATTTTTAAATATTTGAATTCCATATTAAATTAATCCACAAAAGTATTAATAAAATTGACAAAAGAAAATTTGAGATGCTTTAAAATATTCATTTGATTACATCAAATTGGATTCATATTCAATAAAGTTTTTCAACTGGATATTTTGCATTGATGATTTAGAAATGAAAATTAGGTACGAAAAATTAAAAAAAACGCGTTCAATTTACGTATTTGAACAATGAAGAAAACAAGAATGGTTGACAATTGACATGCAGTCAGTATATACATATTTCTAGAACAATTAATTGTATTTCATAAAAAAAAAATTATTGTTACAACATTTCGAATCAACATATTCCGTGGGTGTTTCCTAAAATCATAGTGGCTTGCTTGCTATAAAAGGCACCTGTGGTTTCTAACGTTAATTCTATTTTAAGTAGCAAAGTCATAGTAAAATATTTTATGTATATAGATATGTTCGGGCCAAACCTTCACAGCAGGGAATGTCTATGTGTAAATCATAGACACCCGCCCTGACAGTCCAAGAAAAATAAACACACTTGTCATTAGGTATATTCTTCTGTCAGTTACCGCAAGCTAATAATTTTACCGCATATTTTATATCATATTTTACCATAAATATTGACTGTGCAACTCTGTTCCCGCGCGGGAAGAAGCCCCTGACAAGGATCCCAGGGTAAGTCTGTGCATTTTATAGATAGGCATTATTTTCCGTGTAGGACTGGAACCAGCACCATCCGCATCGTGGTGGGTCACTCCAGGACTTGGAGCCCTAGGTGGCCAAGTTATTTCCCAAAGACATATTTATTTTATAATTTAAAAAAACCAATCAAAGATAAACTTGAGAAATATTTTTCTATGAAAGCAATATAAGTTTGTTCGTAGCCAAGGCTACGAGCTTCGTAGCGAGACGCTACGATCCTTCTACGAAAGACTCTTGAACACTTGACATAAGCACAAAGTTGTACTTACTAAGCTCAGCAATGTAAGGAAGTCTTTCAAAGGACAAGTACACACTCCTTATTAAAGTACCAGAAGAAATTTAAGAACTACCTGAGTATAGATTAAAAAAGTTATATAGAAGTAGATAAGTAAAAAGTTTAGGTAAAATAAAAGTTATCGTCTCGGACATGTCAGGAGGAGACCTAAACTCGTTATCCTAATGAAAAGTATTAGTAACTTCATCGGTTTTTGCTTTGCGTGTAATATACCTACTGTTTTTGGGATCGATGTAGCTTGTTATATGACAGCCCGGCTTTGTGGTTAGTGACCCTGACTTTCAAGCCGCGGGTCGTGGGCTAGAATCCCACCCAGGACAAACATTTGTATGCATGAATATATCTGTTTGTCCTGTGTCTGGATGTAAATATCTATAATATGTACCTATGTATTTAAATGTAAAAATATTATATGTAGTATATCAGCTATCTGGTTACCATAACACAAGCTCACTTTGAAGCTTACTGTGGAATCAGATTGGCCGTGGGTGAAAAATGTCCCAGGATATTTATTAATTATGCTCTCACCGCTCTATGTGGCGATCATTTACTAAAACAAACAAACTTAATTTATAATAATAATAATAATAATAATAATAATAATAATAATATTTATTTATTTCTCCTCACAGTGACAAGACAGGACAAGGTACAAAAAAAGTGAAAACCAATTTCGATTTACAAATTAAAAGTCTAGTGTATGTGAGAAGCTGGTGTCTATTAAAGGTGGGAACCTGTAGTACAGATCACCAGGTCCTCACCCCACGGAAATGAGGTATAACAAATTAAGAAATTTTGTAGGTGGAAAGACGTATAAAAGTAATTAACAGATTGATTTACCTTTGTAAAGGAGAAAGAATGTAAAAAAAAGATTATAAAAATATTTAGTTTAAAACAAAGACGCTCTATGTGTGCGAGTGTATGTGTGAGAGTGTGAGTGAGTGTGTGAGTGAGTGTGTATATGTATGTGTACGTGTATGTGTGTGTGCATTTGTGAGAGGGGATAGAAGTTTAGTGTATAGTATCTATTTTAGGCGTCGCCTTTAAGCAGTTTCTCTGTGGCTACATAGTCCAAGTTTTGCAACCAGTCTCTGACTACAGCCTTACATTTTATCTTTGTGAGAGAGTATATTGATAAGACCCTGTTCACTTTATTGTACAGGTTAGGACCCTGATGACAAAAAAAGCGATGTGCGAAACTGGTTGTAAAGAAGGATTTTGTACAAACAATGTCTTTTCTGCGCCGGTTCTCTATCAGGTCAGGATCATATATCAGTAGAGAGTGTTGTTTAATAACAGTATGTAAGATATAAAGCTGACGAACCGTGAGGACCTTACTCTGCTTGTACACATCGACTGTTGGGTAAAAAAATGGTAAGAACTGACTAACTTTTAAAATAGCTCTTTGAGCTCTTTCAACTTTTAAGAAGTGATTTTTTGTTGATCCACCCCAGACCGAAATACAGTAACTTAGTTGCGATTGAACAATCGCCAGATAAACTGTTTTAATTATCTCCTTGTCAGCTACATGCCGTAAGTTTTTAAATATAAAGATAAGCTTTCGTGTTCTTGTTGTTAATAGATCGATATGTTTCTGAAAGTTTAGTCTACTGTCAATCATGATGCCCAAATACTTCATTGTATTGGTCCTATCAATTATTGGGCATATACAGCTAGAATCATCGTGATCGGAGCATTTATGTGATATTATTTTGTAATGGGTTATGTCAGTTTCTGTATTGCGCAAGGAGAAAGTTATGTATTTGGTTTTGGCTACATTGAGAGTCAGTATATTGTCATTTAACCATTTAGATGCAACGTTAAAGCCCGATTGGGCGTCGGTAAACACTTCGCTCCATGTACCTCCACTAAAAAGCAGTACTGTGTCATCAGCATACGTAATTACTTTAGCCCCAGAAGGGTGTGAAAGAAACATATCATTAATGTAAATGAGGAATAAAGTTGGGCCAAGGATGCTACCCTGCGGAACACCGCATTGAACAGGAACACTATTACTAGTTAGATTTTCCATTTTTACGCACTGTGTTCTCTCCGTTAGGTAGCTAGCAAACAATTTCAACTGGAGACCCCTAATTCCTAGCTTCTCAAGTTTTTTTAATAAGACTGGGATAGATACTGTGTCGAAAGCTTTTGCAAGATCCAAAAATATAGCAATAATTTTATTTTTTGCGTCAAGATTCGTTACAATAAATTTAATTAATTCCTGAACTGCATCTGAGGTTGACTTTTTAGACCTAAAACCGAATTGAGATTGGGACAGTAATTTGTTATCCTCAAGAAATTTGACTAACCTTTTGTTTAATAACCGTTCCAATATTTTTGATAAAGTTGGGAGTATGGAAATGGGTCTGTAATTACCAACACAGTCTCTGTCACCGCTCTTGTGTATGGGAAGAATTCTTGCAATTTTAAGGGCAATTGGAAATATTCCAGTTGAAAAAGATAAGTTGCTAATATAAGTTATTGGTTTAATTAAGCATTTTTTATTTATTTTTATAATGTCTGCAGATATCATGTCCAGCCCAACCGCACTGTCACTTTTTAAATTATTAATTAATGCTTCTATCTCAGTTTCATCCGTAGGAAGTAGTCCGAATGATTTTGGGTGTGAATTTATAATTTCCAGTTGAGTGTTAGTATCTATGTTTTTGATATTTTCTGCCAAGGATTTACCAACATTCGCAAAATAATCGTTGACACTGTTTATAGATTTTAAGGGGTCTGCTGTATTGATTAGTTCGTATGGGGTATCGTTTTGTTTTGTGGTATATGTAATCTCTTTGATGGCTTTCCATAGTTTTTTGTAGTCTTTATTTGCACTTTGTAGCTGTTGTTTTTCATAATCCCGTTTTAGTTTTTTTAATAGTGAGGAACAGAAATTTCTATATCTCTTGTAAATAGTTTGTAATGTTTCGTTGTTTGGATCTTTTTTTAGTTTTTTATGAAGATTATCTCGATTTTTTAAACATTTTAAGATTCCCGACGTTATCCAAGGCTTGAGTATTCTTTTTCGTGTGCTAGATTTGATATCTTTAGTGTTATGTCTAATTAATTTTTGTAATGATTCTATAAGATAGTTGGTAGCCTCGTTTGCGTCTTTCAAAGTATATAAATGACAGAAACTCAATGCCGATAAGTCTTTGGATAAGTTTAAATGATTTATACGGCTTATTATTTTTGCAGGTTTGAGCTTGTGCCTGGTATTTATACAGATAGCAACACTATTATGATCGGTAAGGGTAGTTTGGAGTACAAGGCTACGAGCTGAGAGCTTAGTCCTTAACAATACATGGTCAAGGCATGTTTTGTTATGGGTCGGGAACGTATGTGCTGGAAGGATCCCATGATATGCCAGCATATCCAAGTATGAGGATGAATTTGTATCTGAATTATTTTCACAGATGTCAATATTTATGTCGCCTAAAATTAAAATATTAGGTATGCTGGAGAACCTCATTAATAAGTCGTTCAAGGATTGAATAAAGTTGTTAACATTTTTATATCCTGGAGGTCGATAAATGGCCAATGCAACTGTGGTTTTATCAGGTTTTATGACTAAACAAATTGCTTCGTCTAGTTGTGGTTCTTCGATCGAGATTAATAAGTCACTCCTACAATACACTACGACGCCTTCATTTTGTGTATAGTTATTAGTTGTACCATAATGGGTATAGCCATTTACATGTGGTATATTTGGACTCGATTTCAACCAGCACTCCGTCAATACGATACAGTCCCAACTCACGCCTGTTCTAACGATTAGTGGGAGTAGTCCATGTATGTTCCGATTAATACTCCTAATATTTTGTTGCAGCAATTTAAAGCCTTTATTTGCGTCTGGCATAATTATCTGACATTCCTCAGCATCACAGAGTGCAGATTCCGCTATATTAAAACAATCGATTTCCTTTTGTACTTTATTTAATTCATTGAATTTTATTTTTGTATTTTGCAGTGGGATTTTTTAATTTGGATAATATAGAAATTGTTGTAATAATAAGTTGATCGATATTAGGTGTATATTTTACGTTATTTTTGTGTGTATTTGTGGTTTTTGTGTATGTGTGCGTGTGTGTGTAATGTACGATTTTCTTGTAGGGTAAAAAGTAACCCAATGAGTGAATGGAATGTAGTTTTTGTGTATAGTAAAGTGAGCAGTGCTTTGTAACAAAATTATATAAATGTTTTAAGTTGTTAAATAATTTAAAATTACTCTCTAGGCAACGGGAAAAATATCGGAAAATCGTTCCGCATGCATTAAATACTAAAGATATTAAGAATATGAAAATAATAAAAATCACAACTAGTCAGTCACAATTTCTTCTAAGGATTTCCAGAACTTCTTCACTGTCAACGCACACTCGCTGATCAGATTTGCTGCGTCTTAGGTATACTTTGCCATAGGAGGTCCAGCAGCTATCGTAGTTGTTTCCCTTTGCAAAGACTCGAGACAAGTAATGTAGACGCTTGACTTTCTTCGTTAATGATTCAGCAATATAAATTGGCTTAGGAGGCCCACAAATTTTCAGTGTGGTAGTATTCAGTCGTTGATCGGCAGGTTTATCTCTATTATATGTTATTGTAGATTTTATAAGATTTTCTTTAGTTATTGTTGAGTTAAAGTCTACTACTATGGGACTATCTGGCTTATCTTTTATTTTCAAGCGGTATATATCGCGAATATCTGAGTCATTTATGGGTATGTTCATGACTGCGCCAATATTTTTAGTTAACTCTATTAATGATAGCTTAGTTTCAGGTTTCACATGGGGTATGTTTCGCAGCTCAACTGAGCAAGAATGCGATTTTTTATCTAACTGTTCTAATTGTGCTTCTAGTAATTTTACCCTGTTTTTATTGTCATTATTTTCTCGCTGAAGTTTCTTCATGTCGGACAAGATGTCATCGTACTTATCGGACAACAGGTTCATTGAGATCTTAATTTCATTGTTTTGATTTATTATGGCTTCCATGGAAGACTTTAAATTATTAAATTCTACTAAATGTTTACCCTGCCAATCCTCGAACATATTCTTTAGTTCCAATAGTGTAATAATGGAACTACAGTCTGATGAGTCATCAAGCCTCCTTTTAAATCTTCGAGTAACGTTTAAATCTGGTTGTTCTTGTTTTTCCAAAGAGTGTAATGCGGAATCGGATCCATAATGTGTTGGGGTAGATTTTTGGCTACCGCTCTTTGGTGGTGTTCTAGCGACAGACATTTTAGATCTCGACTAGATGGCAATCTATGTAAAGAGGTCCAAAAATATTTTCGAATATATATAAAAAATATTTTATTCACCCCAAATAGTTGTGTTTGGCCCACACCTGCTCGCTACACGCTCCGCCTATGAGATTGTGGGAAGCCCGCTGTGTGACGCGGCGCTGCGATGACTCGACGTTCAATGACAGCGTGTGCGCGGCGTAGCTCTGATTAGTCGCACCTTCTCAGCTGTTGATGTCCTTTTCTTGCAACGACTCTGCGTAAGCTACTGTGCTTTATGCGCGCCTGGTATATCACGGAATTTTTTTGTTTGTATTTATTGCCAAAAAGGTTATTATTTATTTAAAAAAATTATAAAAACGTGCACACGTCTATACGCTTTCGCGGTCCGGAGGGAAGGGAAATTTATAATTTGAATATTATAGATATTTAACTATCAACTCCTCTCAGTAATTATCGCCAAGATGATGAACAAATAGGTGCTTCGGACTGTATAAGCTAATTAGCTTCAGTCATGCATAATGTTTCCAATCTGAGCTTAATTATGAAGCATCGGGCGCGGTCCGCTCGCCCAGCCTCAGCGGATATTTATAAAGCACTCACTCAACTTAAAGCACTATAAGTTACGTGTATGTACTAAGTATGATTAATTAGTTTTTTTTTCCCTTTCATACTTTCCCATATTGGGGTATATTTATGTTTTATTTAGTAGTAGTTGCATGAATATGTCTGTTTGTTATATGTAGTATATGTAGTATATCAGCTATCTGTTAACCTTAACACATGCTCACTTTGAAGCTTACTTTAAAATCAGATTGGCTGTGTGTGAAAAATGTATGTATTTATTTATTATTATTTATATTTATGTTGTAGATATATGTCTGGCACGAGAAAACTCGTTTTACAGTTTACTAAGGTGTAGTTAATTTAATATACTATGAATTTATTATTTGGATGATTTCTAAATTTATATTAGGTACTTTGTTACTGAAGCCAGTCAAAAGCAAGATCAACAAATTTTTTTTTCATTTATCTAAAAATATCTACGTTTAAGTGATACTCAATAGAAACGATACCTACTAAGTAAACAATATTTTTTCACAATATATTCTGATTAATTAACCACATCTCGAACAGCGATGTTCGACGCGGGAAGCGATGCCGGTGGCAGCAGTAACTACATTGTAGTACACACGGAATAGGGAATAAGGTAGAAGTGACGAGTGTCTTAGTTAAAGGGCTGGTATCGCCCAAAACTTCAAATAATCTTTAAACGTAATATGACCCGACCCATTCCATAAATTTAAATTAATGACCTAGACTTTATGACGTAGCTGAGACAAAGTTACAGACGATGTATCGCGAAATATCAGATACATTATTCAGTGTTATCTGAAATATTGATAGCTTCACCAAATCCAAGTTTACTTTTCCATTTTAAGGGCGGGTATACCTTATCTGTCATGTGCGTTGAACTGAAAAACATCGGGCACAGACATCGGCAGATCTGTGCAAGAGTTTGACATTTCCATATTTCCAATTTGTACAAAACATAGATGCCATATAGAATAGGTAGTACCTCCACTTGTTTTGTTTCTCCATGGGTGTACAAGAACGTTGATAAGGAGGTAAGATTCAATTAATCCTCTATCGAGTTCGGTTAAATAGTTCTTTGTACGGCAAACAAGCTTCAGCATCATTTCCGCCCCACCGCTGCGTCTCGCCGCGCCGCACCGCGCCGCTTGTCAAACGCACTAGGTTATAACACGCAAAGGTTTGATTAAATGGCGAGATATTATAGTAAAACTATCTACCCCACGGTTTCACCCGCGTACTTAGTTCCCGTTCCTGTGATCACAAGGGCATCAAAAATAGATAGGTAGTAGCCGATTCTCAGACCTACTGAATATGCATATTAAATTTCATAAAAATCAATCAATCCGTTTCGGAGGAGTATGGTAACTAACATTGTGACACGAGAATTTTATATAAGATTTCATACAGTTTTTTAGTAGATACATTTGAGACAAGCTTATGGAGTACCACTTTGAATACATTTCTGTAACTACATTTGAAACAAATGGATCGCTTATTAATATTTTAGTGAAATAACTTTCAGTTTACAAATAAACAATCTTTAGGCATAATTTTGTCACTTACAGATTTTAGTTTAAATTGACCTCGTTGTTATTATAGCTGAATTTTCCTAGGTGACGAACCACCGGCCGTAATTTAAAAGTAAATATTAATACTTTGATTTTATTCCGCGCGATTTATTTGCGGTCAACCGTTACTTCAATTGTAACTAGTGCGAACAAGCAAAGAGTGGCTGTCGTGTCGTGTAGAAGTTGTATACAATGTATAGTTGTATACAAATCCTATTTCCGGATATCACGTCGCTAACCTGAGGAACCTTTTTAAATTGAACAGCTTGTCGGATGTGCAGACATCTTGTTCTCTATGTTTACTTTGAGCTTGCATCAGGAACTTCATAAAGGTATTCTCAAGGCTTTTAAATGAAACCTTGCGATATACTAGATATATATAAAATGATATTGTTACCCATGTTACTTACTTCCTAATAAATATAGACTATGTAGCTATCTAACGGCAAAAGTTTTTGTTCAAATCGGTGCAGTAGTTTTTAAATTTATTCGTTACATACAAAAATACAAACCTTTTCTCTTTATAATATTACGGGAGATATTGAAAATTTTTAGTCGCATCTTATCTACTTATATAAAACATTTGTAATCTCAAGCATTACAAAGAAAATTGCAAAGTTAAAACAAAGATAATTTATCTATGAAATGCTATCATGGAAAACTGTTTGTACATCACAGCGGGGCTCTTAACCTTTTCACAAGCATCTGACCTACATTGGTATAGGGAAGGAAATAAGGAAAATTGAGATTTTTATGCCGCACTGTGTATCGGCGATTGCCTAAGAATTTGAGATGGAAAAAATATCCGGAGCTGTGACTTATGGCACGTCGAGCTTGAGCTGGCCGACTCAAGTTGGAGTTTTATATAGTGCCGACCATGGACATAATAATTAGTGGAGGTGCGACGTATACATAGTTTGCGTAACACCATTAACAGCTATGTTTCAACGTGGGCTATTTTCGAAGGCGTCGTTTGGGGGTTGAGAAATTTTATGTTCCATCCCTGGGTGTTCTGTTTTGGTAGACCCGAATGTTAGAAGGAATAAAAATAGTAAATAAGTGTGTTCCATGCAAAAATGTAAGAGTTTTAGTGACGTAGATAAAAGTGGAAGGTTTTTAATTAAATGCTCAGTTGGCCACTTCCACCTAATCCTTTTCTTCATGGTGTTGAACGAACGATTTTGCACAATCCAACGATTGTTGTCGCTAAAATAGATTCTGTATTCATTTATTCTAGTTTTAGTAGCTACGACAATAAATTTATCTATACTAATATTATAAAGAGGAAAGATTTGTTTGTTTGTTTGTAATGAATAGGCTCCGAAACTACTGGACCGATTTCAAAAATTCTTTCACCTTTGGAAAGCTACATTATCCCCGAGTAACATAGGCTATATTTTATCCCTGTATTCCCACGGGAACGGGAACTACGCGGGTAAAACCGAGCGGAGGCAGCTAGTAGATATTAAATTTTTACCATAGCTTTTTGGCAATACTTAGTTAAAAATGGTTATTCATATTTTGAAATTAATCATGCATTTGTGACGATATATGATGTTTTTCCAGATGTGAAGTAGTAGGTACTTGTACAAGGATAAAAAATAAATAATTGTCGTGTAGGAGCTAACTAACTCTAACTGCCTAAGTTTGGCGTTTTTTATTATATAATAGAGATACCCTTTAATCAAATGAATATAAAAAGTTTCAATACGAATAAATAATATCTTTTTAATGCTCTTTTTATTCATTGACATGATGGTACAGAAACAAAATTAATTGGCTGAAAATATGAAAGTACGCAGTGAAGTGAGTCAGGCGCAGTCAATTGAAAGAGTAAAACTCCAATTATTTTACGCTAACTGTCCCCCGCGGGTTCGCTTGTTAAAGTTGACTAGTGAAAGTTTCAGTGAATAGCTTGTAAAGGCAAAGGCAAGTATTTGAATGCAAATATTTAATTTTGCGTCTGGTGTTTACTGGCAAAAATAGACTATGCACTGAAATTTTTGAAGTGTTATTTGGCACCACTTTCCAATTCCAATTTGGTTTCCACGTAAGGTGGAGGTACTACCCCAGTCGGACATCTAAAAAAAACAAAAAGTATCAAATACTTTTCTTCTTTCTTCTTTTTTCTTTTTTCGGCGTAACTATTTTCATACATTTTCTTTATTTGCAATATTAATTACAAAACAAAAGGGTATGTAATACGAGTATCTCCAAATTATAACCTAAATATATGAGGCAAAAATAAATTGGTTGAGAAATATAATTATTACGGATGGCTTCCATCCTTAATAGACCTGTTTACAAAATACTTTCGCATAACAACATTATAAGAGCCGGAGCCGCTATAAAACTTGTAGTTATGAACCGTAACATTTCTTCCGGGCTCTTTGTCACGAACTGCTTTTTAATGTGAACGGCAGGAAGCCAATACGGGACGTGTGGGGGGGATTAATGAGATGAATGAAATTAATGGCGATTGAGGGGGGGTCGCTTCAAATACAGGGCGAGGGCGAAAGTTGCAATATGCATGGAAAGGCTTGGGAACTTTGACTTTCAAGTCGTAGATCGTAGATTCTTACAATGAGTAGAACCATCTTCCCACTCTACTAGTTACGATATGGTTCTCATGGCATTGGATCATTATCACCGAAAAAACCAACCCAGTTTTCTTTGAATTATATAATAATCAAAATAACTTTAAGTCAAAATTAATTCTGAATATTTAACAAGGCTACGTTTATTTGCCCTTTCAGCAGAATCTGTTCCATTATATCTCGCGAGAACTTTGATATAGTTTTAACGACGTCCAAAATAACAATAACGGTCTTCCTCGCTGATTTAGCTGTTCAATATTTGCTGTCGAAACAATTCTATATTTTACAACTATACAGGATGGAGATGATTTATAGGTTTTAGTCAGCTTAAGCTTATATTTTTTGAGGTGTTACTATCAACATTTAGAACTTCTGAAAGATTACGACGGCAAGAATACGACGATTCTTGACGGCCAATCAGGTGAGAAGAAAAGTTCCAAATCGTAAAATATTTCTCCTATAAATTTTGAATGAATTTTAACATAGAGAACCATAAATTTATCGGCCCTTATCGACCTTTCATGACTTCCACCCTGTACATACTACTAGGTACTAGGTAGGCACGTGTATCGTATCGAATAATAATTCAAACTGAACGATCTATTCTTAATTGGCTTCACATTCGAATCAAAACTTTAAACTATACCTATACCCCATCTGTACTCAAATTAAACGTTTCTAGCCATCTGCTTTAGGTATAGACGACCTAATCCCCAATCCAACCAACCATACCTCCCTCGAATCACTCGAAATAAGACTTTATTTACTAAGCTTTAAGATTCATATCAATTTAATAAGTGGATTGATAAGTTTGTCGACCATCCAGGCATTTTAATATATCAAAATGATACTCATATGTAGAACTTACGGTTGAAGCTTTGGGGTGCTGTGTCGCGTAATGATTTTATGCTCACGACTGTCTGGATAGTTGAAGAGCTCATATGAATTTTATGTATCCATTTGCGGTTAAACTATGTTTGAAGTCGCCAACATCAAAGCAAAAACAGTCTAACTATGAAGCTTTTTTATTAAATGGATACCGAGCTTATAATAACATTGTTTGTTAAAACGGCTACTTTTTAGTGCAATGACTTTTCGGCTATAGTTTATTTTATTTGAAAATATAATCCGGCTGGGAGTTTGAATTGCACTCTGGATATTAAATTTTAATTTGCAATAATAAACAACTTTATAAATTAAAAACATACGAATGACTGACAGCACAGTTGGACGGCTTAGAAACTGATTTAGGTTAGGTATTGAAAGTACAGTAAATACAATACAAAAAGTATAGTTTATATAACAGCAGTATATATTTTAATAAAATAAATTAAAACGCAACTACCTAATTGCTAATAAAGAAAGTGTCCTAGATGGCCGCCCCGCGGGAGCGCACCGCCGCGCCGCGCCGAGACTGCGATGATATTGCACGCTCGGAAGAAAAACTAATGTACCTATACCATACAATATCCTTATATAGACGTTGTACATATAAAAATACTCCATGTCGACTCCATCCGCAATAGCTGATATCTAAATAGAATAGTTGTTTTCAGAAAAATTTGATTTATTTCGCATTAAAATCAACTGTAGCACAAAACCAGCTCCGCTAGTTAGATAGAATAATAAAATGAAATCCCAAAATACATTTTTGTTTATTTATTTACATGGTATGACTCACGCGTCACATCATTTATATAAAATCCGTGTATAAATAGATCCAAGCAATTGTCCAAATTTCGAATATGTATGCACAGACATAGCGATATATTTTCAAATAATTTTTTACTAACTTGTATATCTTACCTCCCTGCCTGCCCTAGATGTACAATCAAGTTTTCTTTTCTACAAACCATTGAAGTATAAACACTTGACTGCCGCATGCCGGGTCATTCATTCCACAATGTTATTTCACTGTTAGCTAATAAAATCACTTTGCTCTTTCTCTTTATTGAGGGCTGTTCACCCCGCTTTGATATACTTTTTACGTTTGATTTTTACTCCTGATCACATCATGTATGTATATGGTAATCTCGGGAATAATTAAGCATATTTTATATTATTCTTACGGCGAATAATCTTAGGGAATTTAACTAACAAATGTTATGTAAAATCACATCTATTTCAAGATAACGCATATTAATTTTATTACATTGTACATCCATTGCCGTTTAAGTATAATACTTAAGAACAAAATAAGTATTTTTTTAAATATTGTGACAGATTGGTCACAACGGCTTAGTGAAAACCATTCGCGCGTAGGTACGCCGTTTTTGTTGCATTTTTTAGCGGAGGATATCGGCAAAATGTCGACGATAATGTAACTTGAAGTGCGTATAAAAGTTTATTAGTATTTTATGACTCTGTACTCGAGAGGGAAAAACTATTTTTTAGCCATCAATTTTCCGCTTTACGATTTACCCGTTCAATCGTAAAACCCTCAAATCGCGATAATATTAAGTTCGCACAGTGAGTTACACTATGAATTTTTTAGAGCTTTTATGAAGAATATAGGATCTCGATATGAGTTGTTTATCAATCTACTTATCCTTCATATTTTTGTGAAATTGACAGTTGTTCATTGTTCAACACGTGGGTTAAATGATAAATTATAGTTTCAATGTAGCGATTTATCATTACTTACCATAAACGAACTCTTAAGCTATTAGTAAAATTGTGGTGGGCGATCGCTTTGAAATTCATAACATTTTTGTTTACGTTACTTTTAAAGTGATGTATGTATATTTAAATTAAACATAAAAGTGAAGACACTCGCACTGACATTAGTTTAAAATTCTCGACTTCTCAGTACGTTGTTTGAAAGTTAGTTCACCCTCGAAGTTTGTAGCACAGTGGCACCTTGACTCTGCAGTGAGGTAAACTTGATTTCCGACGCATATACGGGGTGGGAATGTATTTGAGCTCACATCCTAGGCGCCTCAGACTGCACCACACTCCACTAATCAACACTTGTTTCGCTACAAACTGGATTTGAGCGAGCTCCCGAAGCCTCAGCTCGCAAGCTTCTGAACAAACAAAGTGGAATTGAGTTCTTTATTAGTTGTACACACTTGTAAGCTACCTAGAGCTGCACAAGCCACTTTATAGCGCTAATAAATCTTTAACTTCCAGCTATATGCGCAAAGTTGATATTCATTGGCTTAGTTTGCTTGCGTTTCATCGAAACTGTTCAAGTTATGTTCAGTGGACTGAAAGAATTATTTTGAACTTTACTTATACTATTTCATGTTCATTCGTTGCTCTAGTTCACGATTAAGTATATTTTCTATGTGCCAAGTTTTGTCTAATTAATCAGGTACTAAAAGCAAAAAAAACTGTCTAATATTTAATAAAAATTTTGTAGCAAGAATATGTTTTCTTTTGATAAGTAGAATTAATAAACCTTCTCATAACTAAATTATATTTTATTAATAAGATATTTGTTGCTGGGTATATTCTATTGCGGGTGATCATAATATACCTAGTACGGTCGCAGTGATACAAGCTCTGAGGAAGACTTGAAACAGCAACCTAATCCGAATAATAATGTTCTAAATGTCGCTCTATCCATTTTAAACTTTTTTTTAAATACCTTACATTTGGAAGGCAGTCACTAAGTCGATGAGCCAATTTGTGTGAAAGTACAAATTTGCAAAACGAGTACAAATTACCCATTGTAGCATCGGTGGGGTGCGGGACGGAGCGGCGTGGTACGCGGTGGTCCTCAACTTATTAACGACTTTGTTAACTAACTTATAATTAGGGTATTGTAAAGTTGAAGTCCGCCAAGCCTTTTATTTTATAGACCGATACTTTGTAAATTCCGTTAGTTCTTTAATAATAGTAGTCAAAGTTAATATTTGTTGAACAGTCTGTGTTTTGAAAGGCAACATAAATTCAGGTTTCAAAGTTAATAAAATAACGGTGTTTGTGTAAAACATTAAATGCTCAATAGCAATGAATATACAACTGGTTTATAGTTTTATCCAGATATGGTAAAATTTTTAATATATTTGTGGTGCATTTTGACTTTTGAGCTGAATTTTCAATATGATATTTTACTAATTCTATATTTCCCATTATTATCTTCGTACCCGTTCCTGTAGGAATATGGGGATAGAATACCTATAGCCTATTATAAATCCCTGATAATGTACCAACTCACTGCTGAAAGCAAAATCGGTAAAGCTTAGGCGTCAAATCTTAAGAAACAAACTCACATTCACATTTATTATAGGTAAGTTACAATTTTAATTATAAGGCTAATGCTAGACATACCAACGTAAGTAATTAAATGGCCATTCCTAGTATTCCATATTGGGCAAGTTAGAATTTCTATTTCACCGATAGGACTCTGTCCTTCCGAGCCGTAGTCGAGTCGCCTAACAGGTTTAGTTTTGATAACTTGGGGGACAGTTTCACCGTTTCAAGGCTTCTAAAGTGGTATCCAGGGATGCTATTGCTAATTTAGCACTGGAATACTAAATCCCTGTTGGTACTAACAAGCGTGATATTGACTTGTATTTATTTAGACTTGTGTATAGTCTACTGTTATAACTTCACCTGTTAATTGGCTAGGTGATATGTGGTTAGTGTCCCTGAGTTTCAAGCCGCTGGTCGTGGTTTCTATAACTATCTGATGATGATGATAAACATTTGTATACATAAACTGTCTATGTTGTGACTGGATGTCTGTATTTATAATCGTCCTGTTATTTACCTAATAGTCATTAATTTAGTTTGCGAAAGTTTAACAAAAATATATACGCAAGTATAAATACGTATTTAAAAGTAGTACCTATCAGCTATCAGGTTACCATAGCACAAACTCTGCTATCATGATAGAATGAGAAAATACATGAAATGGAAGCATGAGATTGATAATATTACGTTTTAACAAGGTCTGGCATATCTTCGTAGTAAGCAAACATAAGCTAGAAAGGAACTCCTAAGTTCATCTCCTGCTGTAGCCTAACAGCCTAAAACATGATTTCGTTATCAGGCCTCAAAACTTTATTCACACCACAACGATCCTATAGTCATTAATCTAAAATCAAACGCACTTTATCCAACGAAAAAACCGAGTCCTAGCGATAAACTTAATGTAAGGATTCAAAATGTACTTTACAAATTCCAGGATAATTACCCTAGTTACAGTGAAACCGCTTAATGTGAACCTTATGTGGTCGGCATAAGATCTATGTAGGTGGCAAAAAAAAACGCAGCAAACCGGTAAATGCGAATCTAATGATAATCGTCGGGTTCCAAGTAGGCCCAAATAGCGATCCTTTTATTGAGGAAGACAGGGTTACCAACATAAAATTTTCCAAAAAAAAAAATTTTTTTTGCGACTGGTCAGCTGGCCTGATAGTTGTCATTTAAGCCGCTGGAGGTTCTATTCCTTCCCTGGACAAATATATTTGTAAGCATGAACATATCTGTTGCCTTTAAAGGCCTCGATGAAATATAATATGAAGGATCATTCTAATTTCTGACAAAACATTAACATCCGTTAATACCGATAATCCGTTCCGATAAGAAACGGGTTTTTATGATAATTTTTATTTAGTAACAGAATAAATATGTGGTAGCCCTAATAAAAAGCAGGAAAACAGTGCAAAAAGGCACGAGTCCATTACGAGTGCGGGAACAAACGGCCACTCGCTAATTCAGCCCTTTGAATGTTAATATGGCTCCCATTGCCGCCGAGAGCCGAGTGTCTAACTAAAGCATAGAATAGAGGCTTTATTGTTTTATAAGCTTTTCCAGCATGTAAATTATGTATTATACTTATCGTCGTCTTTAGAAATTAGAAGTATGTAGTTTTATTTAAGAAATTGTGTGTGTATTACCAGTTTCTACTCATTTAAAATGACATCATAACCTACTTATTTTGTAACTTGCGACCCGCCCCAGCACGGGTGCAATGCTTATACGTCACATTAGGAACCTCCAAAATTGACAGTGTTTCTCTAACATATTATGCATGTATTGTATATAAAAACCTTCCTCTTGAATTACTCTATCTATGACCGCATCAAAATACGCTGCGTAGTTTTATTGATTTAAGAAGACATATGGACAGTCAGCGGAAAGCGACTATGTTTTATAACTCAGCGTTTTTATAAGGATTTTAGAATCTAAAAATAATAGCGGAAAAGTAGGCTAGGGTTGTATCTTAGTCTCCCGAAACTTTAGATTGTCATGCTCGCTTCTACAACACTGACAAATTATCAACATAATTTTATTCCCCACTTCCCTATCTTATCTCATAACAATATATAATACTAGCTGCCGCCCCGCTGTTTCACCCGCGTAGTTCCCGTTCCCGTGATCAGGGGTATGAAAAATATATAGTAACCGATTCCCAGACCTACTGAATATGCATATTAAATTTCATAAAAATCGGTCAAGCCGTTTCGGAGGAGAATGGTAACTAACATTGTGACTCGAGAATTTTATATATAAGACTAGCCACCGTCGCACGGCTTTACCCGCATAGTTCCCGTTCGCGTAAAAATACGGGGATGAAATATAGACTATGTTACTCATGAATAACGGAGCTTTCTATTGGTGAAAGAATTGTGCAATTCGATCTAATAGTTTCGGAGCCTATTCGTTACAAACAAACAAATCTTTCCTCTTTATAATATTAGTATAGATAATCACCTTTTATATAGCAACATGTTTATTCTGCTCCTAAATGCTCGTAATGAGGCGTCCTCGTAACCCTGATTTATTGTTACATAATCCCACATGTGAGATGCTAATCTTCATCGCGGGGGGCGGAGGGCGCTATTTCCTGAACCAGTATTTTTATTACAAGTGCTGAAAATTAGAACTGAGAGGGTATTATGCCCTTTACTAAACTGAATTCGTTTGTGTTGATAAATATGTACCTAGGTAAATAAGATTTTGTAAAAAAAAACATCATAATTTATCTTAGATGTCTAAGATGATTAAAAAAAAAACACGAATTTGACGAAGCGAAACCAAGCTTCTTTTTAATCATGCTATCTCTAGTTCCTTAAAGTAGGTAATAGCGAATTCTGTATACCGATTTCTATATGCTTTTTTATTTTCTAATTATAATAAAATTACCCAAAAACTTGGCCAAAACGCTATTCCTGTACCTTTATAGATACAATTACTATACCTCTAAAGGTACAGGAATGTGGCATAAGTACCTACTAAGGTTTTTGTCTCACAGACATTTAGTAAGTATTCACATGGAATCTTTTTATAATTACTACAAATGTACGACAAAATTAATGTTAGGGATTGTAGGTTGTTGATACGTTGCGGGTTAATCTTGTCTCGTATTCTAAATCTAAAAACATACTCAAACTTTCACTCATATGCTTTCATTATGTCAGGAAATATACATCATTTAGCCACTGTAGTTGCTTTGCGGGATTCCCCTCGTACAAAATTGCTGGATAAACCCCAAGGGCCATGAAGGGAGTGAACTCGGCTCATAACACTAGTGATGACATAAAGCTTAATTGTCGGCTGCCGGTCACTGGGACGGACGGACGGACATAATTCAGATTTATATATCACGATTTATGCATGTTTTATTTTACTTATACTTACTTGGAATGTGGAATTATGTTAATTCTATACTAATGTTATTATTGCGAAAAGTAACTCTGTCTGTCTCGCTTTAAGAGCGAAACCTCCTATCATAGGTATTCCATACTTAAAAGGAGGTTTCATATAATTATGAACTATGTATGTATTTTCTTAATTGAATAAATGTTTTTTTTTTTCATTTCATTTTCATTTGAGAACGTCGTGTGTCGTGTCGTATCCGTCGGACACTGTAAACATCCTCTGGCCTATATCTAGTACCTATTTAGATACAGTATATAAGTATAGTGATATAGTATTTAGACATTTTTGTAACTAGAGACAAAACTTGGTTACGAAACTTACCGACTAACAATAAATACAACACTACATAAATACTATTCTAGCGCCATTTTTAATATATGAATAATGTATTCTTATATTATGGTACTTAATATTCATTTAAAGACGGAGTTGGAACAATATTTGTGTTTATTCCAAAGTATTTTAACCTTTCCGTGGAACAATTCTTAGCATAATATTTGTACTTAGGTGCATGACCTATACACTGATGAACTTTGGTACAAACTAAACTAGCGACCCGCCACGGCTTCGCACGGGTGCAAATGGTGCAATGCTTATAGGCACGCGTCGACATCACATTAGAAACCTCCAAAACTGTCATTGTTTCTGTAACATACTATACATGTATTGTATATATAAACTTTCCTCTTTAATCACACCAAATAAAAACCGCATCAAAATCGGTTGCGTAGTTTTAATGTTTTAAGCATACATAGGGACAGACATAAGAAAACGACTTTATTTTGTACTATGTAGTGATTCTTCGGAGTTGAGGCTGAAACCCTGTAACGATAGCTAGTCTATACTAATATTATAAAGAGGAAAGATTTGTTTGTTTGTTTGTAATGAATAGGCTCCGAAACTACTGGACCGATTTCAAAAATTCTTTCACCTTTGGAAAGCTACATTATCCCCGAGTAACATAGGCTATATTTTATCCCTGTATTCCCACGGGAACGGGAACTACGCGGGTGAAACCGCGCGGAGGCAGCTAGTATGTTATAATTAGGTACCCACATATTGCTATTTGTTGTTAGTAGGTATCATAATTTGTTACTTGGCAATAGGAGTAGGTTATAGAATAATAAGCCTGGACGTGCTGCAAGAAACTTCAATCAGAATTTGTAGAATGAAAGATTTTTAATGAATACCTATTATAACAATTAATTTATAGGAACGCTACTTGAAAATCGTATGTCAAATAGTAGGCATAGTTATGACCAACCCAGATGTAAGAAATTACTCGTTGAAGGTGTTCTACGACAAGTCCAAAGGCTTATTTGTCTAAGTACCTAGTAGGTACACATGTTAGTACGTAAGCCGGCAGCTATAGATGTGCAGCCCACGAAATCTGAGTTTAATGACCTCGATAAAATGAACGAAATAGCCCATAAAGTATGATGCGCCCCCCGTCGGGGCATAAAGGGGGACGGGGGCCAGGCGGGGGCCACGCGGGGGCTACGGTGCTTTGGTGAAGACAATTTGAGTTATTATATAAAATTCTTATTTGATGACTGGAACCATAAGGAATTTTGAATCGCTCGTAAAATTTGATCATTTCGTTTTTTCTGATAGATTGTGTGCACGTACCTGGCGTTTTATTGGAAATAAAAATGTTATAAAGGCGGTCTTATTCGGTTAAATTGCTGGAAATGTTCATTTTGCGAAACACTAATGGGTTTACATGAAGTGGAGCGGCCACGTAGGGAATTCAATTATTGCTGTTGTGTTTTTGAAGAACCTATTATATTAAAAATGATTTTTTGCTATAATTTTTTGGTGATCGCTGCTTAATTGTACTTTTTTAAGTAAATTAACTTAGGTATACCATTTAATAAAATAGCGACAAGTAAATAAAATTAACAGAAGAAAAGCATTTAATAAAACCTTAATTTTTGGTTTACAGTTCTTAAATAACTCCAGAAATTAAATTTCTTTTGTTTACCTAGGTACATATTACTATTAATAGTAATTTTTTTCTACCATCTTTTTCTTCCATCTACTCTACTATATATGAAACAAAACTTCATTGTAAGACTTTAAATCATGATCTTTCTTCGTTCTGTAGTATTTCTATATAACTATTATCGCTTTGAAACTTGCAAATGAACTATTACGTGACTATTGACTAGAGTGTAGTCAATAGAGCTATAAATAGATAAAGTGTAGGCAATCAGGCAGCTGGCACGTCATAAAATCATAATATGCGCTGTGATCGAGTTAGGTAGCCATCAAAGGCCGAGGGACCAACCGTTCCCAGCTCGACCCCCGCCCCGCCCCCTTCGCCGCTCAGTAACATCATTACACGTCCCTTATTTTATATATCAATACAATAAGGAGTTTAATTGTCGTTTAACGGCACTAAACGGTTTTATTATTCAATGTTGCCACTTGCCAGGAATTCTTATTAGAGACTTTGTTCAACCTAAATAAAAAGGCAAGAAAAAAGAAATTAGAACATTGTCTTACAATTGTTTTAATGTTTTTCTTCTCGTTGGTTAAATTCTTTAAAATAAAATATTCAAAGCACATTTCGAGATATGCTGTGTTAATCTGTTCGTATAACTTTATTAATGGAGTAAACTTCTATAAAGAGCGTTGATAACTACAAATTCTAAAGACAGTACCTAATTGCAGATTTTCCGTGTATTAATTAATTCTGTTATTTAAACCGAGCAAGAGCGATGAAATGTTCCGGCTTGTTACTATGATAAAGTAGAAAGTATGTGATAGTATCCATGGCAAATCAAACTTTTGTTTTCTATCTATGTAACTATGATTAATAAAATAAATAAAAGAAAAAAAACTTACTGAAAATAACGTCCATACGCTTTCAAGAATATCTTTTATGACAGTTGAAAAGATGGACACGTGATATTTCTATATAGAAGTACCTAGATAGTGCAGCATGATTTTTAGACATCACAGTTTGCAGGTCCCAAATAAGACAAATATTTGTGCGCAGGGACATATTTCTATTTTTTATTGGAGTGTGTTTAAAATCAGTATGTATGTACTTATATTATACCTGGTTACCGTAGTTTTGTTCAGATTGGAATTAGATTGCCTCCCAGGCGCGCGGCCGTGGGGAAATTAATATGTCACCACTTTTTAGGTTATCTACAAAAAACTTAAAGGGATAAGGCATTCCACATTATCTGTATTCTGTGTCGTAAACCTTGTGAATACGGTTTTAATGCCAAGGTGGAAGAGCATAAATTCATATTCCATTTGGCGCGTGGACTCCGCTCGTAAAGTTGACCTCTATAGGGCATTAAAATTAAAGTCTGTGCTGACAGGAAAATGTACTCGCACTACACGCCATTGTTCTGATAACAATAACTGATAAGAAATAAAAATATATCTCTATCGTAAAAGATGCGTGTGGGCGATAGAAAAGTATTAGGGTCCGGTTAAACTGATGCGAATCCCGCATGATCCTTCTGATTTCATATTATTAAGGAATGCGAGTCAAAGACTCGTATAATCTTGTCTTTTTCCATAATTTATATTGCCCGTAATATCTGTGTGAAGTTGCATTATTTGGATTGAATTTGCATCGACAATGCCAGAGTTTCCTTCGAACTAACTAAAGTAATAAGACAATTGGCGCCATATTGAATACGTTGATACAAGTGACGCTTAGACTGTAGGTAGTCACGATTCACACCTTAGTCTGACTAGAGCTTAGTATGATTTCTTGGAATGAAATAAAATCACTTTTTAGACACCACACTGGCGGTTTATCGCTGATTTCGTTTTTATGTTTTACTTTATAACTCACTTGGTTCCGCTCCGAGGGCTTATCCGCTTTCTTAAGGGATTTAATGTTATCCATGGATAAAAAGTATCCTTTGTTGAATATTTCATAAAGTATGCCGAATTTCAGTTTTATCCTCACACAAAATTTTCCAATATTTAAATTGTCAATGCTGTAACGATATTCTTTAAGTACTTATATACGCGCGTCATACAATAGAAGTTCCTGAACTTCACCGAAAATAGGTATTAGGTAGAATATTTTCCCAAACGAACTACACTAAAAGCTTATCAATCACAAGAAGATTTTTTGCAAGTCAGATATTCCAAAGTTGTAAAAGAACTTTTGCTCTTGCGAAATAAATTAATCAAATGTGCGGATGAAAGCGAAAGATAACTAACTTGACTAATTAACTGCCGAGCGTAAATGTTGACTCTTGCAGATCAGCTCAATTTATGAAATAAAGTGCTTCTGACATAATTAATAAAAAGTTAGTATGTTGGGGAAGTATATTTTTTATATTATTAGCGAAAACTGGTAAAGTAAGTAGCATAATTTTTTACGATAAAATTTAAAAGTTTGCTAAAGTTTCTTGCCGGTACTTTCATTGAAGGTTGATTTCCGAATCAGTGCTTACTTTACTAAGTTTCGAAGCAATATTATGAATTTAATCTTAGATATTTTCCATATCTACTTATTTAGAAATTTATGAAGTTGTTGTTTCTTAACATTACTTTTGGATAAATGAAACGAATTCTTGTAATTAATTTTCATTTATGTGGGAAATATTGACCGGGTTTGCTTTGTGGTTGACTTTTAACCCACTCTGGTCGTGGATTGAATTCTCACTTTTTTTTGCGTTTGATTTTTCAAAGCAAGATTGGTTTGGTTTTGTTTTAAGTATATACCTGTAGCTTTCTGTAATATATTAGTAAATTACTAAACTTTTTGATACTTGTATATTTATCTCACGGTAGATACCGAGACCAAGCCCACAGAAAATTTAAGTAGGTACTCGCGAAATAATTCGAAGAATACAAATAATCTTTTGTTACAGAATAAGTGAATTGAAAATTAATTATTTTAATTCATGCCTACAAGATTAAGTAGCCATTTTGCGGTTGGCATGCTAACTTCCTTATTATTTAATTTAATTGAATTAACCTAGAATTCCGGACGCCCGGGGCCCGCACTCATTTTCAGGATATTTAAAAAGAGATTCTACGGTATGTAATTATACTTAGAAAGCTTTTGTGTGTACACTACACTAGCAATAAGCCGGAGAGCTTTAGTAATAAAGATATAAGTCTTAATTTGGGTACAGCAACATCCGCCTTCTTTAGCTGGGCGGTTGCCTTTGCGTGTAGCGACTCTAAATTTAGACTCCGATATTTTCCTTAATATATCAATTTTGTCTCGAGTTTCTGTATGTATTATTAACTCAATCATATCAACTCAATATTCCGCTTACTGTGCAATCTGATCGGCACGGCCGTGTGTAATAAAGTTTCAAGTTATTAATCAAATAAAAAAGTACACCAGAAATGTGTATAAAGTAATCCGCAGAAGCTGACGGATGGCGAGCGGGTTTGTCGTTAGTTATATAGATTGTTCGCAGTCTGGGCACGTCCCTATTTATGGGCACACTACACGCGGTGCAGCACTAGTTATGGCCGATAAAAATGTATCTACTGGCAATAACAACATGTCGGTTATTCTATGAGGCACTATAAAGATATAGAGGGCGTCGTTTGGGGGATTTAAAACACGAAATGTACAGTACACGCGTTGAGAAAAGTAAAAAGTGGTCAGTACCTTAGTTGATGTTGCCTTAAAGTAAGCATAATAATTTATACAGACTATTTTTACTGATATATCGGTGATATTATATAAGCCGTGGTGGCTCAGTTGGGAACGCACTGACTCACGATCATGAGGGGGCAGTCAAATCCCTGGCCCGTACCTCTGAGTTTATAAAAACTTACGTAGGGATTAACACCACTGGCTTTCGGTAAAGGAAAACATCGTGAGGCAACCTGCATGCCCGAGATGTCACTATTAAAGGCATGCGAAGTCCGCCAATCCGCACTAGGCCCGCGTGGTGGACTATGGCCTAAACCCCCTCGATGCTAGGGGAGGCTCGGTGGAGATGTATATGAGCTGCTGATTTATCAATGATGTGACGTAGTGCTCATTATTTTTTATGGATTAATTTTACTAGACAAATAGGTTTCGAGCAACAGACGAGAGCCTTAAATATCGCGTTTATTATTCAAAAAGCTCTCTTAGGGTCGACACTGAATTAAACAGACTTTGATTTATTTAATTTATGGACAAAGTAATGTAATAAAAATCTCATTCTCACTAAAAGGTTCAACTTACTTTTTATGATAGTGACTATTTTTTTGAATTTACTTAGAGTAAAAAGGTTAAAAAAGATTTTTCTTTTCTGCAATGATTCGTGAATAGACGAACTTGGTAAACTTATAATCATTTCTTATACTATTGCCTTGCAACTTTTGCGTTATTTATTGTTATATCTAGCATTATATTTGTAAAATCATCACCATCTCATGATCCGGAGATCAAATCCTCCTAAACGAATGTAATACTTCTACATTAGAGTCGTAATCAAACATTGCTTTCCTTTATTATCTACAGCATTAATGAGCTATCTGTATCTGTCTATTTTCTAATATAGCTGTTGATTGTAAGTGACACAACTATGATTGGTATACTGTAACCACCTACATCAGCATCAGGACAAGTTTGATACAATTCAATTGATCCTCTCGGTAATGGCTTTATGACATCACATTATATTCCATGTGCTATAAAGGGACAACTATATTGCAACTAAAAGAGACACCCTCTTGTCAAAACAGGCCTGTTAAATTCCAGTCGAGTCAAGTTGTCACCATCCAAATTGTCAGATAACGGATTTAGGGATCTCGTTATTTAAGGATAAAGAGAAAAATACATACACTAGACGCAAAAAGTTAGGGATATAAAAAAATATTGAAATTTTTGGGTGATTTTCAACGAGTTGTAACTTCGCGGAAAATAATCGTACAACAAAAAAAAGAAAACCAAATTGTAGTTACAAGTGTCTAGTTTTTAGATATGACAATGAATTTTTTGTATTATGTTTGGATCTGGAGAAATACAAAGAAAAGTACCGAGGAAAAAAAATTACAAATTTTCTGTCGTCTAAAAAAGGGCCTATGGGCTTCAAAAATGATTTTTTTATGGGTTTTGTCACATCCTATTTTAGGATATTTAATGCCCTTTAATTTGTTGTAATTAAGAAGCCTGTACAATGATTTACCACGGAGTTATTGTCAATCAACCGAAAAAGGAAGTTTTTAACTTTGACGATCAATAACTCTGAAGATAATGATCGTAAAGAAAATCTAAGAAACGTTTTGAAAAGTACACAATATTCTCTATAAGAAAACGTGAACGGCTTTTGTCGAAAACATTTTCATTCACTCAAAAACTTTGACTGAAAAAAAGGCGAAATATTGCATAATTAAGGATATTTAGATAACTTGCTATAACTTGGGATAAAATGGATTAATGAAGGATATAGTCGGTAATTTTTTAACCTTAAAGTATCCCGGAAAATCCCTGAAAAAGTCAAAGCGCTGCAATTCTTCTTTCTTAGTGACCCGAGGCTTTAAATTTATTGTTTTTGTAAAAATCACGATTATAAATGATGGTTGCATTTTAATCATTTTTTCAAAGAAAACATTATTTTTTTCTCAATAACCTTTATTGCTTTGATGAAAATGATCGACTTTTTTTTCAAAATGTCGAATAGAAAAAAAAAACATTCGATGATCTGTCATCATGCGGGAGCGCTTACGAGCAGTGACCCAAAACAGAGGCAATACGCGGTACTGAATTGTGACCTGTATACGTGCAGACCCTTCAATAGCTACAGATGGACACACAGACAGACGGACAGACAAACATACACACACACACAAAGTCAAGAAAAAAAAAAGAAAATAAAAAAAAAAGGTTTTTTTTTCAATCCAAAATTTTTGAATTAAACCTATCTTTTACATCAAAGCAATAAAGGTTATTGAGAAAAAAATAATGTTTTCTTTGAAAAAATGATTAAAATGCAACCATCATTTATAATCGTGATTTTTACAAAAACAATAAATTTAAAGCCTCGGGTCACTAAGAAAGAAGAATTGCAGCGCTTTGACTTTTTCAGGGATTTTCCGGGATACTTTAAGGTTAAAAAATTACCGACTATATCCTTCATTAATCCATTTTATCCCAAGTTATAGCAAGTTATCTAAATATCCTTAATTATGCAAAATTTCGCCTTTTTTTCAGTCAAAGTTTTTGAGTGAATGAAAATGTTTTCGACAAAAGCCGTTCACGTTTTCTTATAGAGAATATTGTGTACTTTTCAAAACGTTTCTTAGATTTTCTTTACGATCATTATCTTCAGAGTTATTGATCGTCAAAGTTAAAAACTTCCTTTTTCGGTTGATTGACAATAACTCCGTGGTAAATCATTGTACAGGCTTCTTAATTACAACAAATTAAAGGGCATTAAATATCCTAAAATAGGATGTGACAAAACCCATAAAAAAATCATTTTTGAAGCCCATAGGCCCTTTTTTAGACGACAGAAAATTTGTAATTTTTTTTCCTCGGTACTTTTCTTTGTATTTCTCCAGATCCAAACATAATACAAAAAATTCATTATCATATCTAAAAACTTGTAACTACAATTTGGTTTTCTTTTTTTTGTTGTACGATTATTTTCCGCGAAGTTACAACTCGTTGAAAATCACCCAAAAATTTCAATATTTTTTTATATCCCTAACTTTTTGCGTCTAGTGTACTTAGCAAAAATATATATTGAATCTTGATACTAAATCCGGTCAAATATTTGTGAAACTCTAAACCTACTTAAAATAAGTTTCCGAATAATATAAAGTTTTTGCACATTTACTTACCCACGTCATGCTATCTGATTTCAAACTAAGCTATATGGTAACTAAATAGGTGATATATCGTCCCTTAGCTTACAACACCGCTCAAGTCGAAAATTGGCAGTTTCTACAATGCCGTTGGATAGAGCGGTATTGCGCTTCGAACCATAGGTTACATGATATAGATTTCAGTCAATAAGAGGCTTTAATTCAAAAAGTAGTATTAGCGTATCAGTAGCAGTGTCCTTTTAAAATAAACAGTAAGCTAAGGGACGATATAGTTACTACTTTTAGATTTTTATACAGATTTTTACACTCAGTAATTTCGAAGATTTTTAAATATGTAGCTTTACAATTAAATGTAAGTAATCCTGTGAATACTTACTTTTGGTATCTAGAGTAGTTGGGCGACGGAAATTCAAAACTTGAACAAATGGTGATTATGATTCTATAAGAATCTTTTGTTGGGCAAAATGCTTATCCCGTATTTTAAAAATATATAGTCAAAGAAATATAAAATGGAACGCCAAGTGTTTTAAAAGGCCCATTCAACGATACCCGACTGTCGGCAAAAAATCAGGCCGTTTTTCACGGCTGTCATCAAAACGATTTATAGCCGATGCAAGCTTTCTGTGCCGGAAATAAACTCGTGCCTTTTTACGCCGTAAAACACTTCTTTATTTTCAATTCTACTACCTTAGTCTGTTGCCATAACTTTTAAGGCGCTGACAACTGTCGATTATGATTCAACATTAAAAAAATATATTAGAGACAAATTTGAGCCTTATTTAATTTTAAAACTGAATTGTAGGTCTAGTTGCAAACGAGTGTCTAAATATAGTAATTAAATATTACAGTTTGTTATAAAAAAAATCTCATACTGTCATTTAGTTTTGTCAGTAATTCAATTCTGTAAGTTTATTGTACTAGCTCGAACTTTATGCTCTGTCCCTTTCGTTAATCATGGTTTCACGTGAGAAGTCCGATACTCTGATACCACTCGTGTGCTACGAATCACAGACTAAGTCAAAAGTCAACTGACATGAACCGGCGACTTATTTATCAAACTATCATTATCTCGAGTTTAAAATCGACTCAGCAAACAAACAGACTAGGTAAATTTCGCATTGAATCGGTAATAAAGTCTAGCTCAAAGCCATGTTTTCGTTATTAAGTACATCCCAGACAATCTAGAGTCAGCAAGCTATATTATTCATTCGGTACTTGTTAGCGCGCTCCGTTCTACTTATGTTATGAACTCGATTTAGCTCGCTTGAGCCTCGAAACCACACTAAATTTCATAACGACCAACTCCTATGCATATTTGTGTTTTAAATACCAAACTGTTTCCGAACATAATACATTACAAAACTGTTTTTTACTTTCATTGTTTAATGTTACTTTGGGGTATTTCACAATAATGTTTTGACTGAAAACACTACTGAAAAACAAGAATATGCTTCAGTTAAACTAACGTAATAAATGCAATAATTTAAGCAATAAAACAGCTGGCAGTGCCTTATCTTTGGCTTAATTACACAAACGTTAATGTTGACATCAACAAGGCCCCAAGCCTCAGGCCCCGGGCCCCAGGCCCCAGGCTGAAGGCGCATCCGAATGCCATTTCCAAGTAAATTATGCACTTGGCACAGGCGCAAAGTTCACAGATTGCATTACGTATGTATGAATTTGTACAGTTAGAGCATGAATATACTGAAAGTGAACAGTCAGAGTTTAAATTAAAAACTTTACTTACACTTTATAGTTCAGCGAGAGGTTGAGGTTGAAAGATTTGTTTTTTGAAGTGAATCTTCTCCTGCATTATTTTTTTATGTTCGCACGCCGTAGACTGGCGAGTCCCTTCTGCCTATGTACTGCCATTTCTATTTCTGACATCGCCAATGCGTTGTATCAAGAGACGTGTAGTATTTTTGGCTAAGTAATCAGATTTAATTTGTTCGTTACAAACACTAATTTATCGGTTTTGATCTAAGCTATGTTCACACCTGTTGGTAAGATTTAATGTTTCTGTGTGGGTGAGACGTGAGTTCACTTTATAGCAATATACTGAATCACTACAATTAAACTTACACTATATAAATATTATTTTATATAAAACTAAATTATATCTATGTATGCCCTTTGTTACGGTGATCACGTAGTAGGTACCTATAACAGAGAGAAGGTCAAACACAACACAAGCCAATCTGAACCTTTTAAAATAATTAACAAGTTATTTTCATCAAATTACCGAAATTGCCCGAAACTAAGAGAATTTTAATGTACACACCCAAATAAATTAGTTTAACTTTGTTAACCGTTACTCCGGATGTAATTTCAGTCTGGGAAGGTCTGTGGGGGGAGGTCTGGCTAGTTTGTGGTCTCCCACATAACCTCTCGGCGTCTCTGCAACCTCTCGTCTCTAAATACCTCAAAACTAATGTACAAAACCACATTTCAAACAATTTAGTCCCACTAATCTTACTTCGGTCTTTAGATAGAGATTTTTCACTACTGTAATTTAAGCTCTTTGAAATAACTGTGACGAACTAGCTTCTACCCGTGACTTCACTCGTTAGACTACACTGCCGCCCCGCGGTTTCACCCGCGTAGTTTCGTTCCCGTGATCACTTAGGGGTATGAAAAATAGATAGTAGCCGATTCTCAGACCTACTGAATGTGCATACCAAATTTGATAAAAATCGACAGAGGAGTTTAATCACAAACACCGCGACATGAGAATTTTATATATAAGACTAGCTGCTGCCCCGCGGTTTCACCCACGTAATTCCCGTTCCCGTGATCACAGGGGTATCAAAAATAGATGTTGCCCGATTCTCAGATCTACCCAATATGCACACAAAATTTCATGAGAATCGGTAAAGCCGTATCGGAGGAGTTTAATCACAAACACCGCGACACGAGTATTTTATATATTAGATTATCGAATACCTAGGCTTCTTAAAGGTTCATTAAATTTTGAATTAGGAGGAGATTACCTAAAAATTAGTTTTGATGAATACCACGACGACGATGTAAGCCCATCGCTGTACGCCAAGATATCAATTTAGCGTATATTTTCTCACGTACCTAAGGTACGTGATAAGTAGTTACTTATTTGAGTCATTAGCGAGTAGCGACAAGCCATGCTTCCGCTTGTCACTTTTTTATGACACTGACATATAGAATTTTGAAAGAGAAATCTTATTTTTTCTTATATAATTTACTGCCTTTACCCTACGTCTCAGGTTTGTATATAACAGGAAAACACGATTTGTAGAAAATAGAATAATAGTACAAAACAACCTCCATTTATGCGCCGGAACATACATCATTGAAATTGAAACGCAATGAATAACCTATGATTGAATGTTTCCTAAACCGATTTCCATTCTAACCACCTTATTAGCTAATGTATGCCTTACCCTCATTTATTATTGAATTTGAATAGAAAACATTCAAAGAAAACCCTTATAATTTCATCCCCAGTGAACCCCTCACGTGGATTCAGTAAATATTTGATTTGAAAAGCTTTGCACATTACATAATAGCTTTTCTATTTATATAGAACTTATTTTTCACAGTAAGTATAATTTATTATACCTTCCACAAAGTTTAGATTAATGATATCACTCACTTTATCCGGCCATGCGTAAATATAATCGGTCAAGTGTGACGCTATAATGATGACTTTATGCATGAGGCAGCATGATCACGATTAATGAAGTTCTTTTATTTTTTTTTATTAATATTTTCTTTATAAAGATGTAGAAACTTTGAAGGAATATCGACAGAATTAACTCATGACTGGACCTAATGATGCAACCATCAGATGTCATAGAGCTTTATAAACCTCTTTTACTTTTATCAGACTTTAACATTTTGTAAATAGTAAGGAGTTAGTCAATTACTACTAGCATGCTGGCTGCATAGTCTTGCCATAATTTAAGGTGTTAATAATTCAGGATTTCCTCAGTGTTTTGGTTCTTTCTATTAATTTTTTAATTGAATTGACAGTAAATGTTTGAATTTAGGTTATATTTTATTATTTTTATGTGTGAGTTTGGAAGGAAATTAAAAAGCAAACAATATGAATCCATTTTGTAAATAAGAACTGCAAGCGTCGCGTCGTGCTCTATGAAGTGAGTGGAGCTATGTGTATTGTGCCAGAAGCATTCGTTCGTACAAATCTGACCAAATACCCTATGTTCCGGATATCTGAGCGCCAACTTGGCAATATTGCCGGCTGCGAGCGCACCAATACAGACGAGTACTGGGAGCGGCATAGATGAGTTACCACAGACAGCATTGCATATTTGGGAATAATGCCTACACGAATGCACTGTTATTATACAGTCAAGTAGGCATTAATTAAAATTACTACTATCTGACAGACATTATCTACATTAGACGGAATACGGCTTTTATAAACTTCGAAGACTTGTGCACTGAAAAAGAGATAATACCTAATAGGTACAAATTTATATACTATAGATACACATAGGTACTTCTTACGAGTAACTAGCTTCGGCCCTGCGTTTTTCTAGTTTATCAAACTCTAGTATATCCCTGTTTAACAAAATCGGTTTAGTTGTTTAGGCGTAAAGGTAAAAAGGCAGAGTTACTTTTGCATTTATAATATACTAGCTGCCTCCCCGCGGTTTTACCCGCGTAGTTCCCGTTCCCGTGGGAATACAGGGATAAAATATAGCCTATGTTACTCGGGGATAATGTAGCTTTCCAAAGGTGAAAGAATTTTTGAAATCGGTCCAGTAGTTTCGGAGCCTATTCATTACAAACAAACAAACAAACAAACAAACAAACAAATCTTTCCTCTTTATAATATTAGTATAGAAATACGGATTCTAAGTTATAGAAGCGTGTGTCGTATCTGTGAAAATAATTTAATAGTCTCGATGGCTGGCTGCAAACGATGCTCCCGATTTATTGTACCTGAGACAAAGCATATTGGATTTCTGTCGCAAACGGAATATGAAATGATTTGACGAGATTTGCCGTCCGCCTGCCGCATCCCACCCTGCAGCGCCCCGCTAGGGACAGACAGACAGACTTACTATTATTTATTGTCACGTCATGTACCTTTAATAAATATCTACATTTTAAAGGTAGATATAATTTAAATATTTATTGTTTCAGGACAAAGTTTTAGGTAAATAGTAAAATAACTTATTGTGTAATATGTCACATAATATGTGATTTCGTTATTTAGACACCGTAGGGCATTTTGAATGCCGGAAAATGTTAAGCCCCTGAGTACCTACTGTGGATAAAACTGAGTATATTCTCTGCTCTCTAGTCTATTTTTAGTCTAGTTAGTATATCCTGAATTTATTTATAACATAAATAATAAGTATAAAAATCCTATTTCCCTGCAACTAATATAACCATACCATTTTATGAATGTAATTTTCATCGAGGATTAAAAAAGGTAATAATCCTAGAGATAAACGACGTTAATAAACTATCCGAACGCGAGCTACCTGCTCACGGGGCCTAGTACCACGTCTTATAGCAGCATTACTTTAGTCATAACTTTACCTTTTCATTCCAAAATGCATAGCCCCGGCTTCACACGGGTGCAATGCTTTTAGGCACGCGCCGACATCACATCAGAAACCTCTGAAATTATCAGTGGTTTTCTACAACATTATGCATGTATGAGGAAGGTGATTCAAGAGGAAGGTTCTATCTAAGGTATCTATTAAAAAAACCGCATCATGATCTGTTGCGTAGTTTTAAAGATTTAAGCATACATAGGGATATAGGGACAGAGAAAGCGACTTTGTTTTATACTATGTAGTGATTTATGAGCTATATCAACAGCAAATGTATTAAGCATTACAAGGTGTATGTACATTACAGTTTTGATACAAGTGCTTATAACAGCTGCACACAACATTTTCCATAAGCGAAATAACTATGCTATACTATTAGGTACGTAAAAACTGTAATTTAACCTAAATATTAATTACTAGCTGCCTCCCCGCGGTTTTACCCGCGTAGTTCCCGTTCCCGTGGGAATACAGGGATAAAATATAGCCTATGTTACTCAGTGATAATGTAGCTTTCCAAAGGTGAAAGAATTTTTGAAATCGGTCCAGTAGTTTCGGAGCCTATTCATTACAAACAAACAAACAAACAAACAAACAAATCTTTCCTCTTTATAATATTATATTATTAGTATAGAAAAACAAAATAAAACACATAATTAAGTAAGATTATAGTAAGATAGTTAAGTACGCGGTATTAAGTCCCCAGGTCAACTAATAAATCGGCAAGCTAATTTAGCTCAACATAAAGTAATGAAGCAGGATATTGTGATTAATAAAAGCTGCGCGGTGAGTTGAACCTTTTTAAATGTAAATAAGTCGTACGTAACGGCTCCGGCTCCGCTCCGGCTCCGTCACGAAGTCGCCAATTATGAATACAAATGTCCAATCACTACATCTTATACAACTGCCTCCGCGGGGTTTTACCCGCGTAGTTGTCGTTCCCGTGAGAATACAGGGATAAAATATAGCCTATGTTTTTCAGTGATAATGTAGCTTTCTAATGAAAAAAGAATTATTAAAATCGGTCGAGTACTTTTTTTGAGTTTATTCATTACATACAAAAATACAAATCTTTCCTCTTTATAATATTAGTGTCGATAGTGTAGAAAACAAAGTCATACCGAACTATATTTACAAGAAAAGGATAAAAACAATAGAAGATTTTTTTTGTTAATTAAATAGAATATCCCTTAGTGGCTAATAATAATCATGTACACTGGATACACTGCCTACATTTGCGATTTTATATTTTTCGCCTTATTATCTTATTCTCCGAACATTTAACGAAAAGGTTATATATATCGCATGTCTTAACTTCGTATTTCCTTCCAACTCAAAGTTCTTAAGATATTTTAACTGAAATAACAAAATCTGGAGAACCATATTTTGTCTTTATGTTCCCTCTACATTGAATGCTATCCAAGTAGTTGTTATTCAATAAACAAATAGTTTATGTGTATCTTTGAGGCCATCTTTGCAGTAGTGCGGCGGTTAGCAAAGATCATAAAGATGAAGTTGTCTGGATGTCGGCCAACTAGCGCCGGTGGCTTGCGAGACACCAGATGTGGCCAACTTGGAATGTTTCGTTAAATTACGAATTTCTGCCAACCTGCCATATATTGCACTTAATTACTGTTTCGACCGGAAGCAGCTGTCTGTGAAAATTTCAATGGTTAATTTTTTTTTGATCCTTAGTTTTTATTCGAAATTCATGTGCATGTTAACACGTGTTACGGGAATAGGTTAAAAATGGAACTAAGGTCAGGTTTTTTGCAAATAAATATAGCCAATGATGATTCTGATGTTTGCTTTTTATAATAATAATAATGGTCTTACAATTTTAGTTGAGCACTATCAAACTGGTATTGCCTACGTAACCTAAAGTTAATTGGATTAATAATTGAGATACATAAACGCATAATAAAATTGAAAAAAAAATTGGTTGCCTGTAAAGTCGGTATACGGGCGAAAGTTTTACGTGACAACGACTTTGAGTGGTAAAATAATTTTAATGTGAATATTCATTCGTATAGTAGGAAGAAGGATGAAATAATAGTAACAATTTAAAACATAACGTCACGTTACGTGAGCGGAGCGTAACGCAGTTTCTTGAAGTGTCACCCGGCAAACCAATTTATAAGACGTTGTCACGTCAAAACTATTATAAATCCAACAGTTGCAAAGCACTTACATATAATTGGACCAGCTTGCAGTCAAAATGAAGTAGAAAAGCAGTTTGAGACAAGTGTTAATATAACGAGTTGGGGAAAAATTCCCCGCATGCAAACGAGGTTTTTACTGAGGCAAAACTTCACGCCATTACTCGAGTTATAAGATGAAAAAAGTTACAAGCGCTGCATGCAATTCTTGATGTTATAAAGTTTTCATGCTCTGTACTGTGTACAGTTGTGAGCAGAAAATTTACACGGACGATAAATATGGGACAGTAATTTTGTAATTGTGATTTTATAGAAAGAAAGAAATCATTTATTGGACCATAAAGCAAACAATATACAGCAATACACTTAATGGATACACGAACAATATTACAGATAAAGAAAAAAAAACTTAAAAATAATAAAACAGTATAATAAATATTATCTGTTCTCAAAATTTTAACAAATATTATTTATCTATGGATTTTTTATAACATTGTTAATATAGTAACAGTACTTACTAGAAAGTATTCCGGTTCAAACTGGTAGACGACAATTCGTTGTATGGAGTTTACTAATGAACGCAAAGAAATATAGAACTTTTAGCCATTCACAGCCATTCAGAGTCCTAAAAACAAATTGAACTTTAAAAAGTGCAAAGGTATTGGAAACTGAAAAATCGGGCGCACCCAATAATAGCTTTGTGAAAAATTTCGAGTGCCGACAATTTCGTTTCTCTTTAATGGTTCCGAAAATAAATGCACTGACCCTCTTATAAGGGGTTAAAACGTAGGGTAAAAGTGGGATAGACGCCCTTGGAGGATAGACGCCGCACCTTAAAAAAAGAGAATTTAAAACCAAGTTCACGCTCTAGTACCAAGTTCCTCGGACAGATCTGGCCCCGCACAGCTCAGTCCACGCACGCACTTCGACAGGACGTATTGCCGCTTGAGTTAAAAAAACGTTGCAAAATTTTATCGCGCTTGCATGATTCTTGTGACAGTGACATTTTGACGTGTTCAGAACTTTCGTTTTCGAAGGTAAGTTTTAAGTGTGTATTTTTATTTAAATAGTATATATCATTTATACTTATGGTGTGTTTATAAAATTACGAAATTATTTAAGTATTTTTATTTATTTGCTGGGGCGTCTATCCCTACTAAAAAGGATAGAGGCCCCACTATTGACTGAGTATGTCTATACATTGCATCTCTCAGTATATGCATTGCTGCGGGTCGGGGGCCCTTAGAGGCATATATCCTCTATGACTTATTCACAGGTACTTAGGTTATAGGTTAAATTTTTTAAATAACGTAACTATCTAGTTAATATGCAACTTAGTAGGAAAATTGACTTTCCAGTTTATTTATGAGCTGTTTATGCCTTTACATGTCGTACTTCACTGTACTTGTAAAAAACTTTCTTTGAGTAAGTAATAGAGGAATTAATTGCCCTAATCAAATTCAATTTAGGCACTGTCTTCTTAGTTTGTTTTTTCATACTTGTCCTTTTTGAATCCTCAGTTTTTTTTCTGTACCTATTAATTTCTTCTTTTTCAGGAAAACATCCCACACTGGACTTTGACAACGAGAAACGTCTCGTAGCGCACATACAAAAATAAGGCAGGATTTCCCACAACACGACAGGATGTAAGAAGACTCAAGAAGGATAAGAAAACCTTATAATGTATTATTGCAACTAAGAAAGCAAATAAACATTTTATTTATTTTTCTACGAATTTTTTTTATTATTATGGAGGCATCTATCCCATTGTAGGGCATCTATACTCATGTCGAAATTTTGCCAGGGGCAACTACCATACAGTAGGCGTCTATCCTCAAACAATAAGTCTTTTTTAGAGCCGAATATCTACAAATCTACGGTATGCATTGAATAATGATATGAGTAGATACTAAGTATAAGGACTATAGTTGCTACAAATAGTTAACTCACTCGAATAGTGCTTTAAAAAAAAAAGTTATAGTCAGCTTACAAAAAGTGGGGCATCTATCCCACGTTTACCTACCATAAACAAATTGTACAATTTGACTCTCATTTACTATGTTCTCTTATTAACACACTATATTATACATCGGTTTAGTCAGTATCAAGACATCTGTGTCTGGATGTAATTATATATATATAAGTATGTATTTTAAACAATTTATACTTAGTTTGGCCGTGTGTGAAAAATGTCCCAGGATATTTATTAATTTATCCCTTGGTAATTTCTAAATTATCTAATCTGTCCCAGGATATAAGACCTCACTTTGAATCAGATAAATTCAACTTACGTAATGAAATCACATATAATTATGACTGTACGAGGGTAATTGGGGAGAAACCTGCTGTTCACTTTCGTGGAACTGGACTCGTATGCATTGCTGCGGGTCGGGTGCACAAGATGGTGGACAGAGGTTTTTAAATTAGTAATAGGTTTAATTAGTTATATAACTGTTAATGTTACTAACATAGTAAGTATGTAAGTCTTGTTACTAATCCATATGGACAAATATCTGATTTAAAATAATAAATAATTAAATAAATTACCGACTATCCACGGCATTGCTTGCGACTGTACCGTACCGTACATTCGATGAAGCATGCTAGAGGACATACCTCTGTTAACACGCCAAGTACTGCTTAACTCGGGAACTCCACTCTTCATCAAACAACATTGTATTTAATTATTTTAAAGTGCACACTGCATACTGTGTTTCTTTGTTGTATTGCCGTTTCGCGTGTCCGTTGAAGTGCACAAGGGATTACGGACGGTGCGGACCGGACATCAAGAAATTAATTATTTGTTTTTTTTTCCATGTAAATTATAAAAATGTGATTAAAGTATGAGGTAAATTGGTTTAGTTTCAAAATCTAATAAATGCCATTTTAGGGCTCATTCGGTGACAACTACTTACCTATATTAAATCGATGACTAATTTAACAACAGCATTAATATAGGTACATAAGAGTTGCCTTTTTAGTTGAATCGCCTCATCAGCAGTAGGTACTTAGTTGGAATCGCTTTTTTAATTAAAAAATAAAATACGGCGTGATTATTTTCATTGAGATCGCACAACAATGCAAATAGAAAACGAACACGAAATCGATTTACACGACTTCATTAGCGATATTCAGCTGAATAGCTAAATTGTAGCGAGTAACGTAATCGAATCGTGCCTCAACTCGATGTTCGCAATCGATTATTTGCGGCGTGTCCGAACCGGGAACGGTCATCCGATTACAAACCGCAAACTGATTTATTTACGCAGTGGAATGCACGTTTCGGATTACTCGATTATTTTAATTGCTTCGTTTGGTACTACTGTGGTATTCAACATCGAGTGATCAATCACTCAAACCCATATATAACCTCTCATCATCCTGCGGTATTCAAGAGAGAGATAGACAATAGTTTGTGTGAGTGGAGCGTCGAGTATGGGCTTAGAATTGGGTGTTGGTCTTCCATTAATCATCGGCTGTAGGATACCTGCAATGTTCTAAATGTAAGGGATAGGTGAATATGGTACCTAAATATCGGCACTGAAAATAAATCAAACTCTAATCACAATTTATAATTTCTAATGTTTCGAAAACTTGTCTAGATATTGTTGCAAAACTGTTGAAAAATAATTATATACTATTATTTATATACTGTCTATTTTAAGCGTCCATAGGCTACTGTTACCGCGTCCCATCACCTGTTGTGCCTCTGTATTAAAAAAAAATATATATATACAAAACTAAATTAAGAAATATCCTGGAACATTTTTCACACACGGCCAATCTAATTCCAAACTAAGCGGACCATGTACTATAATATATTAAGTTAAGCTACAATTTTATACTGATATAAATGCTTACATTCATAAACAGAATAACCTGACATGTTATACACACACAATTAAAGGGTTAGAATCTTTAATGAGGACTGAACCCACGACCAGTGACTTGTAAGACAGGGTAGTCGATAGCCCGTAGATTTATGTTACTACATAACAAACCCTGTTAAGTCACCCGGATGCACGCGAGTACCGCCAGAGTTTTATTTTTATTATTCAGAACATACCGAATTTCAGTAAATTTAACGGCTCGCTTGTTCCTTTATATGATCCCTTCAGGTGGATTGGAGTCAAAAGGAATTTCATCCTCGTGTAAACTTTGAAAGTCACTTTCCTGCTCTTTTATTGCCTTCTAGCAATCTACGTATCTATTGGCGAAGGCTATGAATTAAATTATTACAGAAGTTCATAATCTTCTGACAGCCCGGTTGGCTTTGTGGTTAGTGACCCTGACTTTCAAGCCGCGGGTCGTGGGTTCGAATCCCACCGAGGACAAACATTTGTAGGTATGCATGGATATGTCTGTTTGTTCTGTGCCTGGATGTAAATAATTATCTATAATATGAATGTATTTAAATGTATTATATGTAGTATATCAGATATATGGTTACCATAACAAGCTCACTTTGAAGCTAAATTTATATTATTCTAAAAGTATACATCCAGGTAATTCCTCATCGGCATAGAGTATAGTCGATGTAAATATTTTCTATACTGTTTCTTGTATGCAATAAGCCCTCCCCTCAGTGTTGTCAGTCTTCATTCTCGACATTTCTATCATTTATTAATGTCTTCATCTGTTCTTTTCCTCATCACATATAATATTCTATCTGACAGTAAATTTTGCCGCTTCATTTATTTAGTTACTTCCGCCTGAGATGTTTTTGTAAAGGGGTTTGAGCCCGTGGTTCTGCCTGCGTTTATATAATTAATACGCAGCCTTTGTTTTTCTCCCGGTATCGAATACCTTTAGAAAAAATCAGGCGATGCTAGTAGGTATTATAGGTACCTAGAAATAATTACTTAGCTTGTCTAAAATACTGTTTCGAGAAAAAATGAGTTGTTATTACGCCTACTGATTGAACAAGTAATCCTTGTTTCGAATGCATTTGAGAGAATTTGTACGCACTATCTTGTGTGAAAATAATTTATACATGATTAGGTACCTATTGCCTGGCTACAGATCTACCTAATACTACTATTATTTCCTCTTTGATTATTTCACTCCTGCAACTTCCCGCACGAGTTCGCCCGCGGTGTACCGTCTGTATTTTGTGTACTTTATCTGTCCCCCTTTTAAAGGAAGTAGATAATAAATTCCCCTTGTTTCCGGTAAACTTCTAACATTTATTTTTCCTCGTAAAACAAAATAAATGGCGTAAATTAAAAAGTTTCTTTTGAAATAAAATATTCTTTGGGATCAATCAAGGACATGAAATGACACTTAGAAATGGGCGAGTGGATTTAAAAATGTCAAAGTTTTAATGGGAACAAATTGAATGTCAAACGAAGAAAAGTAGAATATTTCAAAGAATAACTGGATGCTGATCAATAATGTGTCAGCCCACAAAAAGTCGAAAACAAAGGTTTTGATATATTTTTATAATGCATCGCGTATTTAACATGCTACAAAAGTGTTTTAAGTCATCTAAAACATAAAAAATGCATTTTTATCGTGCAAAAATCCTAAACACATAGACATTATTATCTTTAAACGCCATTTTCTCAAAACCAAGTTTATGAGGGTAATGATAAACACATTATTGTTTATCAGCATCGAACTAAGGCATTCTTATTTGCGTGGGGAAATCCTCATTTGTAGTGCATACATTATAAATACATGCCTTTTAATTGATGTTTTACTTCACCCTTCATACATATCCTTGAGATATATGGCGGAGCAGTTCGGCCGTGCTTCTGTCGCCCACTCGTGGATTACGGGCACCGCTCGCCACGTGTCGGCCGCGCACGCCCGGTGGTTTACGAATGTATGCTACAGTTGCTACAACAGGCTAAACAGGCTGAATAGTCTAGATAAACTCAGAGATATACTTGATCTTTTATTTCCATAGATTCTAAGATCCAAAGATGATTGCCCTTAGCTTCTTCAACGCATTGAATTTTAGAGTACGTATCCTCGCTATCCTCGTCTAGTAACTCGCTACAACAGGATACACAGTAGTTCTGCTCCGGTAGATCTGTCGCTTCCGGCTTAGAATAAGAAATAATAAAGGACAATAAATAGGCACCTCGTTTGTTTTAATCGGTTAAGTGGAAGAATTCTAGGAATATCCAATATTGTATCAATAACATGTTTAATATACATCGGGTTGTTTCCACGATCCCGGGATCTTTAAGGTCACAATCTATCTATACTATAATATTAAAAAGAGGAAAGATTTGTTTGTTTGTTTGTTTGTTTGTTTGTAATGAATAGGCTCCGAAACTACTGGACCGATTTCAAAAATTCTTTCACCTTTGGAAAGCTACATTATCCCCGAGTAACATAGGCTATATTTTATCCCTGTATTCCCACGGGAACGGGAACTACGCGGGTAAAACCGCGCGGAGGCAGCTAGTCGGTGTATAAAGTTACATTTAAATCCATTCAGCCGTAAGACACCGACAGTTTTTTTAAGGATTTATAAATATCTAAAAACATATATTATTTCTTAAAAGTAGCTAATTACATATTCTAATGAATAAATTAATAATAACTTAATAAAATCAGTAGGCGATTGCTTTTCGCATCAATTTACCCTAAAGGCACACGTCTGCAATATAATAAGTTTTGTGTATTTTCTTTCATAGTATTTAACGCTTTTCTTCTCTTCAGTAATACTTATACCTGAATTCCAATCAAGATTCATACCTAGAAAACTACCAACTCCAATTAAAAATCTTGAGATAGAAATAGGATACTCATTATCCCGGGAAAACAATTTCCTCTAGAATGTAGGTTACATGATATGTATAGAAACTTCCTATCATGTATTTGCGTACTAGTAGCTATTTAGAAAATGTTGATAGGTGTCTTGGTATGTATCATTTTATCTGCATTTATTAAATGAATAGTTCACGTTTAACATGTTTTTTTTTTATACACGGCCTATCAAATAAATAAATAAGTAAATATCCAGGGGCATTTTTCACACACGGCCAATCCGATTCCAAAGTAAACTTCAAATGAAGCTTGTGTTATGGTAACCAGATAGCTGATATACTACCTATAATACTTTTAAATAAATACATATTATAGATATTTACATCCAGACACAGAACAAACAGACATATTCATGCATACAAATGTTTGTCCTGGGTGGGATTCGAACCCACGACCAGCAGCTTCACGGGTCACTAACCACAAAGCCAACCGGGCTGTCAAGTGTTTATACTTTCATGAACAATTCTTTACTACAGCTAATAACGGTGCGGAAATAGCTTTGACTGAGGAAATCCGGCTCTTTCTAAACAAGCTTAGATCCGATACTTTCTGTATAACTTTGTATGTAACTGGTCGGAGAGTACACATCCATTTAAAAAGCTCTCTAGAAAAGCACTAAGAAGAAGCTACACTATTTCTGAGTGTCATAGGTGGCTATGTTTCTATCCCCCGGGAACCCAAGTGAAGCCGGGAGACGATAGCCAAGTAGTTCCACACGAAAAAACGTGTGAAAGAAAACCGGACCCTAGCTAGCTACTCCTATATTACTTACTCCTATACTACTATACGATAATTATATTACATAAGAAAATAGACGCCGAAATTACTGGCTGGACCGATCTAAATCATTCTTTCACCAATAGAAAGCTATGTTATTTATAAATGCCATTTTCTACATTATATCTCTTTGTTCCAACGGGAACGGGTACTACGCGGGTAAAACCGCATGGTGGAAGCTAGCAAGGTTAATTACCTTTGTAGAACCCTATTGCTCACCGGTTCGATCTGTGACACGGCAAATAGACTCCGTAACTAGGTTAACGAGTGTTAATCGATCAGAATAATGACTGGCCCGTATCCCGGACAGTCCCGTGCAGTCCCGGGTCGCGGAAGCCAAGACACTGGCAAGGATAAGTCCTCATTTGCACAAGAGTTTTTTAACGGACCTTAAAAAAGCGTTCAAACACAACAAATGCATTCCCAAGTACCATAATATGCTATTTCCAACGCCCAAAGTTGAAAATGCAACACCACTCAATAAAAAAGCGTCGCGTTTTAAAAACGCTGTCGTGTGACATATACTTGGGAATGCATTTGTTGTATTTGAACGCTTTTTAACTTACAACCGGTCTGCATGGCAATGGGGGAGGCCTATGGCTGATATGATGACGATGATGAACGCTTTTTACCGACGAAAAAAAGTCTCATGCGAATGAGGCCTCAATCGATCAGAATAATGAGAGGCCCGTGTCCCGCATCCCGTACAGTCCCGGGTCACGAGGGCACGACACTGGCAGGATAAGATATTAATCAGTCATTGTATTGAGACAAGCGAGCTGTCAGTGTAGCGGCTGTCACCCGCACTTGTAGCGGTACTATTCCGCTTTGAACCGCTGTTGGTGCGGGGTGGCTGTGGTAGCGGAGTCAGCGTTCGCTATCTTCGCGTCTTTATAAATTAGAATTAAAATTAGCTATTTTAAATCCAATATAGGTAAAAGCTGAGGATCGGTATGTGTGAAAGTAATAAGTACTCGTAGATGCCTAGAATCATTTTTATCAGCACCTATGTTGCTTAAGTGCTTAGCCCTAGCCGGAGCGCATCGAAAAGTATTCAGAAACTAAAGAGGTACCCAGTCGGGCAGGTACTTTGTAGAGCACCACTGTGCTAATTTAGTCGCAATACTTAATTCGTTGTACATACTAGTACACATTAGTCCGTACCTACATACATACAAAACAAACAAAATCGCTCACGGTATCCGTTCCCCGCTATCAGTGCGACCGCCGCGCGCGACCTGCTTGAGACTTGCATTACATCACTAATTATCCCGGTCCAATGGCCACCTGTAGTGCACCTTATACTACACTACACTACACTACAGATGGATAGCTGGGTGAATATTGCGCTTCAATGGAGCTCGCATATACCCCACGGGGGGGGGGGGGGGGGAACTTAGTGGGGTGGTAAGGCCCCCCCATTGTACAAGTTTCTAATGCCGAGTCTTCGAGACTTTATTTTTCAGTTTCCGCGTCAGGGTGTTTATGTCTATGTAATTAAGTGTTATAGGATTATAGTATATTAAGTCTAACTTTGATAATATGGGCTAATAAAATCTATATGTCGTGGGCAACTCGTTGAACTGCGCCGATCTAGATCTGCCATAAGTGTATGTAATAAGAACAACAATATTTATATTTATTTGTGTGTTATGTAAAATTAATCAACTTGTTCGCGGCTCAGGGTTGGCCCTTGGGGTTTGGCTTGAGTAAAATAAAAATTACATATCCCATTTAGCGACACAAGCTATAGATATGCGATATAACATCGCGCTACGACCAATAGCATGGGAGCATCAGTGAAACTGTTGCAAAAACGGAAGATGTGACTAAAAGTTGCGAGGGGGCCACCTATTTATCCGATTGAAATCAAAGTTAAATCTTCTTAAATGTCTTATTATGTGATTAATAAATTGTTATAGTTGTGTTTACAATGTGCAATATATTATTAAATAACTAAATAACAGGTGACTGGAAATACAAAACTATTTCATGCATTTTATAACTTGGTTGTTTTATAATAGAACTATAGTGAAATCGTACAATTTGTACTAACAATACAGATTGCTAACAAAAGCTGAATGTGTCGCGGTCGCGGGGCACCTGGTGCGGGCGCTGGCTCGTCACAAAGGGAACTAAATGTTATAAAAATTGAAAAATCCACCGACAAATAAGTGACTTTTATTCACGAGAGGAGTGCACTAGAGTTTCATGTTATGCTTTTCTATAATGACAAATTACATAGTTAAATGGCAAGTAATTATTTTGCTATGGGTTTGCTATTCATGTTATGATGAATATAATCATAAAAAATAACATTTTATTTCATACAATAAAACGTAAATGGAATTTGGATAGTGATTCTGATATTGCTTATTCTCGCACAAGGAAACCTATTTATTCTATTTAGCAAGAAAATATTATTTGTGTAAACGTTTGAAGAAAGGGAGATACAAAATTAAAAGATGCTCGTAAAAATATATCCGCAGATTCAAAACAAAAGCATGCACTTAATCGAGTGTAAATAAATCGGGATCCGGATTTGTGCGCGGCCGGATCGGATCCCCAGTAGCCCACAAAATGGCTGGCAATATGATTATAAATTCCTTTGTTGTGACTGCGGAGTACTGCGGAGCTTCAATATTGATGCTGCGTTCCTCCTGTAATACAATTCGAATTTTTGCCTTTACATTCTCCCTAATTTATTTGGCTTCGCAAATGCGCAGTCTTTTGTACTTTGCCCAATATTCATATTACAAAAAAATACGCGAACAAGTAAGAGCAGCGTAAATAATTATATTCGAGGAGCCATAGGTTGGTAGGGATAAAAATCATGTTACGAGGAATGTTATGAATGTGCAGGCGGATGGTCGTAAAAGTAGAGGAAGACCGAAGAAAGTATGGATGGATTGTGTGAAAGGCGTTATGTGTAAGAGGGAAGTGATGACTGAAATGACGGCTGACAGAGAGGAATGGAAGAAAAACACATGTTGTGCCGACCCTTGCATCATCTGGCGGGATAGGGGCAGGAAGAAGAAGAAGAAGGCCCATCTGCAGTGTTCAATTAATTCGAATGCCGAACGCAATTCGTATAGTACCTACTGGTTTGCTTCTTGCAAGAAATTACCCCCGAGATATTGTAGTTCGAAAAATAATGAGTATAAAAACTTGTTGTGATTCGTTCGAGTGTTACAATATTGTTTGATGTTTTACATAAAATATCGTGTAGCGATTTGTTACAATACAATAGCTATTCAAAACGTTTTGATTCATTAATCTTTTACATTGTTGTAGGCTTTTGTGTAGGAAATAGGCTCTTTTTTATCTTTCGCAAGTATTTGACTTTCTCAATGTTATTCTTTTCTGCCTTCAAGTGTTTTGTTATTTATCATTGAATTCTAGAGCGCTAGGATATGTTGCAGGAGATGAAATATATCACTTCATGAGCCCGCAGTATTTATCATTATGATAAACTACTTACGTGTAGAAAGTAGCTTATTTTCACGTCGGAATATGATTCTTAATACACGATTTAACCATAATCTTCAGTGAGCCAATTCTGCTAGGAATAGAATTCACCAAAGTTATATATACCGTGCCTATTCTATTCATGCTAAGATTATTGTTGTAGAACACGAGTATCTTTATATGAGTACTAGGTTCTGCCGCGCGGTTTAACCCCCTTAGTTCCCTCTCGTCCTTAAATGAAAATAAAATATAATTTTCTCGTTTATCCTATTAGGTACTTAATTAATATTTACAAATATGGTAACTCTATCAACAAATCAATTACATGCGATTTCGTCCGCATTACTCTTCAAACATAAAAGCTATATGACATTACCTACATTTCGCCATATCTAAACAAAAGTATCATTTTTAGTACTTTCTAGTATCTCCTCTTGGCTACTAGCCCACCTATCATTTGTTACCGTACTGTCATACAGCAAAGCGATGTGTATTGATGGTAGCGCGTTCGTTTCTGATGAGCGATACGGGATATATCGACGCTACATATTCTATGGCACGAACCACAGATGCCTCTAACGTTTCGGGCATGGAATAGAGAATTATGTGGAAGTGGCATGGCGTTTTGGGTCGTTTGTTTGTGGGCGAACAAATTTACAGGAACAAACGTGACATGTTGCAAAATCATTATCGTAAAACCAGTACGATTAATGTAAATTTATTGGAATATCGGCGGTTTTTTCCTTATTTCAATTATAAAGTAACAAATTAAATTAAGTTGTGGTAGTACCTACATGAAAACAATTATCTCTGCAAAAAGTAAAAAAATCGTGGACCGTAATATTAAGACAAGATTTCAAACTTTTATTTGTTTTTCTCGTCATAGTGTCCATCTGTGGGTGTGTCACTTTACTTTAACTGTCCTTATCCCCATCGTACTCATATAAATAATAATTAATATATCCGTAATGAGACAAAAATTACTGACTTGATGTATTATAGACAAAAAAACGCGCAGCTCCAGTCAATAGTCTCCAGTGTACGTATCTTACCTTCCTACGAACACATCTCCACATGCTTTTGTTCGTCCATGTACCGCGCGTTGTTCATCACATATGGATGGATGGGCTGAAGCCGCGTAGGCGGATTCTACTGGAACATCAATCATTACGTTGTTTTACATCGCTTTACGTTTTGATTCAACCAGCGATACTTAGCGAATAGCTGGATAAACTAGTTTCATCTAGAGTAAAGTTGTTCTATTATTTTTTTGCCACCGTCATGGTGTAAAAAAATTATAAAAAATGTCCATAGGCGGCGGTGACCACTTACCATCAGGTGGACCGTCAGCTACCGCCATTTAATCTAAATGTGATCGCTGATATTGCTATTCGTTCTATGTGATTTCACTAGAGATCCAAACAACGGTATTTTAATAAAGAAAAATAATATTAATAATAATAATAATAATAATATTGTTTATTTTGACAACTGAGGCCCACTTGTTAGTATTACAATATTTTCTTAAAAACTATGTTAGTAACTCAGAAAAATAGGTTGAACAAAAATATTCATTTACAATTTCTACACACCATTGTGTCTATAGCACGCTTTAATAGAGGCGTGTCAAATTTACTGGATAATAACTTCAGGACACCATTGGAACTAGACCGCATCCTACTAATTATTGAAGCGCTCTTTTTCCGAATTATCGCGTAAAAGTCATCGGTTCTGGCCTGGGCGAACATACTTGAGGCACTGCAATATCTTGGTAGTCCCAACAGAATCCTGAAGCCATTATTGTATTGAACTCTCAGGGCACTGAGCGCCTTCAGCGTATAATTGGACCACAGGCCACTCGTGTAGAAGGTTTGACAGTATGCTTTAAACAGTGTAATCTTAGCTTCCGTACTACATCGAGTAAACCTGTGGGCCAACATATTACATCTAGCGGCCAATGCCCTGCGTTCACGTTCAATGTCCATCTGATCCTTAAGGTCCTCGGTAACATAATGTCCCAGGTATTTAAATGCTTTAACTCTCTTGAGTGGTACTCCACTTAAGCAAAGAGAGGGATCATAGTCATTCTTCCTTTCGGGAGCCTTAAAGATCAGATATTCACTTTTTTGTACATTGTACACAAGCCCGTGACTAGCTGCGTACCCCTCGCAGGTTCGTAGTAAATCCCTGATTGAACCGGCTGTTGGACCCAGCAGCACCATGTCGTCAGCGTAACTAATGTTATTGATAACTAAGCCGTCAATACTACAACCGACAGGCTTGCTGCTGAGTGCAACAATCAGTTCATTTATGTACAGGTTGAAAAGCTTAGGAGATGTCAATCCCCCCTGCCTAACCCCACATTCCAACCTATACGCTTCAGAGACAGTACTACCCCACTTAACAGAATTAAGCTGATTCCCGTACCAATACTGGAATACGCGTAAAATTTCCAGTGGCACACCCGCCTCCCGTAACTTTCGCCAAAGGACATTATATGCTACAAGGTCAAAAGCCTTGGAGAGGTCAAGAAAGCAAGCGTACACTGAAGTGTGTCTGTCTTTATAATACTGGACAGTTTGTTTCAAGCATGCTATTGCACTCTCAGTAGATAGCCCGGGTCGAAAACCGAACTGTGCATCATGGAAACACATGTATTTATCTAACTGCTTATCAAACAAACTGTCCAGTACCTTAGCAATAACCGTTGCCAGTGAAATAGGCCTATAGTTCGCGCAATCAGAGATGTCCCCGGTTTTATTTTTAACAATTGGAACAACTATAGTTCTTATCATGTTAGTCGGCAGATAAGAGTGGCTTACACACAGCGAATAAAATGTAGCCAATATTCTAGGAAGGTGGGTTCCAGCAAATTTAAGATGCTCAATACTGAGGCTGTCATGTCCCGGTGATTTGCCCCTCGTCATTCTCCGAATCACTTCTGCCACTTCTTTAGCAGAAAATCGGAGGATTTCACCATCACAGACCACCTCAGCATCGACCATTACAGGCTGTGAGCCTAGTGGAGAAGATACCTTAAATTTATCTTTAAATATATTGGCAATATCACTCGGTGCGCTACAGCCCGCGACGCTCACAGGTAAGCCCGGCCTAACATTCAGTTTATTGGTTGATTTCCAAAACTGGCTAAAATTTTTTGAGGACCTATGAGAAGCAATGATGTCCATTTTAATTTGGTCTTGATGCTTTTGACACCATTTTAGCCTACTTCGAAACGTCTTTTGGCTTTCCCTCATCTCAATCCAAACTTTTCCAGTTTGGGGTTTGTTGTGGAACAACCAATTCTGATACTTAAGTCGGGCCTCCCTGTGCGCTCCCCGGACGTGTTTATTCCAACCAATTACGCGGCCATTATTTCGAAAATGTCCAGTATCATCCTCATCACTAGCATCGATTGCCGCCTCAGACAGTACACTTACAATAACTTCATACATGTTCTCTAGTTCCAGTCTATGTGTGGGGTCACTACATATTTTATCCGCACACGATACAAACAACTCTGGAAATAGAATATTTCTTAGTTTTGCATTACATAGGCCATGATATCTTTCAATCTGAGGATTTGATCGCATGCCCCAAAGCACTTTATTACGCACACACTCTTGAACGGAAAGTTTAGGTATAATCGTTTCTAAGTTGCACTCAATAACAAGCGGGACATGATCCGACCAAAAAACATCATGACCCACGCTCACACCCGTGATTGTATGCCATGCCGCTCTCGTAACTAAACAGTGATCCAGCCATCGCATACTACCATTTATGTCACTGACATAAGTAACTGTACCCGAATCCGGCCCTAAAACTTCAGCGTCGGCACACAACCATGAGTGATCTTTACAGAAATTACTCATTTCATGCCAAAACGGTCGACCAGGATGTGCATTAAAATCGCCTAGCATGTAAATAGCCTCAACATTATTATTTTCTACTATACCGCTTATCTCACTCATGCAACTTATAAACTCAGTAAGGTTTTCACTGGAGTCCGTAGGCATATATACATTTATAATTATAATACAGCGATCACCTAAGGAAGCCTTTATAGCCGCTAAACGCACACTATTGCAATTTATGACAGATACTGAGTGAAAAAGTCCCTTTCGCCACAATATCGCTAAACCCCCGAAAGGGCGGCCCATCAGGATACCCGCTGAAGTATCAATAGAAGACTTACCCGTATACTCGAAATCTGGATGAATGGTTCCGAGCCAGGGTAGATCCTCTGGCATCAACCAGGTCTCCTGAAGCGCCACCACATCCATATCCTTACATAAATTCTTTACACATTCTAGCGACCGTTTTATATTCTTAACATTAAAAGTTGCAAATTTAGCCTTATAATTTATTAATATACGGTCGTTATCCATTAACTAAGATTTTGTTTACACGATTCAGATTTAAATCTGCCTGACTTACTAAACACTACAAAGCGCCTAAAACAAATACCTTCTGGCCAGATTTCCTCATTTAAAAATAACTTCAACTTACTATTAGAAACAAAAAATTTAAAAGAATTATAGTCTCTTTCCTTCTTTGCCGTAATTTTTTGTAACTGAACTATCTCATTAGTCTTACTTTGAATGTAATTTATAATGTCTTCTTCACTCGTTCCTTTACAAACATTCGAAATAAACAGCGGTATTTTAATCTCAGCCGCCTTGAACTTAGAATTAGAAACATTACACGCTTTTCCCATACAACTAAAAAACTTATTATTTCGTGGCTTCTTTCGTTTTACCACCTGAGACCAAACACCTTCATTATCCTCTACCACTTGATTCCGTTTAACACTCGATTTTATTGCATCCGCCATAGTCAATGTCGACTTTCTCTCACTAACACTATTCGTACACGCGACCTCCGCGTGAGTATAGCCAATAGTAGGATCGTCGCTCGTAGCTGCGCAAGCGCTCAACGAAGCGGGCGTACTGTTCGAAACCGCAGTGTGCGCCTCCAAGCGCTCACTCCGTGCGGTGACCGCTTGTCCCGTCGTCGCAGACGCGCTGCTCGGATCTGCTGAAACCGCGGTAGTGGCCTCCACGCGCAGCACAGTTGACTCATCAAACCTATTAGGTGTAAATAATTTACTACCTTCACTGGAGTTGTCTCGCGATATTTGTTTGGGTGAATGGGTAATATTCACATCGCTATTCGTATCATTGGTCACTGAGCTAGTTTGTACATTCATAAGGCCCATTGGCCCACTCTCACAACTAAAACTATTACGTAAGTATGCACCTCTTTTCCTGTTAACGTTATCCGGAGTTTTGTTTACCTGGGACTGCTTCATAACGTTTTCAAGTTGTTTGTGGGTTATGCATTCACTTTTTAAGCTACTTATATCCTCCTGAAGCTTACGAATATCCCTTAATAGGCGAGTTGCATCCAGGTGATCAAATGTTATCGGGGGAAGCCTATGCAGTTCTTTTGCTACAAAGATAGGTATACGTTCTGGATCCGTTGCGTCTGTATATTTCAATAACTCGATGATATCCTCCATATCCCTTCGTGATTTATCTTTCTTCCTCATCTTGATTTTTCTCATCGTTTGTATAGAACCGAACAGTAATTTTTTCGCGTCCAAAATTTCATCAGATGTAAAAGCTGTTTCACATATTCTGGTTAGGCTATCCTCATCCATAACCTTCATTTTGTTGTGTATAAATGACAAAACTTCATCTATAACAATATTACACGAACTACACTTCACGATATTAGAGGTCATTGTCCTCGCTCACAGTAGGTACAGTGTCGCAGCGACCTTGCGCTAGCGCGATCAGCTGACGACTTATTGATATTTCATTAAGCAATAATCATTTACAATTTGTCTTTAAAAATAGTTCTAAATCACTATTAACGCAAGAGTGAAAATTCGTGTGAAACCGTGAGATAATAACGGTAAGGAACTCCTAAAGAAACATACTTATAGGTATAAATGCTGCGGTATAAATAACCCTAAAACAGCTACTTACATAATCTCCAAAATCACTTAAGACGATGAAATCCTAGTCAAACAAACTATAGTTAATATATAGACACAAGGCCTCTGTAGTATAATGTAATCATAACTTAGTATAATAATATGGTTGAGTGTCTTTATTTGTCGCTGAAACCTTGAATGTCTAGACTTAGGCAAATGAGGCATTGATAGATTTGCTTACTATTTTTTTGTGAATACCTCATGATTTATCTATTGGTGCTTATTTAGATACGTTTTCCTACTTACCTAAATAGTTTTTGGATTGGTAAATGTTTTAAGATGATGTTGGTGAATGTTGTAAGCATGTAAAACCTAGATAGTAATATTATTGAATCTCTATCTCATCACATATTCTGTCCCCTAATCGTAATAATATTAATTTTAGGTACAATAAATGCATAAATGCTTGCTTGTTTATCAGCACCAAATCAATCTACTACGATGCAGTACAAAAATAACAGCACATTTACTGCGCTATTTTTTTCCTACTCAAATTTATTGACACAAAACGAAATCCCAAAAAAACCGGCCGGTCGCCAATATGTACGCAACCCCTGTTGATATTATGATTCCCGAAGTGACAAAACGATGTCACATGTCGTGTTGAGTCTGAATAGAGGATTCCTTGGAACTATTACAGGTGAATGACCCGAGGGTAGTGTGGAGCGTGGCGTGGAGGAGCAGTAATGGCCTCAATGTGTGGCCCGTCGTCGGGACACGCGGCTGCGGTGGACTTCGAACGGTGGCCTGAAAGGTATGTAAGACCTTATTATTGTCATATAAAAAAAATATGCGAGTGATAGGTACATGCATATTTTTGTTGCTTATATTAGAAGGACCCACGCAACTTTGTTAATTTCACTTCGATTTTGCTACGTTTTTCATTGATGCTCCACTACTATTAGTTGTAGCGTGATGATAGCCTATAGCCTTCTTCGATAAATGAGCTATCAAACATTGAAATAATTTTAAATCGGACCGCTATTTCTTGAGATGAGCCTCCAAACAAACTCTTTAGCTTTATATGTTAATATAGGTATAGATTTGGGTAAATCTTGATAACCGTCAGCATATATTCTAGATTTATACAATTTATCCCGGGAAAATTTTCTATTTTCTTTTAACTGTTTTAGTTATTAATCTTATATATAAACTGTATATGCGGATACGTTTGCCAAACAGTACGATCGTGAGTCAGTATTTTATAGAAGGGCGGGCGGCGGCGGCGGAGTTCCATAACTCATGCGGAGGTTTTATTGTGTGACCGCGGAAGTGGGTCAACTGGTCCGGTGATAACGCGCCGCGTTGGTGCAGCCCGTGGGGCGGATGTCGTGTCCTATCACTAATAAAAATGGACCTGCAATGAGACAAGATTGTAAATGAAAAACATCTTTCAGATCCATCAAATGTAGTGAAGCCCATTTTATACCCATCGCCACCTACCGTGTCCAAATTGTTGTATTATAGATACATAAAAACATTTTCCATGAAATACTCCGTAATTTGGTGAAAACCGCATGAAAATCTGTTCAGTAGTTTTTGTGTTCATCGCGTTCAGACAGACAGACAGAGAGACAGATCTTTTCATTCATTTGATTTTCAACGATTTCGAGAGATATGCATAAAAGCGCAGGCGAAGCTACAAAGCAGCCGCAAAGATAGTCTTTTCTAAATTCACTCATAAAGGCTTGGTACTTCAGTAGGTGCTTGGCAACAGTGTTTCAACATGTTCATTTAGTCTATTTACAACCCATCCAAAGACTTATTAGTCCGACATAGTGCCTAGTGGTGCTCCGAGACTGCGTAGAGCTGAGACCGGAGATTAGCCACTAATCACTTTAACGAGTATGGACGAGGTTGGGCTTTATTAGCCATGCATGTACCGCCATGTTGACATAAGAGGCTATACGATTCCACCCGGGCACGCGTACCCGGGATAATAATAAGGACCTTGTCATTTTCCGGAATCAGAGAGACACAGACATTTGTAAAATAAACATTAAATTTGACTTGTTTCCGTCCCGTGGCTCCAACTACGTTTCCGGGGGAATTTATATTTTATCGGGATAAAAGTAATCTATGTGCTGTTCCAGAACATATTCTAACTGTGTGCCAAATTTTATCCAAATCCTTTCTGCCGATTTTTCCGAAAACACGCCGTACAGTAATATTTGATCGTAACTCCTCACTTGAGCTTAAGAAATTCTATTTACTCACGTACCTACTCACATGTACCGCTCAACTGACGGCATAGTGCTAGGAGTTATTTTAGGATACAGTAACAGCCTTCTATGCGTTTTTCACGGTGGATGAACCACCGGTAATTTTTCTTCATGGGCTTGTAGTCTAGTAGTGTATTTTCCCAATTATTAACGCTTACAAATGCAAGAAAACGAATACTCTTACGACTTAGGCCACAGATAGAGATAGAGATATTCCAATCGAAAATACTAATAATAATCTAGGTATTATTCATGTTAGTGTTAAATGTTAGTACCTATCTAAGTAAAACGACACGTATTACAAGAGATTTATATTCGGAAGTCGAGAATACATTTTTTCCAAACGTTATCAGACAAATCGATGTAAAAAGAATTGTTCGCGGAAAACAGCCGAGGCTTTACATCATTTCCGGACGTTAAAGTTTCTTGATGTTGCTTGGGGAATACTTATAGGTTTAATAATTATGGAAGGCTTCCTCATAAACCGGGCTTTAGTTTTTTTTTATTCCTCCGTCTCTGGGGAAAAACCCAATGGGCTTTCTGTTTAGTGAAGTAGCATTGAGCTATGTTGTACCGACATATAGGAGAGTCCCTTGTTAAGGAGTTCACGCCACATTGACTTTATATCTTCACTAGAGGTCACTCGTGTTCCCGAGGGATCTTAATTTTTCCCTGGATAAAAAGTAGCCTATCCCAGAACAACTTAAATTCAAATTCAATTTTTTTTTTTTTATTCATATAACATAAGCACAAACATATTAAAAGTTCTGCCAAACTATGCAATAGTTTGTCGGAAGTAATAAATCTATACTTATAATAAATCTGTAGAGAGGTCAATTCTGTACATGAAATACATTTTCAAAATAACTATCAGGGGGTGATTAGTGATCGATACTGATGCCAAAAATGCAATCAGTAAAATTTTTGTCTGTCTGTCTGTCTGTCTGTCGGTCTGTATGTTCCTTATAGAAACAAAAACTACTGGACAGATTTTACCGAAACTTGGTACAATTATTTTTCATACTCCTGGGCAGGTTATAGGATACTTTTCATCACGCTACAATCAATAGGAGCAGAGTAGTGAAGGGAAATTTTGGGAAAACGGGAGAAGTTACTCCATTTTTTAAGCTTCCGTCGCGTGTGCAGCCTTAATGGTTAAAGTTACATAGAAATTATGTATGACGGAAATATTTTACATAAAATTTTCTAAAAAATATCCCGCAACAGCATATGTCTATCTTTTATAGTTGACTCAGAATAACACGTGTAACTCCTGATAGCTTAGCAGTTCGGAGCATTCTGATTATATTTGTTTACTCTTACGTTTATAATACTCTCACTCATCCCTAATTTAAAAAAGTTGACATTATTACCTATTCAATCATAAAAAGAACATAGAAATCGGTATAGAAACACCAAAATTATAGATGAAATAAACCATCGCAAAATCATAGCAGCAAATAATTATCGCGTACTGTGCGCGGGCGAGGGCGCGTGGCCGGTGGCACGAGTTAGCTCTGCGAGATACTAACCTTCTACGTGAAAGAAATTTGATTTGATTGATTTGAAGTCGAGGGTTAAAGTTATAGTTAGCCCAAAGAAACTATTCCACGCGAACGAAGTCGCTGGCAGAAGCTAGTAATAAAATATAGCTGTGTCTTACAGGGAATAATTGATTGACTTCCACTTTGATTTATATTTCAGTTTCCGTCCCAAATCATGTAGCGTTACCTGCGTGCGTACAGTTTCTTATTGAAATATGGTATGTTTTTATCTTCCCGGTAAAAAAGTGTTCCGGCCTCTAGATCTATCGCCTGGTACGGTCTGCTATATAAGTTGATAAACATAATCGAGATGTAGCTAAAGAAATGTAGGTGTTTAAAATATGGGAAGTGAAAATAATGAGCGTGTATTTATTACATCCTGGTAATATTCTAAATGCGAAAGTTTTTGAGGATGTTTTTTACTCGTTCACGCTACAACGGCTGAAGAGACGTATATTAAATTTGACACAACTCTGTGCAAAAATTTATATTTTCTGTTTGATACAAACGTTACTTTTTATTCCGAGATAAATTTAGATTGCGGGAATGCAAGTGAAATCGTGGGGTGCAACTAGTATACATTTGGTTATTTATTCTTTGTTGTTTGCTATTCAAATTAATTACCTGAAACTAAACTAAGATCCAGTTTGAACTTGTTTATTTGAAACAAAATCACAAAAACCATTAAAATAAATCAATTCACTTTACTTGTTTTTCAAAACATATTTCCTAATAAAAGCCGTTAACTGATAAAGTCGTCAAAGATTGTGAGCATACATACCCTAGCATTGTCATTTAAATTTGAGACGTAATTGTATGACTATAAACCTTATATTCCACATGATATTGTAAGCGATACCTACATCACTCAGGGGTAAACTAACAAAACTATGGCCATTAGCGACTGGCGTTATGTTGAGAAGCCTGCAGAAAGGGTATTATGTACAGGTAGGGGCCCTAATAGTAGCACACAATACGTGTGGGCCCCGGTCAGGGAACCCGGCTGTATTGTCCCCAAGGGACCAGTAAAAGGCCCTAATGGCCCCAAATCCGGTGTAACTCGTGTGTGTAGCGGTATTTCAGTTCAAATGTCATCTTTAAGTATATTTATTATAGGCTCTATATCAAAGGTAATAGGGTATATTGTCAAGTTATATTTGTGAGAAATTGTTGCAAATAATGATCGAATTGGCAGTGAAAAAGCCGTTATTATACAGTGGCTTTTCTTATATTGTTTTCTTTATATTGGTTTGCTTTGAACGGGTTATATTACGACGTTTTTTTACTATTGTAATGTTAGCTAAAACAAAACATTGTAAACTATAGGTATTGTTTACTTTATGAGAAAGTTTGTGGCGATTTATAGTTTCAAGTACATACTCAATTATTTTATTGCCAAAAATTACATGAAGCGTCATAAAACATTATGTTACATAGACATATAAATAATATCCTTAGGGAACGCCTATGTGATAATCATTATCGCGGAGTATTTGTGATAAATGATTGAAGATGAAAGAATCAAAGAACCTTCTAGAATTAGAATTAAATCGGAAACCTTCAGAAGATGGAATATCCGTGCGCATTACCATAATTTGCCACAGTGGGCAAAGATCGAGTCGCTAAATTTAATTAAACTTTTCCCTTTCTCGTCAGACGGAGGCATAAATTTGCTTAGTCGTTAGTATTCATGTTTACGCACAAACTGACATACACGCTTGATGCTATAGATAAGAGAATAATGTAATAAATAGTGTATTTAGTTATTATATAGTATTCATTTTAGAAGTTTTCTTCAATTGCTTGATTTGCGTTAGAGTAACTGAGTTTGGTAACCATTTTCGAGATGAATATTATATCATCATCATCAGCTCATATAATATAGGTACGTCTCCACCGAGGAGCTCGAGCCTCTCCTAGCTTCGAGGGGGTTTAGGCCATGCCATTAACAGTGACATCTCGGGCATGCAGGTTTCCTCACGATGTTTTTCCTTCACCGGGAGCCAGTGGCGTGAATCCGTACGTAAGTTTTTATAAACTCAGCGGTACGGTCCAGGGATTTGAACCTCCACCCTCATGATCGTGAGTCGGTGCGTTCCCAATTGAGCCACCACTGCACGGAATATTGTGTAGCGATATACTATCTATATATATAAAAATGAATTGCTGTTCGTTAGTCTCACAAAAACTCGAGAACGGCTGATACGGCTATCTTTTCTTGATCTTGAAATGTTCGTGGGGGTCCAGGGAAGGTTTAAAAGATGAGAAAAATGGAATAATTGCCGGGAAAACCCTACAAAAACAGACCTTTTCTTTTTCCAAACTATATTAGGGCAATACGAAGTCTGCCGGGTCAGCTAGTATACTTATATAAATCCCAAGTAGTTTTTTCATTTCCAAGGCTTCCTCCAAAATCGGTAGAGACGAAAAATGATTTATCACACACAAGCTTGCGAAGGTGCTCAGGGAGTATAAACACAAATCGTTTCCCCCGCATCCGGCCCCCAACCAATTACCGCAGAGATTGCTGCTTAAACCGACATTTTTGTTACTTCACTCAACATATACATTATTCCTCTTGTATATGTTAGGCTTTGCCCGTGACTTATCCTGGTTTTTGTGAAAGCTTGTACCTATATGTTGCTAGACTACTACTTTTATGCTACTTTTACGAAAGCTTTGGTGTCTGTTTGACGCAGGCGTTTATTTCAGCATCGACTTTTAATATGTAGTTAAAGAAATTCTTTAAAATATACCAACTTGACATTTAAGTATTATGTGATTGATACGAACCTAAAGTAGTAATAAGTTCGTTTTTTTTAACTAACTGCTGGACTATGATTTTGAGAATAACGAAAGATACCCTGTTTAGTTAGCTATTATAGGTATTAAATACTAACTCATTATTATGTTTGTATAGGTAAATAGATATATGGTGCCTAGTTTTCTGAGTAGGCACGGGTCCTGATTAGGGTTTGGTAGGATTATTAGAATTATTAGATTCATATCTTAAAGGATGTCTCCTTTTAGTCCGCTATCATTTTGGGCGACTTGTTTGATAATTATTTAATCCAAATTTTACAAACAGACGGCACTTTTTAAACGTGTTTCAAGTAGATACCTTGGGGCTGAGTGTCTGAGTGTAAATACGAGGAGATATTTAGAATTAGAATCGCAGATCATATCGCGTACGTAATTGTTGCTACTAACCTCCAGTGGTTATGAGATGGAGGCTGAAATGGTGTTATTTCTGTTATAATAGGCCATTTAAAGCCATACTCATATTAATGTTTATTTACGGGCCATTTGGTCCGGAAGCTTAGATACCGTGACTTCTACGCCATAGACTATGTTCAATTTCCATCCAGGACGAAAATTTTGATGGATTAATACACTATGTTTCTGGTAATATCTATAATAGTTTTATAGGTAAGTAAATAAAAAATAAGTATACTTAGTTCAGAATGAAAAGTTCCCGTGAGAAAAGTCAAAGTCAAGTGAAAAAAAATGAATGTGTCGTTCTGATGCTTATGTGTTCAGTTTCCCATATATATAGCCCTTTGCGTCTATTCTACAGACGATTCATGGTGCAAGTGGGGAGACATCGTTTTTGGTGACTGAATAGACCGATACGCGAGCGACATGCTCTTCCGCAGGCCCGACAGGAGAAGTTACTTATCCATAGGCACTTACAAATTTTGCTTAAATAAACTTAGTAGATGTAATAGTTTCAGTATGTTGTACCTATTTTGTCATCAGCCTATGCTCCACTGCAAGGCACAGGCCACTCCTTTTCTCCACACCTCCTAGTGTCGACATTTGCTGACCTTTTGCAAAATTGTCCGCTCCTTCCTCCATAATGAAGATCCTAATAAAGCGTGGTACCTAATGAAGATTATTAATGGCTACCTGTCAGCCGTTTTGCCACTAATAATATCATAATCTAGATTATCATATTGCGCATCGGATATCCTATGTATACGGTATATAGTGCTTAGCTGTAAATCGATGAAAGGGGGACAGATTTTTCATTTGTTTTCAAAAATGTTTCAAAAATTTTAAACAATTAAGTCTTTCTTGAATCATGGTTAAAAACATGTTTGATTGTGAATAGGTTTCTTTTAAACAAGCATGCTCCATCTGAGGTTTCGGCAACGTTCTTTATAAACGGGTCAGAGATCAAATGCAAGCCCATCACCAACAAAAAAGATTAAATTAGAATCAACTAGCTGCCTCCGCGCGGTTTTACCCGCGTAGGTCCCGTTCCCGTGGGAATAAAGGGATAAAATATAGCCTATGTTACTCGGGGATAATGTAGCTTTCCAAAAGTGAAAGAATTTTTGAAATCGGTCCAGTAGTTTCGGAGCCTATTCATTACAAACAAACAAACAAACAAACAAACAAACAAACAAACAAACAAACAAACAAACAAACAAATCTTTCCTCTTTATAATATTAGTATAGATTCATCCGTAGATACCACAGACACACAGATACACACGTTAAACTTATAACAACTTAACTTTAGTTTAACTTATAAATTTCTTTTTAACCACAAACTCAAACAGGTGGGGTTTGCGTTTGGGGTTAAAAAGGCCCTTAGCAAATAAAATTTCAAAGTAGTACAAAACAAAAACGCTATCTACCTGCACCTGTTTCTTCAGCTATGTGTAATCACGCAACGGTTCTGATACGTTTTACATTAAATGAAAGAATGATACATGAATAAGGTATTTTTTTAGTAAATGGTACCTTTGCGAAGCCTGGGCGCGAATGTTACCAGTAGATTCCCGCGATTTCACCCGCGTCCCGGGGATTTTAAATTTTCCCGGGATAAAAAGCCTTATGTGTTAGTCAAGAACATATTCAAACTTAGTGTCAAATTAAATAACACAAATTATGAAATTTCATCAAGATTATTACAGCCGTTCTCGTATGAAAGCGTAAAAAACATACATCCATACATTATCTCAAACTTTTGCATTTATAATTTTAGTAGGATTTGTTAATGATGCCTACAGCTTCGTATATCAACAAAGCATTAGACATCTTTTACGAGCCACATTGCCCGGCGGGTATTAGAGCGATAATTACCGCCATATCGGGTTTAACAACAGGCCTCTCATGCACCCGGGCCTCTCGCGTCAGGCCTCTTGTTTATGTTCAGCGGCCTCTAATATCGTTAGCACACCACCCGACCCGATACGTGTTGATTTTAATTGTTACACAGTTTACTCGCTCGGTGTTTAGAGTGTCAACTAACGGCTACGAAATGACACGTGCCTACTTTGTGTCAAAGCATCATGGTATTTAAGGCATTTCATTGTTACTTGAAATCGCCGTGGTGGCTCAGTTGGGAACGCACCGACTCACGATCATGAGGGTGCCGGTTCAAATCCCTGGCCCGTACCTCTGAGTTTATAAAAACTTACGTACGGAATCACACCACTGGCTTTCGGTGAAGGAAAACATCGTGAGGAAACCTGCATGCCTGAGATGTCACAATTAAAGGCATGTGAAGTCCGCCAATCCGCACTGGGCCCGCGTGGTGGACTATGGCCTAAACCCCCTCGATGTTAGGGGAGGCTCGAGCTCCTCGGTGGAGACGTATATGAGCTGTTGATGATGATGATGATGATGATGTTACTTCAATTGAAAAATAACGCTTTTCCATCTGTATATCATGACGTTCTAAAATATGGAAGTTTTATCAGATCCTTTTGCTTAGTCTCCGATATATTTATGAATAGATCTAATAATGGGAAGAAATCCTTACATTTATCTGATCAATGCACTAGTCCAAAACCAGATACCTGATGCGGGACCTTACAAATAAATACATATTATAATAAGTAATATCCAAGTCACCAAATCGGCTCCAATCCTCATTTTCATCTTTACTATCACATATACTAAGTCCACTTTTGAACGGATCTTTATCACAAGTTTTTCCTGTTTTGATAGTTGAAGACATTCATCGTTAGAAATATAAGTACATATATAAGGTAAAGGGTACCCACTTAAGCGATGTATGTGATACAGTAGGGCTGATGAAGTAAAGGCCTCTCAAAGGTTATTGTATGGGGTCGTTACAGCCTTAAGGTTAAGTGTTCCACTCTATTATCTACTCGTGCATACTAGACATTTCGTAAAATATTATGTAACAAAATATGGGACAGTGTCTTGTAGCAACTTACTTATATATGTAAATTTCTCGTGATAATGTTTGTATTTCTACTGGTTACAGTTAGTACAATTTGAATTATGGCTTTTACTATATTACTATAAGTTTATAAATATTCTTCCTGATTTATTGCTCGTATTATAAGTGGAATCATCGTCAGAATCCGTTACGTTGTTTAGAAGAAACGGGCGGAGAAAAGCAGTTTACAAAGTTGCTATAACTTTGTTTGATACTATTTTGTGAAGATACATTGTCAAGTTTGTATGCAGTGATTTTACTGTTAATTTGATTGCTTCGTAAAAACAGGTTGGCCATATAAGTCACCAGAAGTGAATACTTTAATGGTTCAATTTGGCAGCTGCGCTAAAGCCAGTCGCCTCATTGTATCCTCCTAGGATTTATAACATTTTACTAAAGTAGACTAAACATTATTAAAAACAAAAATATATCTCCTTCTTAGAAACTTTTATTAAAACACCCTAACTACAGTCGATTGTTTGATCTTGTACAATAAAATAAATTGGAAGACCTCAATTCTTCAGTGAACAAACTGGATTCCATTTATTATTATTTAATTAAAACTATTGATTTTAGGCTTCTAGTTACGGGACAAAAATATTGTATTGAATTTGAATGTCTACAGTATTTGCATTTTTTTTTAAATTGTCAGACACTTAACAAGGCAACACTGTAATTTATTTAGTGTGGTGGGTTCTTTTTCGTTTCTATAGAAGTTTATGATAGTAATAAAAAAAAAATGTATTTTGAGGGGAGCCCACTTTATTTACCTATAGATCTAAGATGTGATATTTCTATTTCGCATTGTATTTACTATTTTACAAGATTTATTTAACTAGCAATGTATGTGTATGTGTGACAAATTTTATAAGCTGATTTAGGCTTTTTGACTGCGATTGTGATGAACTTAATTAAGTTCGGAAGGCGACTAGGTATATGGAGTATCAAATTATGTTGTACTTCTAAAATGGCCGTCGTCACAAGATGGCGGACGATGTATTTTTTACTATGATCCTTTCTGATCATTTTGCACTTAGCAAAACCACGGGGATTACAATAAATCCCAGAAACGTGAGAAAAACTGCGAAAAAAAGCTAGTAGCTTATATTTCAAGAGCCTCGAGATTTCCGTGACTTTACAAGGTGGATTAACTTTGAAAAAAGTGCAAGCTGCTTCTTGGAGTTAATACTAAATGTTAAGATACAAAAGGTGCACTTACAAAATGTACGTTATTTACGGATTTTTTAAGATAAATAAAGAAAATGGCAATGGTGTTTGTTGTAAGTACTTCTTATAAAGACTTATATTTATTATTTTTAGATTTGAATAATATGGCCAATTTGTTGCCAAACCTTGTTATATGATTACTTAACTGACAAAATAAATAACAGTATTTATACACACAAACATTTGCCCTGACTGAAAAATGTGAAAATCGAACCCACGACTACCGGCTTGAAAGCTGACTTTCAAATTTATAATTTATTCAAATTCATAATTAATTCAAATATAGTAAAATTTACTTGAATGTTCTAATTCACATGAATTAAAGTACTTAGTATTGGAAGTATTTTCAATAATATTGATAGTTCTACTACTAGCAATATGGGAACGAGGAAAACTAGCAATACTAGAGGTGGAAGCTTGTGGTAGCTTTTTCGTACCTACGAGCACGAAAAACAGAAGTAGGTACGAAAAAGCTAGTGAGAAAAACAGCATAAAAAGTGCATTGAAAACTACATGTTCATCTCACATTTGTAATACATTATGCAATTCTGTACGTATCGTATGGAATAGCCTATTAATACAAGCTCGAGGTAAAATATGTAATGGGTAGATGCGGGTAGTTGGTAGATAATTGAGATTTCGTGTTCCACTCCCGGCGTTAATAGCGCTGTGTCCGTATTCCGGAGTTTCCGCTCGGCTTGCGATTTGTGAGAAAAAATGTTTTGTCAATGCTTATTGAATTGTTATGTGATTTATGTCGAACAGTTTTATATGGATTTTCTGTTTACCTATACTACAGAATATATAGAAAATCCATAATTTGAAAAAAGTAGTACCTAATTTGAATAAAAAAAATAATTTTCATTTCATTCATTTATAATCATACCAATATGTCGTCTAGTCTATTTATTAGTCGGTACTTATATAAAATAATTAAATGTAATGTAGGGCTAGGTGTTAATTAAAAGGTAAATCGAAATGTCAAAGTTACTGTATTTATTTGCAGATAATTCTTCCTGATTGGAAATAGTTTCCCTACTTTTACAGTTTTCACTTTGGAAAGCCGAGCCAAAACCCGCATAATATTTTCCTGTATTTTTCGGACCACACTCAACTCAACCTCTTTACCATGCGCATAACATTTGAAAGAGAGTGCATCACTGAAAAGGTTCCTTATTTTTGTCTCTTATATACAGCAAGAGGATATACGGATCATGCATCCATTTGAACGTACACGCCGCTCCCAGACTAGGCAATCGTAGTAATTTCCCAGTTGAGTGGTCGCCAACGCCGCGTCTGAAGCTCCGCGCATGGCGGATGTTCCGCGTGGCAGCAACAGCCTGTTAATCCGTTAATGCACTGCAAACCCACGCGTCCTAGTAATTAACCATCACATGTGGAATAGCTTTTGATCGGTTTGATTGAAGGGATGGAAAATAAAAAGTGCCTTTCTAGGGTCGACAACACATCGGCAATCGCTCTGTTATTACGAATAAGTGGACTGTCTGACTTCTTGACAACATCTATACTTAATATTATAAATGCGAATGTAATTCTGTCTGACAGACAGACGTCTCGCTTTCACGCTAAAACTACTGAACCGATTTAAATAAAATTTGGTACTCACATAGTCCAGAGCCTGAGAACATAGGTTAATTTTTATCCCGGAAAATGGAAGATCTCCCGGGTTTGCGGGTGAAACCGCAAGGAGTCACTAGTACTAATATAAAACAAAACTAGTATCCGCCCGTGGTTTGTTTCCGTTCCCGGACTTTTCTATTTCTGTTCCTTAAGAACTTGATTTGACAAACAAATATTTTATTGGACTGAAAAATTCTTTACATTAACGTAAATACTTATAAACATATGTTTATGTAGGTACCTATATGTACGCCCCGACACCCAACATGTTCATGAACATAAATGTTACTCCAGTATTTTATATTGCTCATAAAGGTACAATATTGTTTTAATAAAACATAAATATTCAATTAGATTGTAATGGAATAAATGCGAAGGAAAATACATTGTTTGTGTCTTGTCTACTGATAAAAATAACGGTAATATTTTTGTCTGCCTTTATAATAACCTTCAATAAATGTATAGGTAGGTACCTACTTTCTGTCTATAATAAGAGTACAGTCCACTTGGTACTATGTTTTTTAACAGTTTCAGGGTCAACCACGCATTGGCGATAGTTCTGGTGTTTGTGTCTATACACGGTGACCGCTGACCATTAGGACTGCGCCAATTTGTCACGTCCGTACTATTTTATTTTTTGTATTTGTTGTTATAGCAACAATAGAAATACATCATCTGTGAAATCTTCAACTGTATAGCTATCACCGTTCTTGAGATACAGCCTGGTGACAGACGGACGGACGGACAGCGAAGTCTCAGTAATAGGGTCCCGTTTTTACCCTTTTAGGTACGGAACCCTAAAAGAATGCACAGGTCCTATTCTTGCTGAGTTTCTTACCGGTTATTCTCTGGTGAAGGCAGACTTACAAACTGTTAGTAGTATTAGTAGCTTTGACCTTTATTAGTTTCCGATTTAGGGCTAATCTCAACTAAAAGCTTTGAATGTTATTTTTTAAGATTCCCTGTTTTCCTACTAAATTAAATCTTTCTTTTTCAACTAATTATATTTCAGTGAAAAAATATAAGCTTTATGAAGTGCCTTTGTATTCTCATGATTAAAGTTTCTGTTCTTGATCTAGTTTACTTACCTACAAAACAATTACATATATTATTACTTAATTTATGTAAGAAATTATAATACAAAAGAACAATTTCATTATATTTTCAATTAAGACATGTTTAATTGTAATTATATTTTTATAAGCAATTACTTGATCATTTCTTTTGATTCTTTTTATGTTAAATAAATCACAATAATTACAACTCGATTCAGAAATTGGAAGTACCTACTTCGTGTATTGTCCGCGTAAGGGTGTAAAAGCCATCAGAGGTTAACACGATCTCCCATAAAAAAAACCTTCTTCGTGACGAAATGAGAAATCGTCAGATGTGTCGAGTTATTCAAACTATCCGCAGACAAGCCTTACAGACGAGCTCTATTATGTCTAGCCACCGGGTACCTACTGGGTACTGGGTACCGGGTACTGGGTACTTACAAGCTATAACTCTCGGGAGAATAACGATAAACCATCAGTTGACTAAGTTAACGCCTGGTTCACACTAGCCTATTGGATAAAAAGTATGATAATATTTTACTACGGATTATCTTCATTTGTTTTGCTGTAAAATATTGAATCAAACCTACCTGAAAGTGTCTTAATTTGAATAGTATCTATCTATATTCTATATAATAATATTCATTTCAATACTAGCAGATCCGGCAAACGTTGCTGTCATATAAGAAATACTAAAACATAAATTAACAAATGAAGGGGTAGGGGTTAAAAACATTATACAACCTATTCTGAGACCTAGTAAATATTTACACACGATATTTTTATAAGAATCGGTGAAGTAGTTTCAAAAGAGTTTTGTTATAATCACTGTGATGCGAGAAAGGTTTATATAGTCACTATTTAACAGGACAAAATGTTTCTACATATAATAATATTGATATTTTGAACATTTTTATATGCAGGTATATTTTTTGTTGGCTGGTTCTTCCCAGGCCTTAAGTTGCAGGTTGCCTTAATCTACAGTTGCTTATCTCTTGCATTGCGCTGAAAAATTGATCACATATTGAATTTTGTTACCTTTTTCATGAAGTTCTAGTGTAGACTAAGACTTAGCACAGATGATCGAAGTGTGAAACGTAATCGTCCGTCGGCGAGCCCGGTGTCGGCTGATTAATTGTGTGATGAATTTTAATGTGACAAATGACTACGTTTTGTCTGAATTAATATCTCTCTAGTCTAGTGCTTTCAACGCAACAAGAATAAAGTGCCTTCAGCTGTGACCTTAGGTCATATAGAGGTGTTTATTTTATTAAAGTAACTTTTATTGACTGACTTTCGTGCTAATGGTTTTTGTTTTCATCTTAGAACAATATTTGTGTGTCTGTGTGTAAATATCTATATGCTATTAATATTATAAACGCGAAAGTTTGTAAGAATTTATTTGTTACTCTTTAACCCTTAAAACTACCGAATGGATATTGGATGGAATTCGGAACACAGATATAGTTTATAACTTAAGTTTACCCATAGGCTATTTTTATTCTGGGAAAATTGAATATCTTTTGGAAACTCGGATAAAACCGCGTGGAGCCACTAATTAGTTTATATTTAAAAGCTGTATATATAGTAGTTCTCTAGTTACTATAGTACCTACTGCTTGGTTTGGAATAAGATTGCCCCTGTGTGAAGATTATCCCGATATATTTAGAACAATATATAGTACCTACAGAAGCACTCATTCGTGTTACAGCCCAGTATATTTTGTTATATTGGCACTAACAGACATAACGACTTTCATACAATTACTCTTTTACGAATCTATGAAATGTAAACGTCGAATGTCCCATTACAAATCCTTTGATAAAGGGCGCGTTTTAAGAGTTCATTTACGTCTACCACATCAATGGAATACAGTTCTTAGTACTGTGAAAATAATACCCAATATCCATTGCATTTGATTTATTAACAATGTAGCTACAACGCCTACTGAGTTACCGAATATAACGATGTAAATTCTGCTTTAAAATTGAAGCAAAAAGGGTTGTCAAAAATAGAGTTAATTACATAGTGTTAAGTGCATAACTTAAAATACTCGAGTATATTTCAATAGCAGCTATTGAATCCACCAAAATTAAATGGAGATTACTTGAATCTTATTTTTTTTATTGTTAAAACCGTTGAGTTAGAATTTTCCCGTTTTCATAAAATAATGGCTTTTCTGTCGCTCTACATACCTTTTTTATTCCCATAATTTTAAAACTTGATAAAGTTTGACTCAATTGTCAACTACATATATGGTTTAGTACCTTTATTATTTATTAATATATAGAATATAAAATAGTTTGTTATTTATCAGTAATAAAGGTACTAAACCATATAGTTGACTAGCTATAAAATCTAAGGTTATCACCCTAGATTTTGTTCTCAATTTGGATTTTGGTCCTGAACCCCTTTTAAATATGTACCCATTGAGTAAGTACTAGTTTGTCTGTTAAGTCTCTTTATTATATAGGTACGTGTAGATGAAAAAAATTATAAATTATTCTGAGTAATTGTATAACTATGATTGAATCCATCCAATTATTTGGATTAAAATTGCAATGCATATTTTCGGAGATATAAATCTACGTTTGCAATATAACTTGTGATAGATAGTACGGAAGGGAGGAATATAGTTCAAATAAAGCAGACTAATGGAAATCAAATGTCTCGCCATATTTTATTGGGTGTCCCTTTGCTTTAGAACCCTCATCGATCTCCGGCGAGGACTCTGTCCCTGAGCGAGATCTATGGCCTCTATTGAGATGCTATCATTACTAGCTGGTATTATATTATAATAGTCATAAACACAATTATCGTATATCATTGATAACGGTGATGTGCTTGCTTAATATAATTTTATTTATTACAGATATTCATTACATTCAATGTCCGATTCGATTTTGATGAATTAATTGATTTGATTTGGTTCGAAAATGAATTAAGAGTTTACTATCATTTATTTAGTTTATTCTTATAAATTGAATGATTATTTGAATTATCTGCGATGTTTTTAATTAATACTGTGGTGTATTAAGGACTTCATGGTCGGCCATATCTATACCTACTCACTAGCTGTCACATTTTATGATTGTCACATTACATTTTGAACACGATCTGTCAATGGCGACGAAAAATAATCAAAATAAAGATTGTGTTAATAGAGATATAAAATGGACAAATTAAAAAAATATCGTGGCACCCTACGTGGAATGCTCACGAGACTCGACACATATATCGATCAGAGGGCAACGATGTCTGACGAAGACGTTACTGCTCGCTTCCGGGGCCTGAAGGAGACGATCCTGGCTATTCGGGAGGTACAACAGAAAATCGAGGATAAGACCGTCGACGACAAGGACGATGACGCTTATAATCAAGAACAAGAGTACAGGTACGACTTCGAAGAGCTTCATACAACGATAACAACTAAACTTTTAACAAAACAGACTCAGAATGAAGGTCAGCAACAGGGCCAGCAACAGCAACAACGCATACAACCAAGTGAATCCAGGCGTAGTAATACACCAAAAATACAATTTCAACCCCTACAACAATCAGAAACTTTCAACAATTTCAAAAAAATACTAGAAGTGTATTTTCGATTGAACGACATATCGGAAGCGCACATGAAGTCGAATATCTTACTGACAACATTATCACCAGAAATCCATGAAAAACTTTGCGATTTAACATCACCAGAGGAACCAATGAATATGTCATTTGCTGATATTACTGAAATACTTGACGACTACTTAGACCCAAAACCTAGCAAATGGACGCTACAACATAAATTCATAACAAGAACGCAAAAAGCCGATGAAACTGCAGCGCAATACGCCGCAGAGCTGAAGAAACTTACCACCAACTGTGAATTCAATTGCCAACACTGTCAAAAAAATACATCAGAAAGTTTTTTATCTCTACAATTTATTAGGGGGCTGAAAGATAGCGATGCACGTACAAAAATATTACAAGACCGAACAGTATCTACATTCAAATCACTGACGCAGATTGCGACATCTATTGAAATGAGTAAGGCAGAAAACGCATCAATGATTATTAACGAACAACCAAGTACCAGTAGTGATCACATCAACAAAATCACTCCATACAAGAGACCGGTAGAACCAGGGCGAAGCCCAAGACAAATTACACCTAAAGATCTAAAAGGAAAATGCTTCCGCTGTGGTGCAAATCACGAATCAAACAAATGTGGCGCTATAAATGTTACATGCCATAAATGCAATAAAGTTGGTCATTTAGCTCGTGTGTGCCTACAGCGCCACTCTGATGCAAGTCTTAAAAATTATAAACCGAATACGAACCTATTAGAAGACTCAATGACAAGTGACCATGACGACTGGAATGATATAAATGTCATATCTAGAGATTCGTCAGAAAAATATATGATAACAGTACAAATTGAACACGTTACTATAAAGATGGAATTTGACACTGGAGCTACACTGACTTCAATGTCATTACGAGACTATCAAAAACTAAGCATTGGAAAAAGAATTTTTAAGACAAACATTAAGCTCAGAACATATACTGGAGAAGTAATCAAACCAACAGGCGTGGCATACGTGCAATGCCGATGCCAAGGGAGAGAATTCCACGGAAAACTGTACGTTATTAACAACAACGTTGACCCCATTTTTGGCCGCAGCTGGATGAAAGAACTTAAAACACTGAATTTAGCAGAAATAAAAGCCGTACAACATATTGAAAACATTGAATTAGACCAGCTTCTGGAGCTCTACAAGACATCAGTCTTCAGAAACGACCTTGGCGAAATACCCAATTACAGAGGACACCTAAACCTGAAAGAAAACACTAAGCCAATTTTTATTAAACCACGTAGAATACCTTACGCTTTAAAAACCAAAGTGGATGAAGAAATAGAGCGACTATGCACACAAGGCGTCATCACGAAAGTTGATCACTCAGAGTGGGGTACTCCAGTAGTACCAGTTGTAAAGCCAAATGGGAATATCCGATTATGCGCTGATTATAAGGTTACACTAAATAAAATTATACAAGATGAACAATATCCAATACCTATGATTGAAGATATTTTCACAGAAATGAACGGAGGTAAACTATTTTGTACACTCGACATAACTCAGGCTTACTTAAACATGGTAATGGATGAAGAGAGCGCAATGTTACAAACACTAAGTACACACAAAGGAACTTACAGAGTAAACAGGCTCATGTTCGGAGTTAAGGTCGCCCCAAGCCTGTGGCAGAAATTCATGGACAAACTCTTACAAGGGCTAGAAGGCGTTAAATGCTTCTTTGACGATATAATTATACAAGGAGCGAACCGAGAACAATTACTACAGAGGCTCAGACTCGTACTCGATAAACTAAAAGGAAGTAACCTTCGAGTAAACAAAGACAAGTGCCATTTTTTCAAAACAAGTATAAATTACCTTGGACACACTATCGACAAAGAAGGTCTACACAAAAATAGGGACAAGATAAACGCAATAGTTGAAACAGAACACCCAAAAAATACAGCAGAATTAAGAACATTTCTTGGGATAGCAAATTTTTACAACAAATTCATACCAAACTTAGCATCGATCACGAACCCACTAAACAACTTACTAAAAAAAGAATCCAGTTTTGCTTGGTCTGCAGAATGTGAACAAGCATTTATACAAATTAAGAGAGAAATTGTAAGTGAAAGAGTATTGATACACTTTGACTCTAAGAAGCACTTAGTGCTATCAACAGACGCATCGCCACTGGGACTCGGAGCAGTACTGTCACATAGGCTTCCAGATGGATCAGAAAGACCTATAGCATTTGCTTCGAGGACGCTGTGTAGCGAGAAGAATTACAGTCAAATCGACAAGGAAGCTACAGCGATATACTGGGGATTGAAAAAGTTTTTCTACTATTGTTATGGTCGAAAATTCATTCTTGTTACAGACCATAAACCACTGACCGTAATTTTCCACCCACATCAAACGCTACCAGCAATGAGTACAATAAGGTTGTTTCACTACGCTCACTTCTTATCTGGATTTGACTACACTATTGAATACAGAACTTCTGCGAACAACTCAAATGCAGATTATTTATCGAGGTTTCCAGTAGAAAACACCAAGACCAACAGAATTGACCAAAATCACAGTTTCCAATTTCAGCAAATCCATACTATTGATATAAATCCAGATGTCATAGCGAAGGAAACAAGAAACGATACCGACTGTACAATTTTGTTACACGCATTGGAAACTGGCAAATCACTAAAAACACTCGGTTATAAGGACAATGAATTTACTTTGCATGATGGCTGTTTATTGAGAGGTTCACGAGTCTTTATTCCAAGATCACTACGGGAACATGTGCTCGACGAACTACACCTCGGTCACCCAGGTATTGTAAAAATGAAGCTATTGGCTCGCAGTTTCGTATACTGGAAAGGAATTGACAACGAGATTGAGACTAAAGTGAAGTCATGTAGAACCTGTAGATTACAACAAAATGAACCAGAGAAGGCACCACTGCACCATTGGGAACAGCCAAATGGCCCCTGGCAAAGACTTCATATTGATTTCGCTGGACCTGTGCACGGACACCAACTTTTAATTATTGTAGATGCATTTTCCAAATGGACTGAGATTATACCAACCAAATCAACTACAAGCTCTTGGTGCATACAAAAATTGAAAGAACTGTTTTGCACCTTTGGGACACCTCACGTCTTGGTTTCAGACAATGGTCGACAATTCGTTTCGGAAGAGTTCGAAAAATACTTAAAATATAGTAAGATCGTTCATAAGACATCCGCTCCTTACCACCCTGCAACCAATGGGCAAGCAGAGCGTTTTGTGCAGACAGTTAAGAGAATCTTACGAAGCTTAGATGGGGAAGGAGGTAACCTATCAGAGAAGTTAGTGACTGTCAAAAGTCGTCTCCGACGGACGCCAAATGTGAATGGTAAATCTCCGTACCAGCTTATGTTTGGCAGAGAAGTACGCACGGCACTACATGCTATGTTTTTAAGGAAAGAAAAGGTGGCCGCATCAACGCATCAAGAGATCAGTGTCAGAGAGTTCAACCCAGGCGATCGGGTACAGGCTCGTGACTACACGAGTGCTGCGCAGCGGTGGCAGTTTGGAACTATTATTAAACGTTTGGGCCTACTGCACTATGAAGTTCGCACCGACAACGGTGATGTATGGCGCCGACACCTCGACCAGCTCTTGGGTGCACCCTTGATCCGCAGCAGCTAGGAGGGGAGAGCTGTGGTGTATTAAGGACTTCATGGTCGGCCATATCTATACCTACTCACTAGCTGTCACATTTTATGATTGTCACATTACATTTTGAACACGATCTGTCAAATACCTATCAACAAAAAGAAAATATCGATGGTTGATATTTTGATGTATAGATATGAACCTTTACCACTACTTCTCGTAAAATCCGGGATGTTGGAAGTAGCGTTAGTTCATATGTCTATCTCCGCTATCACTAGTTCTACTATACCATGAGAAAACCATAGCGCAGTGTTTCTGTATTTAGTTCCCACCTGACTACCTAATAGGTACTCTCAAATTATTATCTACGACCAAGCAACAGGCAATGGCACTTATAAGCTTTGGTTACAACATCCTCCTAGGGATTTATGTATGTATATTCATAGTCGGCAATCCCGCGGTCCATAGACGGTGGATACAGTGGTATATATAAAATGATTAAATAGTGGAAAAATACTGTTATTTTTGACCATTATGACCGTCAATATACTAAACATTACTTTAAAAGAGTACAGCATCATTGAAAAGGTAATACCACGATTTTTACAGCATTTAATATTTTTAAAACCTTTCGTTTATCGTTGTGTTCGCGTCGCGCGTCGCGAGTCGCGGTGCAGAGTCAAGGTCGCCGTGAAAAGCTCGTAAAATGAGGGAATGTTTTTCCTGAGCTATAAATAAATCCAGTCCATCGATAGTATCGACGTCGAGCTCGATGGAACGGCTTTATTGTGTGTGTCACGACATTTATGCCTTTCCAATGATACTGTTATTGTCAGCATGCATGACACAAATATTATTTTACTTTAAATAGACTAAATTTGCAGGTATTTTTTTGGCTATGGAGTTTCTAAAAGCCTTTCTCAAGAATCATGTGGACGTGTTCTGTCCATAAGACAACCAGGGATAGGTACCTACTAACTTTTGCATTTAATATAAGTTATAGTTTTATAAGTATTTGTGTAAGTCTCCATTGGGATTTTGTATAATATTTTAGCACTGCAGAATGTACAAACTAAAACTAGATTAGATAAACCTTTAAATGTTTTGTTGCTTCTTTTAAAGATGACGTTTTCCTTTAACTCTTTATATGACTACTATTCTGGCATCACTACATAGTATAAAACAAAGTCGCTTTCTCTGTCCCTATATCCCTATGTAGATATTCTTAAATCATAAAAACTACGCAACGGATTTTGATGCGGTTTTTTTAATACATAGAGTGATTGAAGAGGAAGGTTTATATGTTTAATAATATCCATTAAATAGTGGAAAAATACTGTTTTTTTTGAGGTTTCTAATAAAGTGCACTAATTTTTAACTAAGTGAAATGATCAAGTGATAAATAGTAGTTAAATAAAACACGTTGTACAATATAGAACATAAGTAACTATATAATATAGTTTATATAGGTACTCATGGGTCAGTGGCGTGAACCAGAATGGTCTATATAATTTTATTGAGCAATTATTAACATATTTATGATTATGGATGCAAACGCGCTGTACATATAAAATAGGTACCTACCCATTTATTACTAACTACTGGTTCCCCGCGGATTCACCCGTGTTCGTTAAATATAGCCAATCTGTTATTCCAGAATAAAACTCTATGACAAATTTCATCGCGTTCCCTTCAACCGTTCTGTAGTGAAAGATTAACAAACACACATCCACACACTAGGTATAGGTACATTTTCAGAAACTTTCGCATTTATAATATTAGTAGGATGATGGTAGTCACCTTGACGAGTCGATCCAGTGCATGTTCCAATTAATGGATGACGGTTCTCTGATCTGATATTCATCGTCAGCTATCATGTAGTCTTTCATAACGTGTAGAAGTACTATGCTAATGAAGTTGGTGAATACTTTTTGTGAAACTAAAACATGATTATTCGAGCTGAACTCCTGAAACAAGTGTAGTCACAAACTTCCCCATTGAAAATATACGGATTAATTTAAGATACTAGTTCTCACTTTCTTTTATGATTGATCATCTAACTTTCAGATCTAGACTATATTTCTAGATTCGTTTTTGATCCTAAAACTATCCCCATTTGCAGGCGTTATATAGTCGTATATTCCCTGTCTTGCCTACACTCGCAAATAACTTTGGGGTCGAAAATCATTTCCACATAAGCGACATTCGTATTCAGCTTTTATGTAGGTTATGACAGTTTGTCGAATGAGGTTATACGGCTGTACCCTATATTTTCATTCTTTATTCCTCCACTAATATTTTTAATGTGAATCCGGATGTATGGACTGTAAATTCATCCACACTTCTACATCAACACTAATAAAGTACTTAATGAGATTTGTATCTTTCTAATATTATAAAGAGGAAAGATTTGATTGTTTTTTTTGTTTGTTTGTTTGCATTGAATAGGCTCCGAAACTACTTGACCGATTTGAAAAATTCTTTCACTCTTGGGAAGCTACACTATCTCCGGTGAACATAGGCTATATTTTATCCCAGTATTCCCACGAGAACGGGAACTAAGTGTGTGGAAACCCGTGGAGGCAGCTAGTATTTAATATTCCGTATCCCGGGAAATGTTATAATCCCCGGAAACTCGTATAAGACCTCGCCACTGTACCTAGTTGACTATAATACTTATATAAGTTGTCTACTACGATAAAAGTTGACGTTTCGGCAATTTCCGTATATTGAAACGGTATTTGACCTACCGATAAAAACAAGAGCTAGGGAGAAACGAACTAGTGTATTGTATTGAGCAAATTAAATCCATTACTACAAAACATTGGCTTCGTATACAAATAAAACGTGGCTCGTGTAAGCATAAGGGTGCGTTTCCACCAGAGATGTGCGAATGTGTTTTTAAGAACCAATAGAATCGCTTCATTGAGCTATACTAAGCGAGGCTAGGTCAATGAAGCAATTCTTACGATATTGTAATGTTTGTAATCGACGCATATCGACGGCGACGTGTGTGCGCTCACAGAGGTATGGGTGCCGAACACAGACACATATTCTAACTAGATGTATGTTATGTATGTACTTCGCCTGTCAAAAATATAAGTTTTCAAATTACATTCTTTATCACACGGTGAAGAAGAGGTCCAAAATGCCATATTTAGGTACTTATCAAAGTTGTAAAGTATCAATTCAAGCATAATTTCCTTATAAATTGTCTTGTAATCGTCATTCTATTCACATTTTTTTTACATTTATTATAAATATTTGGTTCGAAAATAATTTCTACTAACAAGGTTTCTATGACTAGGCTTTGGCCGTATCCTTTTTGGTTTCGTCTCTGTGCTAGTTAAAAAGGTTTTCTTTAACCTCTATTCTATCTAGTAAGTCACCTGTTTGAGCGACCAATTTTCAAGTTAATAAGAGTCTATGCTTTATACCTAGTCCAATTATAATATACCGACTTTGTGACATAAATGTGTGCAATTTTAAAACTTAAGGTGGTAAACATTCAACGACTATACTTCGCGTGTCAAAAAACACCAAAAATTGCTGCGTTCTACGCTATCATTTAGTCAACAATCGACCGTTATAGCCTTCGGACGTCAAAGAAAAAGTGTCACAGTTGGTCTTCATACAAATTTAAATACTTACGTTATCTAGCTAGATTTTAGATCTGTGGTGCTGTTACCTATTGCTTTGTGGTTTATAATAAACGTTTACGCGAGAAGCACCTCGGCGATCGAATTAGCGTCGCGTTGAATGATTTGTTGTAAGGTGTTACGTGTACTGCTATTATTACCTTTTCCTTATATTAATGTACTAGCTTCCGTCTGGCGGTTTCACTCGGTTTTGAAAAGAGGTGAGTTTATTGCCGGCTCTTCCCAGCAATAGTAACCTTCCGAACCGAGCATTAGAGTCGACGTTTCATAAGTGCCTGTGGAGGCCTATTTGAATTAATGAATAGGTATATTTCATTTCATATTTAATAGTTCCTGTACCCGTAAAGCCATTTCTACAATAGGTACATAGTAGGTATACGAAATACGAATATAAAATATAGCCTACTAGTGGCTCCCCGCGGTTTCACCCGCGTACCCGGGAGGTCTTCCATTTTCCCGGGATAAAAAGTAGCCTATATGTTAATCCAGGTTATAAGCTATCTTTATTCCAAATTTCATTCAAATCCATTCAGTAGTTTTTACGTGAAAGAGTAACAAACATCCATACAAACTTTCGCCTTTATAATATTAGTAGGATGTTTCTCCCAGATAAGGCTTGTGGCTTAGGCGTCAAAAGTGTAACAAACAAGCTCACATTTGCAATTATAATATAAGGATAATTTGTACCTCTACTACGTTAACTGGCTGGTGGGCTTTGTGACCCTGACTTTTCCACTAGGAGCCACTAGGAGTGGATATAATTCCCACCCAGGCCCTTTGTTTGTGTGTATAAAATGTCTAAAGCCAATGTCTCGATCACAATAGACCTAGTATGGTCGCAGTGATACAAAGCTCTGAGAAGTCTTAAAATAGCCACTTAATCCAAATAATAACAATAATAAAAGCCAATGTCTGAAAGTAACTAACTTGTATTTAATGGTAGATATGTGTAGTAGGTATAGTAGCTATTTCGTTACCATAAGAAATCCTCTGCTTTATTGGGACAGATTAACTGTGTGTGAAAAATCTCCCAGGATTATTCCATAAATCGAGCCATATGTAGGTTAAATATCTTGTATTTTAATATCTAACTACATACTGTTGTCTGTGAGTAACATAGGTCATGATATGTCTCTCTCCTGGAGGAGACCTCGCGGGCGAGCGTCGCAAAGTTTAGCGCGATGCTCAACGCGAGGTTCGACGGCATCAGGGACCGCCTGCTGCCGGAGCCAATCCTTCGGCCGCCACTAGCGGCTGACAAGAGAAGGGCGGAGGCTGCGGCAACGACATCGCCGCAGCCGTCGGGTTCGGGGACCCAAAAGGTTCCCCCAAAGCCCGCTGTTGCTGCCGGGCCAGTGCCGAAAGCCAAGCCAGCCCCAGCCCCCCCCACTGCCCAGCCCCAACCCACCACGGGTAAGGGCAAAGGGAAGGGGAAAGGCAAGGGCAAGGCGGTGGCCTCGGAGCCGGCACCCCTGCGGGAGCCGAGCCCGATCCGGCCCGCCCCTCCACCACCTCCGCTTACGGAGGGGTGGAACGTGGTGGCCGCAAGAGGTGCCCGAAGCGCAACCCAGGGGAGGCCAAAGGCGCCGGCAACGGCGCCTAAAGAGCAGAAGAAGGCAGCGGCCAGACTGCGGGCCCCAAGAGCGGCGGCGGTGACCATCACCCTGCTTCCAGGGGCGGCGGAAAAGGGCGCCACCTATTACTCCGTGATGACCGAGGCCAGGGACAGGCTCAAGGACAAGTTCCCAGGCCTTGGCATCACGAACATGCGCTGCAGGACAACTGTCACAGGCGCCCGCATGTTCGAGATTTTCGACGAAGCGGGCGCCGAAAAGGCAGACTCCCTAGCTGCTGAGCTACGGGAGGTCCTCAGCGCAGAGGTGGCGCGCGTCTCCCGCCCCGAGAAGCGGGCGGAGATCAGGGTGACGGAGCTGGACGACTCCATCACCCCCGCCGAGGTGGTCACAGCCGTGGCCGAGAAGGGAGGCTGCCGGGCCGAATGTATTCGGCCCGGCCAGATGGGCCCGAGGGGGTCGCTGTGGCTTAGCTGCCCGATGGCCGCAGCCAAAGTGGTCGTCGACGCGGGCCGACTAAGGGTGGGTTGGGTGTCAGCCAAGGTGACACTGCTTGACGCCCGCCCACTGAGGTGCTTCAAGTGCCTCGAGGTCGGCCACGTCGGCGCCATTTGCAAGGCGGGGGTGGACCGCAGCGGTTTGTGTTACCGCTGCGGGAAACCCGATCATCGGGCGCGAGAGTGCCGGGCCGAGCCGAGCTGCGCAGTCTGCGCAGCAACGGCTGGCAGACCGGCAGGCCACCCCCTCGGGGGAGCGGGCTGCCCCGCGGGGAGCAAGAAAGGCTCCCCGAAGCCGGGGCAGAAGAAAAGAAAGAGGAGGAAGAGGAAGAAGGCTCGGGGCGTCAGTGCCGCCGAGCCGGAAGCCTCCTCGCGACCAGGGATCGCGATGGAGACGGAGCCCGTCGAGACCGCCCAGTAAATGGCTGGGAGAGTCTCGCTACTGCAGGCCAACATCAACCACTGTGCCAGGGCACAGGACTTGCTAGTCCAGACCCTGGTACAGTGGGGGATACAGGTGGCCGTGGTTGCCGAGCCGTATTTTGTTCCCGCCCGGACTGACTGGGTCGGGGACCACGACGGCTTGGTGGCCATAGCCGCCCCGACCGCCACCGGCGCCCCGCCCTTCGAACGAATCGTGAAGGGCAGAGGGTGCGTTTTGGCGGTCACGGGCGGCATTGCAGTAGTAGGGGTGTATTTCTCGCCCAACCGGAGCCTTGCCGACTTCGAGCAATTGCTCGTCGAGGTCGGCGCGCTGGTTGGGCAGGTATACCCCTGCCCCGTGCTAGTCGCTGGAGACTTCAACGCCAAATCCACGGCGTGGGGGTCTCGAGCGACGGATGCGCGGGGTGAGACGTTGGAGGATTGGGCGGTCTCTGCGGGGCTGTCCCTCCTCAACACGGGGTCGGTGGACACGTGCGTGCGGCAACAGGGCGGCTCTATAGTCGACGTGTCTTTCGCGTCGCCCGCCCTGGCGCGCCGTGTCCAAAGCTGGAGGGTGGTGGAGAACGTGGAGACGCTATCGGATCATCGGTATATTCGATTCGATGTCTCCGCGCACTCCACCACGACGGTCCCCCTCACGTCGAGGGGGACTGGCCGGCCCCGTGTTGGGGACGGACCGAGGTGGGTGGTGTCCCGTCTAGACCCAGAGGTCGCACGGGAAGCCGCAGTCTTCGAAGACTGGGTGTCCGGCTCTGAGATCGGAGCCGACGTGGATGGGGAAGCGGAGCGCCTCGGCGTTGCCCTGACTCGCATATGCGATAGGGCAATGCCGAAGGCTAGACCGCTCCCTCCACGGCGTCGGGTGTACTGGTGGAGCATGGAGCTCCGCCAAATGCGGGTAGCGTGCGGGAGAGCGCGCCGCCGGTACACCCGATGCAGACGGCGAAGAGTCCGTGACACCCAGGAGGAGGAAACCCTCTACGCCGCCTACAGGGCCGCGCGTGCCGCCTTCAAGGTGGCGATAGCGCAGGCCAAGGAGGCGGCGTGGCAGGAGTGGCTGCGGCTTCTCGACGGCGACCCGTGGGGGAGGCCCTACAGGGCCGTACGTAACAAACTACGGCCCTGGGCTCCCCCGCTGACGGTCAGTCTAGACGGGGCACTGGTGGACGAAGTGGTCGGCACCCTATTCCCCGCTCGGGGTACATGGGTGCCGCCGGCGATGACCTCCGCCTCCTCCTCCAGCCAGTCGCGAACGGACACTTCCCCGGCACCGGTGTCGGAGGGCGAATTCGGGGCGGCGATTCTCAGACTCAAGTCTAAGAGAACCGCCCCGGGCCCCGACGGTGTGCCAGGGGTCGTCCTAGCGATTGCGCTGGAGGAGCTCGGCGAAAGGGTGAGGTCCCTGTTCTCCGCGTGCATGGGGCAGGGTCGATTCCCCCGGCGGTGGAAAACGGGCAGACTCGTCCTTCTGCAGAAGGACGGTCGCCCGGCCGGACAGGCGTCGTCGTATCGCCCGGTGGTGGTAATCGACGAGGTGCCCAAGTTGTTCGAGCGTGTGCTCGCTGGGCGCCTCGTCGAGTCCATGGATCCGGGACTGGATGACGCGCAGTTCGGCTTCCGCCGGGGTCGGTCGACCGTGGATGCCGTGGCGCGGGTCAGGGACCTCGCCGAGGGGGCCGTCTCCCAGGGGGGCGTGTTGTTTGCGGTGTCATTAGACATCCGCAACGCATTTAACACGCTACCCTGGGAGACGATCAAAGAGGGACTGCGGTACCACGGCGTACCGCAGTACCTCCAGGAGGTCATCGCCGACTACTTTGTCGGTCGGGACGTAGTGTTCCCGAGGGGGGAGGGCAGCAGCGGCCCTGGGAGGAGGGAGATGACGTGCGGTGTTCCACAGGGGTCGGTCCTCGGACCGCACCTGTGGAACATCGGCTACGATTGGGTGCTGCGCGGTGCAATGTTGCGAGGGGTCAGTCTGGTGTGTTATGCAGACGACACCCTCGTGACGGCCCGCGGCAGCACCTATCGTGAAGCCTCCCTCCTCGCCACGGCTGCTGTGGCGCAGGTGGTGGGGAGGATCCGTGCCCTGGGGCTCGAGGTGGCCCTCAATAAGTCGGAGGCCCTGGTGTTCCATGGGCCCCGACGCGGGCCACCGCCGGGAGCCGCCATAGTGGTGGGCGGAACCTCCATCGCCGTCGGGTCCTCGATGAAATATCTTGGACTCGTTCTCGACGGCCGATGGAGGTTCGAGGAGCACTTCCGGCGGTTGGCACCGCGACTGATGGCCACCGCCGGGGCTCTGGGACGGATCCTCCCCAACGTGGGGGGCCCAGGGAGGGCCTGCCGGCGCCTATACACCGGTGTGATACGCTCCATGGCGCTCTACGGAGCGCCGATATGGGCCGGGGCCCTGAGCGCCCGAAACCAGGCTGCGCTGCGACGTCCGCAGCGCGCCATGGCGCTCAGGGTGGTCCGAGCGTATCGCACCGTGTCGTGCGCCGGCGCGTGTGTGCTCGCCGGTACGCCGCCGTGGGACCTCGAAGCCGAGGTACTCGCCGCGGTGTACTGGCGAGCGAAGGAGGCCGGGGGCCGTCCACATCCGCGGGAGATCGCGAGCTGGAGGGAGGACGCTCGCAGCGTTCTCCTCCGGAAGTGGACGGCCCGACTCGAGAACCCGGCTACGAGCCGGGATGTGGTAGACGCCGTTCGACCACTCCTGAAGGAGTGGCTCGAACGGGAGCACGGGGCTCTCACCTTCCACCTGACACAGGTGATCACCGGGCACGGTTGCTTCGGGCGATACCTGTGCCGGGTGGCGGGCAGAGAGCCCACGGAGACGTGCCACCACTGCGGGGCCGGCGTCTCGGACACGGCGGTACATACGCGCGAGGAGTGCCCCGCTTGGTCGACTCCTCGCACCGCCTTGTCCGCGACGGTCGGCGCAGACCTCTCGCTGCCGGCCCTCATCAGGGCCATGGTGGGCAGCGAGGAGGCCTGGGAGGCGGCCGCAACCTTCTGCGGCCAAGTCATGTCGCAGAAGGAGGCGGCGGAGCGGGTGAGAGAGGACGACGTCAACTCTCTCCCGCTTCGCCGCCGCAGGCGCGGTAGGCGGCGACAGGCCTTCGCGGGCCGGTTGCCGCCGTAACGCCGGGGACCGGGGCGGCGGATCGGGGGATCCGCCGCCCACGCCAACGGTCCCATGCCGGAGATGCCCATTTGTTCCATGGGCATCTCCGGTGAAGTTGAGAGGGGGGCGGGACTCGCATGCGTTTTCGCATCGTGAGTCCCGCCCCCCCGAGACGGGCTCGGCCTCCAGCAGTATTTTTGGGAGGCCGAGCAGCGCCGGCGGGGCATGCGGTTGTAAGGCTTACGCGTGTCCCGCAGCCCCGCCACACGGCGCCGAGGCGTCAATGGAACCCCAGGGGTTTAGTGGGTAGGCACCGGCACCTTCTGTGCCGGTGAGTCTCCACATAACCCGGCGGCTCCCCCCGGAGCTGCCGGGTATCCTATGAGGATTCCCCTGGGAAATCAAAAAAAAAAAAAAAAAAAAAAAAAAAAAAGGTCATGATATGTCTAACACCCGTTTAGTCATTCGAACATTTGGAGATTCTCGATATAAGAGTATTTAACATACTAATGTGCCATTTAATGCGGTGTATGCAAATTGAATCGTTGTTTGTCCAATGTTTCCGTCTGATAGTTGTTTAACAGTAGTTTAGTCGACGACATGTTGTAACTAAGTGTTATATCAGTTGGTTTGAACTTCTCAACGGGGGAGTAAATAAAACGGGATCGATCGGAAGTTGGCTCCATTACCGGAGTTCTGGAAGAAACATCTGGAATACCTCGTCGAACGCTCGGACTTGGGGAACATAACAGTAACTATCGATATAGTCGCCGCGCGCACTTCCAACTGGATTTACTCGGTTTGAACTGGCTGAAGGCGGAATTATCCGGTTATTTCCCGGGCAATGGGGCGTCGGGATTTCGCACAGGTAAAATAGCGGCGCTTTCAGCTCGGCGAAATGTGTGTAATATTGTAATGGGATCCGGAAAAACGCCCCGCAGCGCTACAATTCTGGGAATATGCAATTTTCATTTAAATAAACGCTCATATGAATTTCTATTCGAATCCTCGAAATGAACTCCCGACTTTATACTCGATTTAGTGCAAGTGGTATGAAATTATCGGAAATAAATATAAAATTTTCCAGAGCGTAAAATCACCGTTAGCGAAAGGGAAATAATTTACCCAAAAGCGTCCTATATTAAAAGGCCCGAGTAGACACAGGAAGGAGGCAATTTTATTAGCGGGTGCGAACAGAATGTGGTTTTCAATCTCAAAGTGTGTTTAGGCTCGTCCATCAAGGTGTCGCGTGTGATCGATGGCCGCCGCCCCGCCCCGCCCCGCCCCGCCCCGGCCGGCCCGTGTGTGGCCCGCCACTAGCGGTTACCGTCATTAGAGAAGGCATTAGAACAGATTGAAGATTTGATCAGGGACATGAAGTTGACTTACTTGCGAAACAGAACTATTAAAATTATTCGGATTCACTCGCGTTCCTATAGTAAAAGTAACAGATATCTTTTTATGATTAAGGCTAATTTGCTTAAGTAGGCATTTGATTTAGCTATGGGTAGAATATTGTTTCTTTCTATTAGGTTTTGGGTATGAGGTTTCCCAAACATTTTTAATTTCATAACACTAATATAAGCAAGATATTGTTTATTTAATTTTGGCCTGATATGATGAAGAGACCTAATCCCTCAATGCAAAAATGATTTGAACTAAAATGCGGATCTACCTGAATAAACGACTTTAGATTATATTATCAATGTAAAAATCACTCAATGTACCTAATATTGAATTTAACTAACATTTACTTTGATTATCTAGTACAAGTTTCGGTTAGACAGTGATAAATTTCAATTTCATCAGCAAATACATAAGAGTAAAATCTAGTATCTAGGTCTCGAGACCCAGCCTTTAATGGCCTAACTTACTTTGCGTTTACAAAATGTAGTAGGTACTTAGAGTACACAAGATGGCGTCGCACAATACACTGTGTCTACGAACCTTAAACTTGTGTTAATACTTCAGAACACATGGTTATTCACTCTTGTAACTGGATGCTGATAAGCAATAATGTGTCAACCTTCATAAACATGGTTTTGAGAAAATGTCGTTTAAATATAATAATGTCTATGTGATTTAAGACTTTTTGTATGATATAAATCCATTTTTATGTAGGTATGTTTTATGTTTTAGATAACTTGAAACACTTTAAATACGCGATGCATTATAAAAATATTATATTAAAACCTATGTTTTCGACTTTTTGTGGGTTGACACATTATTGCTTATCAGCATCCAACTATGAGTCCTTAAGTTTCAATTGAAACACACTCATTCCACCACCCTATTGTGTGTATAGGTACAAGATTTCTATTGTCCTATTAGGTTTCGCTCCGCGGTTTCACTCGCTGAAATCCTCTCAGGAATTCCTAGTAGTGAAAGTCTGTTATTTACCTTTGGGATTAATTGTAAGTTACTAATCCTTGTGTGTTTAGGGTTACATGACCTGTTTTCAGGGCATAGGTTTAGTCTGGAGATACTTTTATTATGAAAATATCTATTTCTTTAGCGACACCTATATTCATAAACTAGCATTCGCCTGCGGTTTCACCCGCGTAGTTCCCGACATTTCGTTCCGGTAGGAATATAGGGATACCTATAATATGTATCCTATGACACTCACAAATAATGTAGCTTTCTAATCGTCAAAGAATTATTCAGATCGGTTCAGATTTCAAAAGTTTCGGAGCCTATTCATAAAAACAAACAAAAATGTAATCTTTGCTCTTTATAATATTTGTAAAGATATATTCTATACAGTATCAAATGAAAATGTATAATTAAAAACACCCCCATTCAGACAATAAATGCATTTCGGCGAATTACAAAAAGCTAATAAAACGTTGACCTTTTTAAAATGCGTAATTTATGCTAAACACACACGCCGGTCAAAATATGCAAAGCGTCCATGTTTTATTCACGTTTGGTGGAAAGTTAAAATAAAAATGGCATGAAAGTGGGCTCGTAAACATTTGTTGCGCCCTCCGCCCTCAGTCCTCCGGCCTCCGCCCGCGCGCGTCTACGAGGGGAATCTCGCCGAGTGCGAAGTCGCGAGGTACGAAAATGTTTTCCAGTTTTCAACACTTTTTCTTTGTCAAACTGTGTACCCCAAAATACAGGTAGATAGGTAACTCTTTATTGTACACCAAAAGACAAAATAAATAAACAATAACAGTAAAACTTAACTAAATGCACAAGTGGCGGTCTCATCGCTAAAAGGGATTTCTTCCAGACAACCGTTGGATGGAAAGGATTGGAAAGGAGATACTTATTCTTTTAGAAGTTGTAGATAATCAATTCAAACATAGAGTATTTTATGCCTTTTTGATGATTAAGCTCATGTGTTAAATAAAAAATTTAAATACGAGTATATTTTACTTTGCATTGGTTACAAATATTTTGACATTAATCAAGTATTTTTTTATTCTAGACAAAGCTTCTTTACGAAGGCAACAGACAAAGTATAGGTCAAGCTAGTAAAAAAGTAGGTAGTTTTCCTTAACTATTCTATCTAATGTATCCTATATAAAAAAAAATTGAAAATCTTTTTTATTCAAATAGGCCTCAATCAAGCACTTATGAATAGTCACCACTATTAACGCTCGGTTCTAAAAGTTGTTTTTTACTGAGAAGCCGGCAATAAACTCAGTAATTACTCTAAGTAACATATTAAGGTGGTAAACATTTTCTTACTGCGACTGTACTTACTGTTATCATCAAACAATTATTCACCCTGGCACATGTGACATTGTTACCTGATAAATGAAATGTAAGAACAGATGCTGAAGGTTTCGTTCTGTCGGACATAAAGTAAACCTTTATGTAAGTTTTAGTGCGTACTAAAACCTGGCTAGGTAACCGCCTCGTCTTATCATGTTGCAAGATTAGGTATCTGTTTATTGTGGACGGATCGTAGGATGTATACAGAAAAAGGGTTTCGTTTGATAAAAAAAAATTACGCTAACTGTGGCAACATTTTTGTTATTTGTTTTTAATAAATACTTGTTAATCACTAGGTACATATTATAAAACAAAGCCGCTTTCCGCTGTCTGTCCCTATGTCTTCTTAAATATTAAAGACTACGCATCTTTAAAAAAACCGCATCAAAATCGGTTTTTAATACATGCATAATATGTTAGAGAAACACTGTCAATTTTGGAGGTTTCTAATGTGATGTATGCATTTCACCCGTGCACACCGATGAGGCGGGTGAGCTCGCTAGTGATATTTATAAAAGACTAGTGGCTCCCCGCGGTTTCACCCGCGTTTTCGGGATAAAAAGTAGCCTATGTGTTATTCCAGAACATATTCTAGCTCTGTGCCAAATTTCAAGCAGATCCCTTCAGCCGTTGGAGCGTGAAAGAGTAACAAACATCCATACATACATCCATACTTACAAACTTTCGCCTTTATAATAGTAGTAGGACCAGCTGCCTCCCCGCGGTTTTACCCGCGTAGTTCCCGTCCCCGTGGGAATACAGGGATAAAATATAGCCTATGTTACTCGGGGATAATGTAGCTTTTCAAAGATGAAAGAATTTTTGAAATCGGTCCAGAAGTTTCGGAGCCTATTCATTACAAACAAACAAACAAACAAACAAACTAATCTTTCCTCTTTATAATATGTATTAGTATAGAAGTATATATACATATTAATATTTTTGTTGCCCTATCATACAAGTCTTTGCACCCTTAATTCAATGAAAAAGATGTTGTATCAAATGTATCAAATTAACCACTATCAAGAAAGAAGTTCTAATACTTTTAATGGTAACTTTGTTGTAGTTTACTTCGTCCCTAGACCCTTTGCAAGGTTAAAAAACGTATAACTCAGCGCATAGTGTATCCCTATTATTAATCTATGTCGTCTGGGGGAACTCCTGACTCAGGTGTCTCGGGGTCTCAGGCACCCCGTCTGAACCCCCCCCCCCCCCCACAGCTCGCCAGCACCCACCCATTCCAAAGGTAGAACACCTAAGTGAAAAAAGTAGCATTGACTTAGTACTAGCTTATTTTTAACATTAGTTCTCGAAGAGTGAGATGAGTTACGATTTGGGGGAACAGATGCATCGTATCGAAAAAATTTCAGGTATTTTTTCTTATTATTTGCCAGGTTATTTGTCAGTTCAAAGTATAATAAAATTATAATGTGTTTGTTATTATTATTAAATTGGTCTCCTGCGATGCAAGCTGTGCTTAGTGCAGGGGCCGCAGTAATTTGTACACGTGCTTTAAACTTTTTATGTGAATAAATGATTATTATTATTATAAAACTCTTTATTCTCTGAAAAGTATAAAAGTTACAGTGCCAATAGAGTTAGGTGAAATTTTGTAGTACTATTTTGTAGTACTATTCAAAAAAAATTTTTTTTTTATACCACAAGGGTGGCAAACAGCATTTGATGCTCCAATTAGTGGTGAGCTAGGTTAATCAAAGGTATATCTAGGTTAGCTAGGTTAATAAGATATCTGACCAAACAACAAGAATAAATATTTAAAAATAAATTTAATCAATGTAAATATATAGACTAGAAAACTAACTCTGCCAATTCAACCTTTTATGGTTACCAAGCTAGTTAGACTTGAATACTTTCGTTCAAGTTTAAAGTAGAAATATAATATAAGTGTTGGCACCAAAATCGTCACAATTATGAAGGCTGAATAACATCACAGGGCCTGTTAAAGATTTTTAATTTGAGATACCGTGGCTTACAGTGCTTTCGACATTTTAGGATCATCCCTGTTTACCCAATTAGACACAAAGGCGGTCGCGGCACCTGTCTCGTTCAATGTCTTTTCAAGATACAATTTGAACTTGTCTAGACAAGAGTATAATATTTACTGTCACTACTTCACGATGTCGTATGCCACTCCAAACTATGTTATATATCTACCCACACAAACAAGATGGATCTTCCTTTATGTCAACCCAAATATATCAAATTTTGAAATGTGTTAAGAAATAAAATGTTTTTGTACATAATGAAAATACTTTTGCTTATAGCTTTTATATTAATCTACATGCGACAGTGAGTCGTTTCGTCTGTAAATTACGTAAGTATGTATTATCAGATGAATAGAGTTATCAACGTACCCGATAACAAAATATACAGAATTATTAATGACTAGCTGCCTCCCCGCGGTTTTACCCGCGTAGTTCCCGTTCCCGTGGGAATACAGGGATAAAATATAGCCTATGTTACTCGGGGATAATGTAGCTTTCCAAAGGTGAAAGAATTTTTGAAATCGGTCCAGTAGTTTCGGAGCCTATTCATTACAAACAAACAAACAAACAAACAAATCTTTCCTCTTTATAATATTAGTATAGATCATGTCTTTCAAGCCGTTGGTCGTGGGAGCAAATCTCACTAACTCGTAACAAAATCGATTTGATTTAGTTACAATAGTTTGAGCTGTTGATAAAGGGGGAAACAGATTAGCCAATGATTATTGCCCCAAAGTAAATTATATTATTTTATCTGCTACCATAGGAAATACAGTCGCTATGTAATAAACGCATATATGTAACGTTTTGGAGTCATAAATTTTCATTTTGATATGGGTCACTACTCAAAGAAGGCTGTTAATACACATAATGTAATTTTCGTCTTATATTACAAAATTGTAAGGGTAGTATCAAGACCAGCCCACTGAGTTTGCGGGATAATTTATCGCCAAACCCTTTTTTCAGTATGAAGGGTCGCAACTCGCTAGTATAAGTTAAATCGTAATTTCACAGAAGCGTAAAATGGTTTTATGTAAGTGGCCTTATTTGTCTGTAAAAGCTGCGAAAGCGTTATGTAAGAAGTATTATGAAATAGTAAAGTCCCCGGTACTTCTCAGTTGAGGGCCGACTTTAGATCCGGTAGTAGCTACAGCAGCTTCGAGCTTCAAAAATGATTTTTTAAGGCCTAAACTGAAATGACTTTGAAATTTATATTTTTAAACCTCTGTATGTCTGTATTTTACAGGCACCAAATCTAAGAAGACCCCATTTCAAAATAACCAGCCCAAAAAACATCAATGTGAATTATTTTCAAAGTTTTGTTTAACCCATTTAATAGAATTCTAGTATCTTAACTTAGTTTATACACCATGAATGGTTAGTAGAAGTTTTCCACTAACAATTTGTAAAAGAACCAATTTCCGATATTGGAGAAATATGAAGTAAATGTGTGTAGATAGGACAGGACACGGGACACGGGACACGGTGCGAGACTCGGGGCGATCATTTCGACCAAAGTATCACTTTAGAAATGTCAGCCGACCGTTTGCAGCAATAACTAGGTCACTGTTACACATTTTGTTTAAAGTATACATTATGGGACCCTTGGGAAATGCTTTGATATAAGTTGTATACCTATCAGCATCAGAAAATAACGTATCTATCTGAATCTAAAGGTAGAATCATCAGAATACTAGTAACTACTTCGTGTATGGCTTTTGATAAAATCCCGTATAACTGTGTATATAGGTACAAACATAATTTCTACATCGATAAATAATAAATCGTACCTTTAAAAATAACTAGCGAACGCACTTAAGGGGTGCCATGAGCGGGGGCGGGAAGTTCGATAACCATCCCCGTGACTCTTAATATTAAACTTAATTTGGATTTACTACGTGGGAAACCCGAAATGTCCGAAAAGGTGAAGCCAGTGTTCAGCCTCCCCGGGGCACACTCAGTTGGATCTGGTTGAGCTGAGGAGGTTTATCCTGTAATAATGACTAATAATAAAGTCATGATATTCCATAGGCCGTGGTGGCTCAGTTGGAAACGCACCGACTCACGATCATGAGGGTGCCGGTTCAAATCCCTGGCCCGTACCTCTGAGCTTATAACCTTACCTAAACTTACGTACGGATTCACACCACTGAAGAAAAACATCGTGAGGAAACCTACATGCCCGAGATGTCAAAATTAAAGGCATGTGATGTCTAGGTCTAATCCACACTAGGCCCGCGTGGTGGACTATGGCCCAAACCCCCTTGAAGCTAGGGGAGGCTCGAGCTCCTCGGTGGAGACGTATATGAGCTGATGATGATGATTCCATCCATAGTACGTTCAATCTATTTTAGTCGCACCTTTTTATCCTCTCGTTTTGCCAATAACTTTAGGGTCACCCGACGCCCGAATTTATTTGTGTTTGTAAATTCAGAGCAGACTTTATTTAGACTCGATTTTCGGAGGCATTTGTAATTAAGTGCTCTGTTATTTAAATGATGCCCAACAGAGTAGATAAATATTTATAGCTCGACATGAAACCTGAAAAAATATAAACACTGGTGAGGAGGGAATAATTGGATGGAAAGTTGGGGAGCATTTTAATCTTCAGCCAAAATTGAGATCGTGATGAGTGTTCAAAGCCGCGCGCCCTCGGGGGCTAATGTCGCCGCTTTACCCGAAACATAATATATTAATTGTCGCAATAACACAAACTTATATTCTCTTAATTTAAGCTTTCCTTCATCCCCTATGTAATGTGTAATATTAAAATAACAGATAATCAAGTTCGACAGACCGGTTGGCTTTGTGGTTAGACCCTGACTTTCCAGCCGCTGGTTGTGGGTTCCACCCAGGACAAACATTTGTATGCATGAATATGTCTGTTTGTTCTGTGTCTGTATATAATTATCTATATACCTATTTAAAAGTAGTATAGTATATTATTATGTAGTATATCAGCAAACTGGTTACCATATTACAAGCTCTGCTTAGTCTAAAATCAGATTGGCGGTGTGTGAAAAAAGAAGCTTAAATGGATGTATGAAGCCTTTGTCATTTCATATATGATTCGGGTAAAGCGACGAATTTAGGCGCCGTCGCGTCCGCCGCCGCCACCCAAAGGGAAATTGAATCAATTAAAAGTTTTCGCGCGATTAATACAAGCCCAATGGATCCGGCGGCGGCAGTTCATCGGTTCAGCATTATACTCATCGGCCGGATCGACGATACTTATAGCTTAACAATTTAATTTGCACGCGAATCTCTGCTTTGCGATTTCAAGAAAATTTTTCGTTCATTCACTTGGTTGATTTTGACACAGATTAATTCATTGTTACTTGATGTTATAGTTGCCTATGAATATGGCTAAGTAGGTAAAACAATTCATAATATAGTGTATTATTATGGGAGTTCTCTATTTTATATATTCAAGTTAAAAAAGTAAAGACTACACACGGCAAATCTCCTTTACAAATATGTAAGACCTTTATATACGAACGTGGATGTAGATATTTACACCCAGCCACATCAAATACACAATTTATCCACACAAATGTAGAACAGATTACTTTTTAAACAGTCATAAAATCGCTTACTTATAGTGAAGCTACGAGAACCTACCAGTTTAAAATATCAAATGATTATTTACTTCATAAAATGTCTACTTAATCTAAAATCAATGTAAAGGACGTTTAAACAGGCAGCCCCATTTGAAAAGTTTCATCGATATCAGATGGAGCCGGCTCGTAAAGCGATCTAACTCGATTCGTCGGGGGTTGTAAACACCGTCGCAATCTGGTTATCAGCTGATCGACACACTTTGGAACTTAACGTCTGTTACCTGTTACATGTAATGCGTTGGTAAATATGTTTGTTGGATAAAATATTGCATAAGTTGCTATTCCTCGGTTCAAGGCATCTTTTCCTCGGGATAAAATGTTACATAATTAAACTATTATCCTTTCACACAAATCTTTTTAGTGAAATTTTATTTTTGTAGCTAATATTGCAGTTATTTTTCTATGTAGGCTATTTAAACACCTCGTTCTTCCTAACACCTATTTATTTATTTATTCGTCAAAATGTTGCTCTCTATGAAATGTTCGATAAATAATAATAAAACGGAAAGCTTTTAAGATAGTCAACTCTTAGTGATAGTGAGAAAATTACTGTCCAATCCTCTTAGTTTGAAATGCCTACATATTACATAACTAGCAGTCCCGGCAGACTTCGTTCTGCCCACCAGCCCCACCTACCGGGTCCAATTTGTTGTATTTTACATAAAAACCATGAAATACTCCATAATTTAATGAAAACTGCATGAAAATATGTTCCGTAGTTTTTGTGACCATCGCATTCAGACAGACAGAGGCCGCGGGGACTTTTGTATTATATATAGACTAGCTTCTACCCGCGACTTCGTCCGCGTGGAATAGTTACTTTGGGCTAGCTAACTTTAATTCGCGACTTTGTTTACGTAGAAGGTTGGTATCTCGCAGAGCTAACGCCCTCGCCCGCGTGCAGTACTTGATCATTATTTTGCTGCGATGTTATTTTAAATTATATATATAGAAGATGTAGGTATGTACATGGTACTGTAGTGTATATGTCACGTCACATTGTCAGATGTAACTGTCACTCATCATTAGTGGAACACGAAGACGGCTCTCAAGTGTAACGAGCTCCCCCATTAGGTGTGTATTACTGTATATTAACCTTAATGCAGCGCCATCACCAGCCATCAGATGTTATTGCTAAGCGATTCTAATTATAAAACATCCTTTTGTGTCCTTTAAGTTTTCAACAATATTCGTGACTAGTGCCTCCCCGCAGATTCACCCGCGTATCCGGGAGATCTTACATTATTCCGGGATAAAAAGTAGCCTATGTCCTTTTTTAAGCTCTAGACTATCTGTGTGCCAAATGTCATTTCAATCAGTTCTGTAGTTTTAGCGTGAAAGCGAGACAGACAGACAGAGTTACTTTCGCATATATTATATTAGTTAGGATAAATAAAAATCGAACTACAAAATAATGATGAACAAGAGGAAGCCCTAAAGGCACCTATTGTCCCGACGACAGACATGAGACCTAACAACTTCATGTCTCAAGGGCGGCTACGCATAGGTGATGTCCCAGGTTTAAGGGCGGCGGTGGTGGCTCACGTAGGTGGATCGTCTGCCTATTAGTGTCTACAAAGTATTAAACAAAGTATTAAAAATATATATGTAACTCGAAGTTTTTGTAAGTAGGAAACAGTATAGTTATTGGCCAGTTAAGCGACCACTCGGTAAAAAAAATGAAATAAAAAATAAATTTATTAATTAAAATAAATAAAACTCACGGCATATGTTTCATTATTAATGTATTAACGACGGAAGATACCTTACATAAACTTTTATGAAATATTTTAAGAATAATGTGAACGTAAAAAAAATAAACTTAAAATCACAGTAATTGGCCACAATATTGCAGTTATTGGCCATGAGATTACATAGTTATTGGCCACCCTGAAAATAAAATATAAATTCAAATTATTATGAAAAATATTTTTTTATATAAATATTATTATCGAATAAAACATGTCTTCATCATAATTTTTATCTTCCAAAGATTCACAATCATCATCAGAGTCATCATGAAACGAAAAACAGTTAATGGCAATGGTTAAAATCCTTAGTTTACCGTCGTTTTTAATTTCTGTCTTAATATTTTCCTCTTTAGCTTTTCGATATTTTCTATTCTTTTATTAAGATTTTTTTACTTCTTTTTTACGCCTTTATCTTTTTGGTTTTCAGAGTACCTATTTTCTTTTTTTTCCTTTCTTTTTCTTACTTTTCTGTTTCTTTCGTCAAGGACCTCTTTTGAGTATTCGAGTAACTTCGGCATTATCTTTTCTTAAATATCTGATAGGTATAAAATAATTATTTTTTATATTTTTAAAATAATAAAAAATATAGTAATTGGCCTACTTTTACTATAGGCAAGCTTTGCAAAAAATACAGTTATTGGCCTAGGCTATTTACTGTGCGTAATGATTTAAAATTTGTAGAAATTGTAGAGAATACTACACAATGTAACAAAATACGTTATCTTTAATAAAAACGCTGTTTTAACTTTTTTTTAATAAATACAGTTATTGGCATAGGCGGCCAATTACTATGAGTTTATCAAATAAATGTTACACCTATTGGCTATATTATTTTTTTTATGTTATGAAGAAAATAAGGTTTACTGCACTTAAGTATGGTTACAAGACACAAAAAGACTATACTTTATAATGTTTAAATAACGGACTAACTTCATACACATTTCAAAATATCGCACTAAATAATTAACACAGTCTTAACATTTTTTTAACTCACTTACCTGAATTTCGTCCTCCGGCAAAACATCACACATCGGAAAAGAAACTGATAACTTAGCAGAATTTTGTTCAAACTTTTTGAAAGAGAATAAGAGCGTTACCTTTAATTCGTTTTTAAATCTACTATTGATTTAAAAAATTGCTAGTTTTTTGGCAATAAAGTTGAAATGGCTAATAACTGTATAGGGGCCAATAACTATACTGTTTCCCCTATGTTTTATTAGCTGCAGCGCCCCGAGGTTTGAGGTGTAGTTCCGTTCCCGTAAGAATACAGGAATAAAATATAGCCAAGTCGCTTCCGCCCGCGGTTTCACCCGCATATCCAGGATAAAAGGTAGCGTATTTTCTTTTTCGAGCTCTAGTCTATCTCTATCCAAATGTTATAAAAAACGGTTCAGTGGTATAGATGTAAGCGTAACAGACAGACAGAGTTTCTTTCGCATTTGTAATATTAGTTGCAATATTACTCTCTGATAATGTGGCAATCCATTGGTGAAAGAATGTTTGAAATGAAATGTAATGAAGTTTATCTATTAATTAATTCAAATAGGCCTTCACAGGTACTTATGAAACGTCGACTCTAATGCTCGGTTCGGAAGGTTACTTCTACTGAGAAAACAGTTTACAATCGACTTAATAATTTAGACGTGAAAAACTAGCATTCGAATTTAAAATATTAGTCAGGATAGTTCTTGTCACAATGTACATATAGGTAGTATAGCAAAGTCAAAAATACGACCCACCCACATTCATTAACATACATTACCAGTTGCATTTATGATCTGATGTTTACACTTCTATTTGCGTCGGAAAAACTCCTGAATAATTTCCAATACGTTCGCTTTCCTTTGCCATTAAAGAACGTCGGTAACTATATCTCGTCGATGGAAGCTCGCTAATTAAAACATATTGTGCTGATGGGTAGCGCCTTCTCCCGGGCAGACCGCCCGACGGGGCTATTCAGTACCACTCCAATCTCAAAACTCCCGTTCTTGCCTCTCATTCCGTTGTAGAGCCCACAAAAGCGACAGACGATCCCCCGCTACGTAATCTCAGCATCGTTTCCCAACACGGAATAGCCCAGCTTATTAATCAATAGGGGAAAAAACTTTGTTTGCCGAACCTTATTAATGAATGTAATTAATATAAGATTCATAATAAATCACGCCATGACGCGGTGTTGTGTTCAATGGAAACATTTTTGCAACATCATTTATAATTTTTCTAGTTTATTCCATCCCAGTTCCGAGGCTAACTATAATTTGATTGATCGCGCCGGCGCCGGACTAATGAGGCCTGGGTTTTGTTTTTTATTTATCTTACCAATTTTTATTTGTATCTTGGCAAACCGTCATTACTTGCTATTTTATAAAGCATATTATCAAATAAGCCTCTATTAAAAAATGAAGGGATTTTGACGTGACAACGTCTTATAAATTGGTTTGCCGGGTGACACTTCAAGAAACTGCGTTACGCTCCGCTCACGTAACGTGACGTTATGTTTTAAATTGTTACTATTATTTCATCCTTCTTCCTACTATACGAATGAATATTCACATTAAAATTATTTTACCACTCAAAGTCGTTGTCACGTAAAACTTTCGCCCGTATACCGACTTTACAGGCAACCAATTTTTTATTTTTAGGTATAATTTATAAGAATTTCCCTCGATATGATAGTGTGGCTCGAGATATCTCTTGTCTGATAACAGTGTTTTGATCTCAAATACGGATTTTACTATTCACTGAACATCAGGAAAATATCGTAAGAAAAAGAAGCGTGTTTTTTTAGCGATGTTATTTTTCTTTTGATAATGCACAGCTCGATTTTGGCTGTAAGCTGCGGATGAAAATATGTTTTTCTACGGTTATCTTGCAACCAGCTTCACCCCTACCTACATACTAAATGCAAATCTTTTGTTTATCATCTTGGTGTCGGTGAATAATTTTAATACAACATAGCATGGTTATTTCGAATAGGTATACTTTGATTCCGATACTAGACGCCGTCGCGGGGTTTTACCCGAGTAGTTCCCGTTCTCGTAGGAATACGGGGATGAAATATAGCCTATGTTATTTATGAATAACGTAACTTTCTATTTGTGAAAGAATTGCGCAGATCAGTTCGGTAGTTTCGGAGCCTATTCGTTACAAACAAACAAATCTTTCCTCTTTATAATATTAGTATAGACTAACAATGTAAATGTCAAATTGAGTTTATTTATATCATAACAGTGTAGCAGAGTGGAGCGCACACTTGTGTAAATCTACATCATTACACATTGTACCTACTTGATGAGAGTCTTACTGTTGTTTCCAGTCGCGCTGGTCAGCGCCAGTCTCCGCACATTGTCTCAATCCCATGTATATTTATATGCAAATTTCTTCGATACTCATACATATGCAAATGTCTGCTTAGGTCCGTAGGCGGTCTCCTGGCGAGGTCGTATGATTACTAGGATATTTATATTATCGTAAAGACATACATCACCAACGTCATGTGACCGCTCCAGTTCTCGACTGCCATAAGAACTGACCTAGATCGAGTAGGGAGTACTTTTCAGAAATGACATTTCATAAATCATGAGTCCCTAAAAACCATCGCTGTATTTTCATGCTCTTCATTTTATTCTGCTTTGACGCCTGCTCGTTGAATTCAACAAATCTTGCATTTGCTTTCAGCTGGATAGCAATAAAAATGTCTTTCTCCACTGCCTTAATGTTATCAGCAGATAAAGGATAATAATTGTGATAATCCGAATTCAACCCTATATACAAATACCTAAAGTTGCCTATATTTATAGCTAAACTATTCGATAGTTTTTCGTATAGTTCATGTCATTTTACCTCAATATCAATAGCAAACGATATTTGCGCATATTCGTCGTCAGCTACCAAGGAGGGAAGAATATAGGAGAACTTATTTCGAAAATACCAAACGACTTAGATTTGACGCTACGTTATTATTTATATCAATGTGAGCTTTATTTGATCTCCAAATGAATTCAGAATTAAAAAATGTACTACTTTACATAATTACCATGGACTTGTTATAGGATTATTAGATGGAGGATCAAACCATCAATAAAGCACGTCATTGCAAAAATTGCATTAACATGGATTTTTAACACATGGAGCATATGAACAGAATGATCAATGCTGTGGAAACATTTCTGAGTTAGTATCTACCGTCGCGTCGTGGACTCGTCGTGGTATGATTGATGTCCCTTTTTGCGGCCCCTCGCGTCGCCTCGCCCCCGATATATTGGTCGAAGGGCGTTTACTATATTTCCGATACACTGGCTTTTGTACGTATCTTTTATCGCTTACGGCTTTATGTGAGTCAATGTCGTGTGCGGAGTGAGTGGAGTGACGTTCGCAAATGTGGAAGTTTCCGCCTTTATTATGATCTGTTGATTTGTTGATGTTCCTTGTTATAAGTTTGTTGAGGGCGCGGATAGGGCTACATGCGTGGGCAATATCTAGTTGATCGATTGATATTATGTATGGCTGCGATAAGTATTTAGATAGGAATAAATGTTTTGAAATTAATAAATATGTACGAAGAGCTTTATTGGTTATTGTACCTAGAATTAGTTCTTATTGTTTGAAACGAGGTATTCCACCAAGCGCCCCCAAACGAAGCGCACCCAGACGAAGCGCACCTAATGTATTCCACGAAGCGCCCCCGTAGGTGCGCTTCAAATGAAAAATTTAAAATAATTAATTTCCTATTCCACGAAGCGCACCTAAGAATATCACTCGCATAGTGTGGTGATAAGAAATAAAAATGTCGATAGAAAAAAAAAATTACGTGAGGCACTCGGGGACTGCCGCGGTAAAGCTATTGCATTGCATAGCATTTTGTATCAACTTATGCAATTATAATTTTATTTATTTATTTTAATAATATACTGCAAACTTGTGTTCCTACTTATATTATACGTAGGTATTCAAGTTAGTTAGTAAGTTCAATGCTCATGTGTAAAGGTATCTTGTGTATTAATAAAATATCTTGTGTATTAAAGAAAATTAAATCCTAGAACGCCTTTAAAACCGCAGTACGCTACTTAAAAATAAACCCAGACAGTACATAATAAACGTTGACAAAATTTCACAAATATTAAAAAGGTGCAATCGAGTCGAGCGACTAAGCTGCTTATATTTGTATCTCGACTAAAAGACGCTTTTCGAATCGCTGACAGGACAAGCGGATGAGTCGCGCTTGCGAGGAAAAAGCCTATTTTACAGTCTTTCCTTAGGCTTGGTCGACGAATTTAGTGGTCGCTTTCCAAGATTTGCTACCTATTAGATAATAAAAGACTGATTTGGTTGTTCTTAAACTTATCTGGAGCATGAGATTTATCTCTCACGACTTTGTCATTATTTTATTAGAGTAAAAGTATTTGATTATTAATATATAAATAAATTATAGTTACCTTTTGACTTTCTTCGTAGTTCATGCGTGGCTTGGTACCAGTAGCTATTGTCCACATCTAGGTTTATATAAACAAGGTATTTATTATATGGTGTGAAGTCATCGATGCTATGTAGGTAACTAGCTAAAAGCTATTCCTAGATCCAAAGATAAAAATGTGTTGTTCCCTTTTGAGGTTAGGTACCTAGTTAGGTTATATCATTTTTTAACCAGGTGTTTCCGATTATAAAATAAAGTATAAATAAACCTTGGATCAATCGTCTATCAAATATATCATAGAAAAGTTTGTATACCCACGTATGTTTGCACATAGGTAGGTACTCGAGACGGGACGCCAAAAATAATACAGAATTATAGTGCGGTAAGGAATCGATTTATTTGTGCGTCTTATTTTTTTTGTCATTCACTTGGTAAATATTAAAATACAACATGAACGAGTTAACAAATAACTGGACAATTCTTAGCTATTGCGGGACGAACAGTTAATTATTACATGAAGTCGTTTAAAAATATGAAATAGAATGTATTTAGAATCATAAAGGTGACAAGTTACAATCTGTGCAGCAAATTCAGTTTACAAGTAATTTGAAAAGGTTCAGGTCAAAATAAGTTGACACCACACTTCGACGAACGTAATTTTATTACAACTCAGACATTATGACAATAGTTACGAATATTTACACGATATGTACATTTTTACAACGTAATCATTAACTGGTATACAAACAGTAAACCTAACACTCGCTATGCGATAAAAAACTAAATTTTAGTAAATTCATCGTTACAACCCTACGCCCAATCGACACCAGTAAAGTACATTTAACACATCATTAACACTTCCATATCGGGACGGTATTGGTCCACTCCTTACCATGTTACGATATATTTAAATTAATCGGTATAAAAGTGGACCCGACACGACACGACACGTCACGACACGACACGACACGACAGCCCGACGGCGCGGGAGACAGGGCTCGCGTCTCCCGCGCGCCGGGGTACGGCGCGAGCGGCGGTGCGTCACTACACTTCACTTCACTTTAGTCGATGGACACGATGAGGGTATCCTCCTCTAGCAGGGCGCTGGAGGGCTCGCGACGACGGCGCGAGGCCCGCACTCAGAGCCGCGAGTGGGTGAGCCCGTTGGGGGCTATCAGCGGGGCGAGGGTCGGCGGCCGCGCCTCCAGCGGCAACACCTCGCTGCCCACCACGGAGCGCGACGTCAGCGCCGTGGAGGCCTCCGACCGCGACACGCCGCCCGCCACCATGGACATGCCTCGCGACTCCAGGGCCCTGGCCTGCGCCCGCGCCGCCCTCTTCCGCGGTATCACGCTGTTCTCCACGTGGAGTGCCGCGTTCACGTCCTTCCCGGCGGCGCAGGTGCACGCTTTCAGGAAACTCTTCTTGAAATTATCCGACAGAAAAGCGTAGAGAATGGGGTTCATGGCCGAATTACTGTAGCTGAAGCACGCGGCGACCAGGAAAACTGTTATGGTGATGCGACTTGCGCATTCTGTCGGTGGCGAGTAGATGAGGGCTACTTGAAACGCCCAGTACGGTAGCCAGCAAAGCACGTATACTGCAATAACCGTCAGCACCAACTTGGTGACTTTTCTATGAGACCTTTTCTTTTCTTTGGATTTGTTTTTTGGACCGACCGTCTTCAGCTTTCGGATTACTAGACAGTAAAATACGAAAATGAGAGTTAAGGGCGCAGCAAATCCAAGCGCGAAAGAATATAACGTGAAGGATGTTTGACCCTTGTTGAACTCTCGTTCCGGCCATACGATATTGCACGATAAGCTGGTCTCTGTTTGTATCAGTGTTGTATACATGAAGATCGGCGTCATGACCAGGGCGGAGGCGGTCCACGCTGCGGCTGACACCACTCGAGACACGAAGGGCGTGCGCAGCCTCGGCGCTGCTATCGGATGACACACTGCTATGTATCTATCGGCGCTCATGATACACAGAAATATGGAGCTCGTAAACTGGTTGATACCGGTTGATATCATGTACGCTTTGCACATGAAACGCCCGAAGGGCCACGAGCGCAACGACATCGTGACGATCAGGAAAGGGATGCCTATAAGGAAGCATTCATCGGCGATAGCAAGGTTCACTATGTACATGTTGGTGACTGTCTGCATTTTCGAGTAGCGGAGGACGACGTAAATGACCAGAGTGTTGCCAAGGAGGCCAACGACACACACGAGCGCGTACAGCACTTGGGTGACCACGTACACGACGGGCAGGTTGATGTTGGGGCAGTTCTCGTAAGTGCCGTTGTAGGTTCCGTTCTCGTCGTAGGAGTCGTTCCCGCTGCCGTACATCTCGACGTCTTCCAACTCCATGTTTAGGCTTTATTGTCTCTTGGGAAGGGAGTTCGTTGAAGGCGATTTTACCTGAAAGCAAATGCGATGTAATTTAATGTGGGTGGTGGTGATCTGTTTGTAATTAAATATCCTAATGTTCAGATAATAAACTCAATATATAGAGATAAGCAAACAGATTTTACATATGCTGTTGTGTCGGCAAAGTCGGTAATTACATACCATACTATATATCTACTTTGCTTATCATATTGGTTACCAATGCTGATAAATACGGCTTTTGTATACTCTACAATATTCTCATATTTGAAGTCAACAACACATTATTCGGTTGAGGTCTAAAAAGGGTCAATAGTACTTGAGGTGACACCGGTACGAAATTCAAATATCACTTTAACGTGGAATGGCATATTACGAAATATTTTACTCACTTTTTTTAATCAGTCTCGTATACTTTTATACTAAATATTATTCAACTTAAAATATGAAATTTATTCATGATTGGATCGTTTCCTGCCGTCAAGCGTACATCATAAATGTGATGCATGCCATGTTAGCACATATCTGCAATGTTTCATTCTATTCGATTCGCTGTCATGTATTCCAATACATACCTATTTACATATTATTATATATTCCTATCACCTACAAACACCCCAAATTGTATATTGAACGTGAATCCATTTCCACGTTATTGACTATAAACCGGGACTTGACCTGTTTGATATATCATTGCCACTTCAGCACAAATCATAGGATATTTGAGGTACTCACATTTTGTGTCGCTAAGCAATCATTTCTTGAATTCTTCCCAAGAGGAAGTCGTATCTGTAACAAATTATAATATCTTTATTAAAATACCAAGGTTAGTAAACGTTCGAGAGGCTGTATTATTTGTACCCTTGAGATTTGATAAAATTTTCATATTATGCAAAGTTATTTTTAGAACGTGTCGTAGCTGGATAAGTATTTTTATTTGATTTTAAAATTTCAAACAGTCATAGAAGTATGTATTTAATATAATCAAGATCGACAATAATTAAATCCTACATGTAAATAAGCCCCATATGATGGCAAATATATAAGTGGTGCTCTGTTGTTTTGAGTACGTTGAATAAACAGGTAGGTATTAAACAACACATAAAGTAAAAAATTAAGCGTCGTGGAATTCTATGATACTAATCGGATTTTTTAGCTGAAAATGAAAAGTATTGTTACAAAATATGTTCTTTGTATGAATCGCAAATGTGCCGCTTTATAACTTTGCCGTTCGCGTCTTCGCATAGTGTTTGTTTAGCTAGCTGATGTATGCAAGGCGGTAGAAATAGTGAGTTGTTTAGACGCGTTGCCTTCATCAAAGGCCGGTGCTGGAGCCAACGCCGGAGTCGGTGTCGGGGCGGGGCGTGAGTGAGGCGCTACGGATATAGACGCGTTGTAGAGCTAGTTTGTTTTCTCAAGAGATGATTGGTTACCTTTCAGATGGGAATACTGAACTGTGCTGTATGTGTGAGAGTGCATGATTAGGTGTGCATTAAAAAACGTTGAAGTTGTAGCAAATCTTTTTGAAAACAAAAAATTTGAGTCATATAAAATTGCAACAATCAAACAATAGAACTTTTTGGTCTATGCTTATTATATCGAATAAACATTATATTTATGAGCTTGCGGAATGTTTTATTCTCTGTTTTCGAAATATTATTGGTAATTCATCATATATTATGTCGTAAATCATGATTCTTTTGAGTTTTTATTTTTTATTATTACAATTGTTTCAAATTATCAACAACTTTTTAAGAATCTTTTAAATATTCAAATTATCGCGTTTGTTTTTCGAAGTCACAATGAAGTTACAACTATAACTACTGGCTTTATAAAAATTTCGGGAATCCATAGTTTTCATTATTTCTCAAAGCGATGATTGTTAGTTCCAAGGAATTATAAAAACTCATTTACCAAGCACTAGAACGCTGTTGTTTAATTATAAACTCGTTAAGTTTTTATTGGTTTTCTTTTTCTCCAAGCTTGTCTACCTCGCACTCACAAACAATATCAGGCGGTTGGATGAAGAAATAATGTTGATTTAAAATAATGTTACAGTTTAGTAGGTAAATATTATCGGTAAAGACAATGAAAGACTTCAGAAAGCTTTGTGATAAGTCTTTTGACCGCATGGTTTTCAAAATAATTTTCCACCAAAACCACTAATTAATAGAATAACAATATGGGATATCCCAAATTGATTTGATGAATTCTATTATTTAATTGGAATATTCTAAAATTCATTGTTACCTTCTGCTATTTGATTCGTCATCTTCAGTTCGTGACCCTCATTTCGTCACATAAAGCATGAACATTTATGTCTGCGGCAATAATAAAGGTGATAAAGCCAAGCAGGGCAGGCATGCAGGTGTCCCAGGGTCGAAGGACTTTTTGGATGTCACCCCGAGAATGCTTCACGTTCGGAATACCCACTTTTATTCGCATTTTTATAGCCGCAATGTAATGACGAGAGGCGAGGCGGTGCTGTCGCTGCTTATTTAGTTTCTACAATTTTTCTAGTGCTTGTGAACCGTTGAAATGTTAGATGGAATAGAAGCTTCGTTGAATTGGATATATAGTATATAGAGGTTTATGTTTTTTTTTTACGTTTAGTCTAGAGGCACGTTGGTTAGTTGAATAAAGTTGAAATGTCAACGATAACAATTATTATTAGTAATAGAAACATGTTGATGATGAAGAAACTAAATGCCATCGATTTGTCTACGCTATATTGTTTCAATGATGGATGGGCTGATTCGTTTTTTTAAGCTATTCTTGCGATTTCCGCTTGGACAACATTTTGTGTGCATGGTTTTTTATTTATGTTTGTTCTGTGAAACCTTTTTTATAAGTACAATAAATCTTCTGGATAGTAGGGCTTAGCGAGTCCTTATGTAAAGTAAAGTAACTGATCCCCAAGTCCCTCTGCAAGTAATCTCGATAGACTTACACAAGTTTGAGGAAGCCTGATGTAACCAATCCAAATTAGCAAGCTCCGAATCCACATCGGCAATCAACGTTACATCTAACTAATGGCTTACATTTCCCACTAGAATTGGTTTGTTCTCGTCCCCAGAATGTTCAAAAGCAAAAGCTGATAATAAAGATCTTTGATGTTTTTGTCAAAATTACTATCTTACAAGGAAATAATGTTAAAATATCTCTCACTGATTGAAGGGCTATTCAAGCTAGTTGTACATAAGATCCTTTGACGACACAAATTAAACCACTAGATAGAAATACGTACCTACTCAAACAATGCCTTAAGATTTTTCAACACGAATAAATGAAACGTATTTTATTTAGAGCCAGCGTCAAAGACCTCGTCAGGGATTTGTTCCATCTAGCTAGAGGAATGCGCGTCTTTGAGCCGGGCTCTTTAAATATTTTGCTTTCAGACTAGTTCTCTGTGTAATCATCGCTCAAATGCTTGAAGTGCAACATACGTTGTGTTCTTTTTTTTAAAAAGCTTTTGTACTTAGACCCAGGAAGGAGGGCAGACGAAGATGCTGCTCGCTCGCTGTTTTTTTCTTATTTGTACAATGTACATGTATAAAGAGAGCAAACGTCTATGGAATTCTCCTTGTTATAGGTATACGGAAGGATATTGTTCTTTCAATCATTTTTCGCTCTTTTCTTTCAGGCCTATGTCCTTTAGATTTAAAAATTTGTCCATAGTTTACCCATATCCTTAAATCTGTACAAAATTTCAAGCTTCAACCCAACATATAAATTGTAATTCATGCACACTCCGTAAAATAAAGTGAACACCTTGCTACACAAAAATATTGCTACACAATAACATGAGAGGTCCGTTCGAAGCCACGATGTGCCCGCTCACCGACGTAGTTTCTAATCCAACTTTTAATGATATATTAAGGGAAGTCGAACGCTTACGAAAATATATATCGAATCAGTATTTATAAGTGTAGAGGAAATGTGAAATTGACAGCGTCGTTTTCCAATATATCATTATAATCATGTTATTAAAAGTTTGCGGTCAGCTCTCGTGACGTGGCGGAAGTTAATCTAAAGAAAGTCTTACCTGACCGCGTCAACGGTTCATACAATAATTTGTTTCAAGAGTTAATTTACGTTTGCGAAGGCTTTAAAACGACTTAACTTTTACATTAAATTTATAATCCATTCTTGTCACACGAGATTCCGTTACGTTTTTATATTTCTGCCCTTACAAAAAGTTGGGCGGATTTTTTAAGGAGGGAAATGTTATTTAATGAGGAAATTACTCATTTTGAGAAACGAAACATTTGAAGCGTTGTTTGCTGTTTGGAAGTTGTAAAAGACAATTTTATTACGGTTGAGGGCGAGCGCCAAACTTTGTCAAATATAAAATCATTCAGTACCTAAGATATTATCGGACAAAGTATCCATACAGATGTATAAAGTATACATACAGGTGCAATGCTTATACATCACATTAGAAAGTCAAAAAAATTATAGCGTTTCTCTAACATATTATGCACCTTCCCCTTGAATCACTCTATCTTTTAAAGGAAACCGCGTCAAAATCTGTTGCGTAGTTTTAAAGATTTAAGAAGACATAGGGACAGACAGCGGAAAGCGACTTTGTTTTATAATATGCATTGATTATCACTATTATACCGTCATAAGTTCCTATCTTAAAGATACTATAAAAAAGTCATTTGGTTTTACCTGTAATCTGTCGGCATGTGCAGCAGCATCACGTAAACCTGCAACAAAGAAAGATTCTCGTAAGTCTACGTCTCAATAGTGATTTATAGGCATTAAACCCAAATTAGGTGAGTAATCGGGTAACCATTTTCTAGGTTCTAGCTTGGACCCTTCACTTTGTCGACCCTTTGTACCGTCATGAACATAAATAACCTAGGGTTCGGCCGCTAGGCTGTGATTCGATCACTAACATCACATATACTGTACTCCATCTTGTGAATCGATCGGTCTCATTCGAATACATTGTCGAAGCATCGATTTACTAAAATAAGTCGTTTTGGAATAGGTTATATTTCTTTAAACTTTCGTGAACTACATTCATGATTTATTATTATTTATGTGCGAATCGTCCTGATATAGGTACTTAAATGTAAATCAGGTTAAAATTAGTTTTAAAAGTTTGGTAAATGGGTAAGGTAAGGTACAGGCGCCTCTACAGTAGGCACTACATAAAAATATTGCTGTTAAATCGAATTAAAAGTGATGCAAGTGATTTTTAAACGACTTCAAAAAGGAGGAGGTTCTCAATTCGACGGGTATGTTTTTTTTTTTTTTTTTTTTTTTTTTTTATGTTTGTTACCTCAGAACTTTCGACTGGGCGAAGGGATTTAAATTATTATTTTTTTATTTGAAAGCTGGTGCTTCCCGATTGGTCCCATTTCATTATCATCACGCTACGTCCAATAGGAGCGGAGCACCAATGAAGAATGTTTCAAAATCGGGAGATTTCTTTTCCTGTTTAGAGGTTCCGCTGCGTACGCTGCGTAAACGGTTAAAGTTACGCTAAAATAATGTATGACAGAATTGTTCTCCTTTAAAAGATCTAAAAAAAAGTCCGCGACAGCATATGTCTATCTGTTAAGGTTGGTTCACTATAACCATTTTTATACTAACTCAATTTGTTCTAAAATAAAGCATTATTTGTGATGGTGTTTTTATAAAGATGATATTAATCCTTATCCCAAGAAATGCGTTATTCACCACAAGCGTTTAATTTAAAACAAAATTGCCATTTACAGCATTCGATTTCAATGAATATCTTAGGAGATATCGCAAATTTTAAATAACATCGCAGCAAAATAATGATCAAGTACTTCGCGCGCCTTTAAGCGCTGCCGGCCCAGCGCTTGTGCAGATCGGTTCGCTCTGCGAGACCATACTTCTACGTAAACAAAGACACAGGTTGAAAGTTAGCGTTAGCCCAAAGTAACTATTCCACGTGAACGAAGTCGCGGGCAGAAGCTAGTCTATACTAATATTATAAAGAGGAAATATTTGTTTGTTTGTAATGAATAGGCTCCGAAACTACTGGACCGATTTCAAAAATTCTTTCACCTTTGGAAAGCTACATTATCCCCGAGTAACATAGGCTATATTTTATCCCTGTATTCCCACGGGAACGGGAACTACGCGGGTAAAACCGCGCGGAGGCAGCTAGTTTATAAATAAATCGAATCGGCTATATTGACTTACTCGCTCATTTGTCACACACACATACTTAATGCAAATTTTATATACTTACTAGCTGCCGCCCCGCGGTTTCACCTGCGTAGTTGTTCCCGTGATCACAGGGGTATGAAAAGTAGGTAGATGTTGCCCGATTCTCAGACCTACCCAATATGCACACAAAATTTCATGAGAATCGGTAAAGCCGTATCGGAGGAGTTTAATCACAAACACCGCGACACGAGAATTTTATATATTAGACTAGTTGACCCGGCAAACTTCGTACTGCCTCAGAATCAATTAATAAAAATGCTGAATGCTTTAGACCATCCCTGTACTTGCACAAATAATTCAAGACCAAAAATAACCAAATCAGTCCATCCGTTCTCGAGTTTTTATGAGACTAACGAACAGCAATTGATTTTTATATATATGGAAGATTAGTATAGTAGGTAGTATACTTTATAGAAGTTCCTAAGATTAGCGCGTTCAACCAAAGAAACAAACCAACAAACAAGCAAACTCTTCCGCTTTATGATGTTCGTAGGTATAGATAAATAAACCATAGCACTCTTTTCAAAACTATTTTCATGTAAAGCCGCATTTTCGAGAGTCTATTTGTACGCTCATCGCAAGTCTCTTTTGTTTGAAATTGTCTTCGAAGTAGATTGCTTTTGATGAGATAGGCGTTTTTCCTTACCCATATTCAGATAAAAATCAAAAAATAAACAAAAATTTTAACAAAAAAAAAAAACCGACTTCAAAAAAAGAAACTATTCCTAAACAAACTAATACGCACTAAAAAGAAAAAAATAATTGCAAATTAAAATGTTTTCGTTAATAAAAAAATAAAATGAAAAATATTAGACTACTTTAAAGTCAATCAAATTATTACGATAAATATATTGTAGTTACAATTAATGTTATTTTTGGAGTCGATGTCAGCCAAGGAAACACTACAATATACGAGAATACTATAGTAAATTCTTCGTAAAGTATAATCTTCGCGACGAAACTCCGTGCACACTGAGGGCACGTGAGTACGCAGTTCTCATAATGATATGATATGGCAGCAGGCGGGCGAGCCTTTAACTGGTCGCGTTTGGTATCAAGGTCAGCTTTACGCTGAACCTCGAACTCGTGTACTTGGCTGTTCACCATCCTGCGCCATTCTGGCCGCTGTGCTGCCAAACGTTCTCAACGAGAGGGACCTATATTGCATCTCTTCATGTGTCGCTTTTAGACATCTTTGTACCGGAGAAAAGGACCGCCATGATTCCGTTTGCCCTTCTCCAGTTCTGAGTAGAGACATACTTACAAGCCTACGTTGGCTGACACCGACTCCAAAAATAACATTAATTGTAACTACAATATATTTATCGTAATAATTTGATTGACTTTAAAGTAGTCTAATATTTTTCATTTTATTTTTTTATTAACGAAAACATTTTAATTTGCAATTATTTTTTTCTTTTTAGTGCGTATTAGTTTGTTTAGGAATAGTTTCTTTTTTTGAAGTCGGTTTTTTTTTTTGTTAAAATTTTTGTTTTTCAGTTCACTACTAAAATTTTGTGTCATTAGTAGAATGGTTGATACATAGAACGTAATTACACTTTATAGAGCCGAGAAAATATAAGATTACATAAAAGTATGACAGAATGCGAAGGTAATATGTTATCATAATATATTCAGGTTAAATGTTACTCCTGAGAATATCTTTCTACCCTTATTTAATGATATCGAAAACATAATCAACATTTCGGACCATAGTACAGCTATTTGACCGTAAATATAATAAAAGCATCCCCTTTGTTGGGCCCTCTTTGTTGGGATAATGAACAAACATACAAAATGAGATCACATTTATTATTATAGAAGAAATCACTCTAACCATGTCTGATCGGCTTGTGGGGTAATCCTGTTCTAATACTAAACCTAAACAAGGATTTGGAATGTGGACCTTTCTGTGTTTGAGTAGGTAAAGAGTGAGACAGAGCATAGACATGTAGTTGTCATCATACATAATCACATTTTAGCGGTACGATTCTAACGCTTTCGATATTAATATTATCGATAAATCGGAAACAGCTGTCATTATGAGACACCCCGTCCCCGCGGTTTTACCCGCGTGCCCAGGACATCTTTCACTTTCCAGGGATAAAAAAATAAAACTACGTTAAAAAAAACCGACTTCCAAAAATACTAAAAAGCAAAAAATAACTAACGCAATTTATAACACTTTCCTCTACTTACCTACTGACTACTTATTCTCTCCGCTTACTTCTTGGTTTGAAGTTGGTGCCAAGCCACAGCATAATTAGTAAACAATATACAAAAGATCTTTGTTAAGATTCTCCATGATTTAATAAGGTCAACAAAAACTTTGGCACCGTTTGCATTTAAAATTCTAAATTTTAGACGCATGCTCTTGGTTTGTGAGTTATTAATATTAGAAATAAACGGACCTTTACAGGACCCATATAGTTGTAGAATGTAAATTAAATTTATTTCATCGTCGTTTTCATTTGTTTCTCATTGTCATTTATCGTTATTTCTGATTTATTTACGTAGGTTAGTAGGTACTTAGTAGGTTATCGTGTAGAAATTTATTTGTTACACCATTTGATTTCTATAAGTAATTCTTTTTATTCATATATGGCTTGGCACCGACTTCAAACCAAGCAGCAAGCGGAAAGAATAAGTAGTCAGTAGGTAAGTAGAGGAAAGTGTTATAAATTGCGTTAGTTATTTTTTGCTTTTTAGTATTTTTGGAAGTCGGTTTTTTTTAACGTAGTTTTATTTTTATTTTTTGCTTTTTAGTGATTTAAGTATGGGTAGGCTTATTATTTATTTAACAATCACAGAACACTATTAAACCTAAACGTTAATGAGATTAACATTCAAGGTCAACCTAATAGCCTCAAGGAATACTATTCTCTATCCATATGCACGTATAATTTTGAAAGAATTTTCTCTGAACTCCTATCCTTTGAGGAGTTGTACCTTCCATCATCAGCTCATCCATAGGAAATCATCATCAAACGCAAATAATTGAACAAACTGTATGATATTGACTGAAACGTAACAGTTATATGCTTATAATTTGAGTGTTCTTCTCGATTTCCTTGGGATCCCATCATCATATGCTTACTAGATGACCAGGGTACCAACTTGAATATGTACCCTAACGAACAAAAAAAGAATTACGCAAATCGGATTAGAAATGTTAAAGTTATCGACATACTAATATACAAAGTATCGTCAAAATGACATCGTCCAAATAACAATAATGCTTATAAAATAAAAACTACCAAACCAAACTGAAAGAAATTTTTATGGGACCATTTGGCAGCTATTTCGCGTCGAAAAAAAAAAGAATCACGCGAATCGGTCCATTAACCGCGACGTAATCGATGTACATACATAGAAAAAAAAAAAAAAAAAAAAAAAATACCGGCCGAATTGAGAACCTCCTCCTTCTTTTTGGGAAGTCGGTTAAAAACAGCCTCTATTACTCAGACTCTAGACTATCTGCGTACCAAATTACATTTATATTGCTACAGTAGTTTGACAGTGAAATCGCTTTCGCAGACAAAGTTACCTACTTTCACACCTATAATATTAGTTTCCGTAAAATATCGATCGTGACATGGAAATAATGAGAATCGGAGCTCAAAACCATTCACTAGGAATGTTCTTCCAATCAATCTTAGCATTCTGTCATTATAGATTGTTCACGCAATCAATATGGACGTATATTGAAGTTCGGAATCACCTCGCGCCGAGACGCCGCTGCCCGGCCGGTAAGCTGTTATAAGCTGATTAATCCATCAAGTCGCCACTTTGAGGCACAAACGAAATTGGACTGGATTGCTTTGCTCTAACAATTAATTGAATTTGTCGTTCACATAAAAGCTTTTAAGATAACATTTGAATTAGTTTGTGCATCCAAATATTTTTATTAAATCATGGGGGCTGTCTGTTACTTTTTATTAAAGCTTGTAAGTTAGAGTGGTCATTATAAATGCTTCAACCATTCCTAGATTTTAAACGACGGATGTCAGTTTAATAGATCGACACCAGCTATTTATACTACGCTAAGTCCGAAATGTGTACTTTACAGGAGAGGCTTATAAAGGAAAAAACGTGATAACTTTTACATTAATTAAGATATTCATTTGAAATTTGGAACCCTTCGTGGTTATTTTTTTCTTTATAATATCTCATATTTATTTTTCCATAATTATTTATATTTTTCGATTTAGCGCTAGTTAGCCGAATATAGACGTAATTCTTCAAATTAATTTTACAAGTTACACACGTCTATCTTACGTTAGCGTTGTGTATTACGGGATGTCATAGTGATAAAGATGTGTTATTTTTATTGTGTTGCGATGATAATTTTTAAATAAATCATGCATTATTTGTAACCTTAGGGTAATATATATATATCCGTAAAATATATTATTATAAATTCACTGGCTAAATAACTAGTTATTAAAGTTAGCTTTTTGTTAACCCGTATATACGTCTCTGGCGGATATCGTGTTAAAAGCCGCCAAATTATACATAGCGTACTATACATCGACCTGTGCCACAATTTAACGCCTCATTTATCTTTCCGTGGAGCTAAAAATTATATTATTTTTTATAGATTCTAGATAGAATAGAGCAGATAATATTATATTCTGTAATTTTGATACATAATTTAAACTAATAACGCATAAAACTAGTAAGAAATCAACAATTAATTAAATATCAATTAAGTGCTTACTTATGATTAATTGAAGATCAGATCAATCACAGTTCGATTTTCTACCTTATAATTATTTAAATCAATAAAGTACTTAATATTGTTATTCTTAAAAGAAAATGAACTCTCCTCATTATGTTCAGTTAATAAAATAATAATATTTATGAGGAAAGCAAGATGGGAGGCATTTGCCCTGCAGTGGGATACCCATAGACCCAGGCCTTAAATAAAATAGATAACAATAACGATAATACATTTCCGGAATAATATTGTTATCACAATAATATTTAAGGTTTTTGTATTTTGCTGGATTGATTTAACCAAGTTTCGTGTCTTTTTCGAGAATAAGCTCTAAAAGTGGGATAATCTAGTATTTTTAAAATATACTACATGTTTGCTTACGTTATCAATCAAAAGATAAACGATACTTATTTTCCAACAAGCCGTAGTTACCACTATAAACTATTTTAATTAACTTTGTTCTAGATAATTTTGTCATTAATAAAAATTAAGCTAATATTGTTTCAAGAATCAAAATAAAGGAGTTCCATTCCCTATCGCACTGGTGTATACCATTCAACTGGAGAATACACTTCTCTGTATCTTGCAGTCTTTTCTATTAAAGCCATATGTCTTTTTTCCATAAAATGGTTGCTTCTTCATCTTCTCTATCTTCATTTGAAAGAAATGAGCGGATAATAAGTATCTTCATAATATAGTAAACGATATGGTTACTGTTTCATCCCTCACGCAGTTATCTGATTATAGGTTGACTTTGTGAACTCCATAAGATGTTAATTTGTCAAATATATTGTTTAAGCAACTGGCAGCATAGCAAACAAGCATCCTTTTTAGCCGTTCGGTAATATATAAGCGGGGGTATATAAGCGGGGGCTTATATACTCATCTTCGAGCTTAAGATGTTAGAGACCGACATCAGCCTTTTTAGAACGATGGCATTTACTAGTTTGATACCGCAGAATAGAAACTATCATTGAAAACAGGCGAAAGTTTTAAAATTACTGGGGGTGGATATTGCCGTTACTAAATATGTATTACTACAGGGGCTGTCATTCATGTGCAAACCTGAAAGACTTTCCTGGGCAGACGTACCGATTTGATGTAGGATTGTTGTATTTTCGGTTTTTTGGTAATAACTCGGCTACACCGTTTGAAGATAAGGAACTATATTAGCTGTGCTGTCAGAAGGATCATACGACAAAATGTCGATGCTTGTTGGACTTAATATCAACGGAGAAGGCTTTTGGACCGAAGTCAATACCTTTGGTAAATAAATATTAAGTGGAGTATAAAGAGCCCCCAAGTCGTTTAAGTTTGTATCTTGTAGGTCTGCACATAATTTTCATAATTGACTGAACTGGATAGGTATAAAATAATTATTATTTTAAAATTATCTCATCAGACATAACGTGCTCATAAAAAATCCCGAACTCAGGATTATTAACTTCAGCTGGTAATTTATTTGGCTATGATTCTACAAAAAAGGGTAAAATAATGTATTAAAATTATGTTTTTTATTATTATAAAAACATGCCGATACATTAAAAATATGAATGGTGAAATTACCGTCGAAAACGAATAAATATAATTGTATTTTGACATAAGTATTTAGCTAGTAAAAGTCGCTAAGTAGCGCATTCTACAAATGAACAAATATACCTGATCGTTTTAAACTACGCTAACTAGTGTTTGCGTAGTATACACGGACTTTTATAAAATTGCTTAAATTTAAGAAATACGTAGCGTATTACGATAATATATATTTAAATACTTTGTAATACATAATATAATCTATGCGCCCCCTCCCCGTGGACACTCCGCTAACACTAGTTGGCGTGGTTTAAATCGAGTGATTTCAAAAAGTACCTGCACTTAGCGTTTTATAAAATTTGTAACTTCGTTATTTTTGTATATTTCTTCACAATTTTTTTTTACATATAAAAAACCTAATTCTAAGAAGCTTGGCACAAAAAAACGTTTTTGCCAAATTTCGAGTTAGCGTAGTATAAATAGCTGGTGTCGAGATATAGGAACTCTTATTTTTATGTCAAACTCGTTGTTTTGCATTGTATAATATATTAGTATTTAATAGCATTAGAAGATGCTGTGAAAATCTCGTATGACCGATTTAATACGGACTCTTAAAAAATCGTATTAATATAATTGTATTTTCTAAAACGTTATGGCAATTGCATGTAGGGTATACAATTTTGGTTTAAATCTCGTGTCCACAGCCACGCCACGGCCACACCACGGCCACACCACGGCCGCGCCGGGGGCACCGCATGCCACCGCACGGCGCTCGCTATGAATAATATTATTCAAATTGCCACCTCAAAACATGTTTTGCTTCCCATTATTCAGATGAAAGCGGAAAATAGGAATAAAGATTTATAAAGTTTGCATTTTTTTTCACAATTGGATTTTCTAATCTAATGTCTTTGTCGTTTGAAATAGAATGTGACAAACAATTGGTTCAACTATTATGTGATATAATCATGCTATCAAATCTAAGATTTTGTAGATCTCAGTAACCATTTTAAATGGCACCATGTTTACTTTTACTCATTTGTCTAAAACTTTGTAAAAACATAAGCGTGCCAAGTTTTTCAAGCAATCACTCTAATCTATAAGGACAAGGCATGTCGGAAATAATTATAAATTTGTCTATCAGTAAGATCAGATGTTTAGGACTGCCAAAGTATGTATGCATATATCGCTTGCATATAACATAGTAACCGCGTATTCCGTGTGGGCAGACACACGTGTGCGCCATTTCACGCTGAATCTAATCCAAACTAAACAATCAAGGTATCGCACGATGAACTGCAATTTAAACACATTTGTTGCTCAATTGCACTATCTGCGATTAAACAAAGCTGTTAACACGTTAAACACAGGAACAATGCTATCTGTTTGCTTCGCCAATGACGTGCGCGTATTTGTTTGTTCCGACTAAACTATTAGATAGGCACTATAACTATAAATATATGACTGTGTTTATTTAGTTGTTTCGGTCAGTCTTCTAGCATTTGCGTATTCTTAGAGCACCTTTTATAACTTTAAAATAATGTCCTTTGAATAACAATACAATTTTGCAGGTTATAATTTTGCAGATTTTAGAGAAGCCTTTTGTACACGGAGCGTTCACGCAACAATGTGCACCCAATATTTATGAAATTCTATCGGGAATCATAATTGAATCATCCCAATTTCCGTTTGCACTGAATTTTGAACGGCAGCTGGCAACAATGGTGATATTAATTGTCACACACGAGCGTCATCTGTCACCTGTCAACTGTCAATATTATATTATTAGAAACATGGAGGGGAAAAGTTATTAGTTTGGAAATTATTAGTTTAGTTTTCCACGTACAGTTTGTCGTACCAAATATATTTTCCTTACGTAGATAAACTTAGAAAATGGCCGATATTTGTCATTTCAACGTACAAGTCAGACGTGAGATGGCCAATCGTGAAATGGAAAAATATACACGCAATGTTATATTACCTTTAACCAACGATAGTTTAGAATATAATATTTTGAGGAACGTCGTTTTCTTTTAGGCATATTTTATGTAATGTGAATAATTTCATATATGTCATCCCTCACGTAAAACATTTGTGTCTAGGTATATATATATATATACATTAAGTCTACGCGTGCCCTTTCTAAGGGCAGAAAAATACAGCGCAAAAATACGATAAGTAGGTATATATAATTAAAAAATACGATAATTGGTTTCAGTGAGGACGACAGTCACAAAGAAAATAAATATTATACCTACTTACTATTTAAGGCTAGTTTCATTAATTAATTTGCAGAGATAAAAAGAAAAACTAATCAAGAGATATATAAATGAATATTCTTTGTGGAGGCTTTATATTTTCAATTACTAGTTTCTGCTGCGGCCTCAACCGATTTCTAAAATTATATTAGCTCAATTCCTTCTCCAACCTGTGAGCTATCAGTGCAAAAATAAAGTAAATGCGATGAACAAAACACAAAAGATTCTTCTTTATATTTTTTGCTCTGCCAAACAAATTTCCTCATTTCATTCGCTAAAATGTCGCTTTATTTTAGCATTGTTACAAACATTCATAATCCGGCGCAAATCCGCAACACCTCAAGCGATTAGTTCTCGGCTAGTCTAGTTCATTTTAAATAGTCATCGACCTTTACATTCCCTTCACAATCCCGAGCCAGACATTTTAGGGATAGACCAGACCCTTATCGGGTTGTCTAATCCATCTCGTTTCAAATAGCACCCAGAATAGAAACTGCCTTTGAATATTCCACGCTCTAATTGAAATTGGACTCAAAATCTATTCGAATAAAGTAGTTTATGAAATTTGCATGTTATAGTATTTCGTTTTGACGCGGAGTGAGGTAAACTCGTGCATGCCTGAAGCTATTAAGGTTGGATTTTGAATGGAGATATACCGTAGCTGTAGGATCCATTTCAATAATCGTATAGTGCATCCCTCGTAATAAGATGCCGGTGCATTCGTCTCATTTGACGAGACTTATTGAACAGGTACCGTAGTATCAGTTTTTACTGTTTTTCGAGACGTACCTAAACGTGCATACAGTATGTTATTCCCTGTGAAATGAGAATACGTAATGTTTCTCAAACTAAGAACCTATTGTATGTTTTTGTTAGACCTGGTGATACATAATTATTTGAAGAATACATACATATTAGAATGCAATTATGTTCAGCCTAAAAGTATTTGTATTATTCCAAATTCATTTAATTGTTTTACCATTGTATTGAATTTCCAAAAAATCCTATCCTATTTTTATTGTAAGATAACTGGAATATTTAATCGGATTCTATCGCGTCGCAAACCAGTAGGCGTTCACTTGGGAGCTCATCTCTAGATTTCGTCTCAATTATACAATATCCGGTGAATTAATTTCCGCCGCCGCCGCCGCCGGCGCCATTGCTGCGTTCGAATTTTCGTCTGCTAATAGTCTATCCAGACTTAACAAGACTGCCTCAGTACAAAATCTAATTAAGTGTTTTTGAATACTTACACCGAAAGTCTTTAATTATAGTGTAGTCTCATTACAAACGTGACTCAAAATAAGTATACCTACCTATTTTAATATGGTTTTTATTCAAATGAGCAGTGTTTTTGTTATGACATCAAGCAATCATTAATGACAACTTCAAGAAGAAGTATATTATTTTTGTTACAAAGGTGCTCTCATACGGTCTGGCATTATCTGGCCCATTTAAAGGTATCCGTAAATATTCAGACGTCATTTAACAAAAAGTCTTGAAATGTTTAATGTACTATACAGGCTATTATATACCTTACTGCAGTAATAAAGGGGGATAAGATAACATCTACGTATTATCACGAAGGAGTGTGGGCATGTATTTTACCCAATGACGCTACTAATTAACTAATTACGAATCGACATTCGGCACTTATTTCCATAGATTTATTTTCCCCGGTTCCCTGACCATCCGTACTGCCCTGTCCGCCTGACCCTGCCCTGTCCGCCCCAGACGACCCCCGGCCCCATTAGTGTGCACTAGCTTAAGTCCCATGTCCACTCACGCGGCTAATACTAAGTATTTTAGTGAATAGAAAACACTATGGACTGTGAAATAAAGCAATATAACGCGTGACTGCTGGATCTAGATAAAAAAACTATTTTAATATATATAAAATAAATAATCGGTTATTTTTCATTCACGGTTTTCGGATTTTAAATTAAACAGAGCTTGTATTATGGTGATCACATAACAGATTCTGTAAAAAGTAATTTTACAAACGACAATGAATATTTTTTTTGGGATTTGTTGCACCTTCGATCTTTTTTTTTTATACCACAAGGGTGGCAAACAGGCATACGGTCCCACCTGATGGGAAGCGGTTACCGTAGCCTATGGACGCTTGCAACACCAGAGGCGTCACTCACGCGTTGCCGACCCTATAAAAAAGGGAGCAATAGGCCTGTGTCGTAAATTTCAAAAATGGCTTATTTCGATAGTTTAGTACCAATATTACCCCAAAAAAATAATATTTCATGATAAAAATTATATTTTAAACACTTATTTTAAGTTTGAAAACAATATTTTTAAACTGACGTAAAAACACAAGAAAGTGTCATGGCGTCGTGAATGACGTCACATAGTTGCAAGCGATTGTGTCCGCTTACGGCGAAAGTTTGTTTTGTTTAAATAAAAATGGAAACTTCGTATTTTAAAAACTGTTTAGTGCCCCAGTGTATAAATACAAGTATAAAAACTCCGACTAAATTATTCAAACGTGTTCCGGTCAAGGAAAACATGCGAAGAAAGGGCTTAAAACTGGCAAGGAGGAGAGATGCTCATTGTTTATCAACAACATCGAGAATGTATTTTTGTGACGTCACCGTACGAAGCTCGTGAAGACCTGAAATATAATTTGTTATTAGCTATTTACTTAATATTTTTAATTTGTTGCCATGGGAGCAAATAAACAATTATGTTCTAATTCTTACTTTCGAAATAGGCAATTAAAAACCCACTATTCCACAAACTTGCGATAGGGCTTAAGACACTAAGACAAAGTAGTGTCTTTACAATATTATCTCTCTATATTTAGTACATTGTAATTCTAACCTCACAATCAATTAATTTGCAATTGGTATACATTCCTTCAAATAATAATTGACTGCGTGCTAAAGTGAAATATACGCATGAAATATATGAAAATGATAATAAGCAGTATTTTAGTATTGTTTATACTTACATAAAAGTTTTAACATTACGAAATTCCGATGAACAAAAGTCAGTGTTCGACGCGAAAAATCGGCTTAGCATAACAGCGTCAATTTTGGGTAAATTATTGCTGTTCGCTTTGCTAAATCCAGGTTCAATGCAGGTTTATGCTAGTATTTTCCAACCATATGTTGGAAATAACACTCTCAACTTGTCGAAAAATGATAATAATAGAAAAAAAATGAAGTGACTTGTGCTGTTGTATGAAAATCATAAGCAAACGTTAACAACAACAATGGCGCATATCACCATGTGACGTAATGCGTTCTGATTGGCGTTCACGGCGGAGGGGTCAGGGGGGTATTTTTTTGATTTTAATTTGTAAAAATAACAATAATCTTATTTTTTTATGAGGAATTATTTCGGTTTTCCTTGATTAAATATTACAATTTACGCCTAGAAACATTAATCCATTGGTTTCATTGTTAGTTGACACAAGCCTATTGTATAGGCAGTGAAAGGGACAAAGCGCAATGTCCTTTTCGTCGAAAGGCTAAACAGGTATCACTCCTGCATACCATAGTCAATAGTTACACTTTTGTGATGGGTAATTTCGTTCTTCTAACCAAAGAGATACATACTCCAACAAAAGCACCTCTGACCACAAAGCTATTTGGTAAGCATAATACTAAATCGATTTTTAACAACAAAGCTATTTGGTAAACGTATAACATAAAGGTGCATCGTAAATCGCATCGCATCGTTCCAGCCGATCGCCGATCACCGTGAGGTGTGCACTTGATATGCGTTCTATTCTGGCTGATATTTTATTCAGAACCTGCACTGTACGATTTGCTCAATACTGAATGTACAATCTATGATTCAGTGAGAATCGAACATGTTAAACTGAAACGTTGAGTTTGAATGTTTGTAGAATCGTAAATAACCATGTGATTTGTTTACTGTTTGATATACATTATCGTAGTATACGTTAAGGTATTATTTATTCGTTGATATTTGTTTTATTTACATTGTAATGAGAGGTAAATTTATGAAAAGCTTATGTCCTATCTTATACTAGTCTTAGCCGCTCTTTTTATGGACCGGTCGTAGTAACAGACTCAAAATTACCTCTTAACAATAACTTTCACATAAACGTTAACTCGACGGCAACATAGAGCATTTTTAAATAAATGGCATCAACTCTGTAGTTTAAAAGGTTGTGCATACAATGAGCAAGCAATTCCTAGGATTTTAAATAAACAGTAGCTAGGACTTAGCAGTGACGGTAAAGCGATGCGATGTGATCGTGTCGTGTCGTGTCGCGTCACGTCCCGGCACGTGCCTTGTTAACACCTATCCAAAGTGTTTGTCAAACGCACCTGACTGGAATGTCAAGTGGAGACATCACATCTACTGAACTTTAACCGCTACAGAAATAACAATAGAATCTTACTGGTTACTTTACTAATAAAACAAATGTGTTGTTTGTTTAACGTTTATTTACTTGTTATTTAGCATGGTTACAATCATGGTAACAAATTTAATAGATTAAGTTTGTTAAATTGTACGAGATACTAATACGCCCGGCAGCCCGGATGGCTTTGTGATTAGTGACCCTGACTCTCAAGCCGCGGGTCGTGGGTTCGAATCCCACCCCGGACAAACAATTGTATGCATGAATATGTCTGTTTGTTCTGTGTCTGGATGTAAATATCTATGAAAGTATGTCAAGTATCAGCTATCTGGTTACCATATCACAAGCTCTGCTTAGTTTGGAATCAGATTGGCCGTGTGTGAAAAAGGTCCCTGGAGGTTTTTTTTTTTATTATTTATTAATTCATTACTTTACTTTTTTTTATTATTGAATTAGTTTTTCATTACAATAAATGATGTAGACTATATTTATTCAGGAATCGCGTGGCTTGTTAGGAAAAAATTAAAAAGCTAATCGTAAACGTATTATTTCATCTAAATCATTGTACATATTTATATAAATGTTCAATTAATATAAGACATAAAAATAGCATTGAAGATAAAGCAGAAATATATAACGTAGAACAAGGTAATTTATTTGCCGGAAATGTCATGTTAAAGAGGCCTTTCCTGAACTGGCATAATTAACAGGCCTCAGGCTAGTCAAAGGCTTTCCGACTGAACGCCTATTAGTACTCTTCAGCATTAATAATATCTTTAATCAGCACATTTGTGACGATACTGATGTTTATCATTGGACTTAATTAATTCTATTTGCGTCTCGTTCTGTTTTGATACTTTGAAAAGAGGAAGGTGCTGTCTTTTCGAAAAACTATATGTACCCAATGTTTTTGATTAAACTTTCTGAAGAACATTTTCATAACACCTTGCACATTTTACCTTAAGATGATATTATAGCTAGATGGACTACATAATCGGGTTCATTTCTTTTAATATCTAAATATTGTATTTCTTTGTTCCAGGTGAGTGATTTTATAATTTGGAGAAGGATATCAATATTATGTAAGTTTTTTTTGTTTTTTAACGTAACCATTATTTTATGTTTCGACTTTCACAGGGAATTTACGTTTTATTTTGTACCAACTGATCATAATAAGTCGCCGATGTTATAGCCATAGTACAATTTAATCCTACTAATATTCTAAACTTTAAAACTTTTTATACGTACTATTTATAAGTAAAAGATTAAATTTTAACATTTGATGGTTATCGACATTTTTTACTAGCTATTGAACGTAATATTTAAAGTACTGTCCGGGTGCATGAACCCGTGACCCACATATTGTCACGGGGCAAGTCCGGGGCAAGCACTAAGCAAACGATAACGTTCATTAGTTCCCCCTATTAACGGTCTACGAGTGCATTAACACTCTACTGCGATGTCCCGGTGAGGCGGCTCTATGCAATACAACGAAGCTACAAATATTTTACTGTTAAACCTATGTAATTCATTATATTGGTTTATTTACGAATTTATGTAAATATATACTTGTTTATAAGGCAAAAATTGCGGGATGTTAGTTTTACAAAACCTTTTCTTTATGTTTTTGATGCGCCGCTGTTTTTTGTTGCTCTCGAAAAAAGAGACTTTTACTTCGACACTTAACTTAGATATAAATTTCCTTGTGAACTGTGCTCGTATTGAAATGGATAGTCGCATGTAAGAGACACCTAAATGCTAATTAAACCTGTAGGTAAGTACAATCTGTTCAAAGTAAATCATCAAACATTAAAATATGCAAACAAGAAAATAAAACAAGCAATTCAACAATAATAGTACAGATGTAACTTTGCCGTGGTTGTGGTTAAAAGCACTCGTGCAGCTTAATTGTCGAGCTTAACTACCCGCGGCGCTTTGACCTCTCGCAGCCGATGCGGCGCGGACGGAAATATCTGCTTTTACCACTACCGGCTGATTGACGGCAGGCCTCGAAATATGTACTACTGGGAGTTATACTAGAAATTTAATTCATATAAGTATTTCAGATCAAAATAGTAGGTAATAGGTACACTAGGACTGACACAAGTGTTAGCAGATGGTAACTTAATCAGTACCTTATCTGTAATCTACCATTATAAGTTAGACGCTTATCAAAATGTATATATAGACGCCAATATTATCAAAGTAAACATTTTCTTTAATAAGATTTTCCAAACTGATTTTAGACTAGAGAATAAATAAACAAGGTCTAACGAAGGCATTTACAAGTTTATTATTCTTAAATCTTGAATAAAAACTCGCGTTATATTAAAAATATGTTATAAATCTGCAACACTTGTGCTTGCGTAACCGTGTGATTGTTTGCGTTCCTGTTACATAAAAACATCATAAAAATAATTAGCTGCAAGTGTTCTAAACGCCTTCACATGCGCCGGCGCCGCCACCCGCCCGCCATAACATCGTAAATCTCTCCTTTACGACGCGATGAGGTATGCGACAAGTTCGCGTCAAATTTATTTTTTTACGGCGAGCAAGTAAGACTTTAAACTTAAATTTTAATTCTTACGATATTGATATATTTAACGCAAATCAAGACAATTTTTTTCCAATTGTATTTAAACCCTGTTACTAGTAGTAAATACTGTTAACTTTGTATTCATCTGTAGATATAAGGTTTAGTGTAAGTATGTTGAGCGAGCTTTGGACTCGGCCCCTCCACAGATTTTCTCACTATGTTAATGCTTTTAGTGAAGACCTGTAGGTGCTACATGTAAATTAACATAATTTTTTATTTAGTTTAAATGTTGTTGGTTTTCCTAAAATAAATAAAATGTGCGGACAAACAGACCGACAGCGGACTTCGCAAATTAATATACGAGTAATTGATTAAGTTTTATTTTTAAAGCAATTTCCAGGTTGCGCATGAAGCTGCATCAATGTCATTCAGCCGAGTGTTCTGTACTTCACAAAGTGGTAATACGACATGTTTATTGCGATGTCGTTTTCGACCCAATAAATTTAATTTTGATGTCTGTGTTTCTGTATGTTTATACTGGAAAGGACGGAGTATCTCGTTTATTTATTAAGAGATAGACTTTAATGTTCTTATTTAGGTTTCAATAAAGTTACTAAGTGATACAATTGTCAGATTTTTAAGTTTTTTGCCGGTTGGTTTCATTCGTAGCATGATTTCCGAACCGGTAGTAGCACCAGCTTTGACCTTCTTAGGCACTACTTGGACCTAAATTGAACAAATGACATTAAAACTTTAAAAACGAACCAGTCGTGTATTCAAAATTAAGTAGGTACTTTTGTGAGCATAATTTTGTATGGTTATAGATAGTTAGATAGGTGACAATAAAATTATAAAATTTTTAGTCAGGAAGTCATCCCACTGAACACAGATATTATTTTATTTACTGATTATCATCATCATCTTCAGCCTATTCATTCCACTGCCCTCCCTAATTATCCCGGTCCTCCGCTCTCCTCATCCAGCCCCTCCCGGCAACCATACGCAGGTCGTCGGACCACCGGGCTGGAGGGCGTCCTACACTACGTTTGCCGAGACGCGATCTCCACTCTAGGACTCGTCCAACGGGCGTCGGTCCTACGACTGATTTATATGATTCATTAAACCACAAAACCGATTTCGATAAAATTTGCTACAAAGTTTCTGCTTCTTCAGAAAACACGGATGAAAACGCGGACGAAAGCTAATTAAACATTCTTTTATAAAACACAAATAGGCTTTCTCGTGCACACATGTTCTTTCCCTGTATGATTGTTTAAGATCTTTTTATAAAGACGTTTTACATGACAAGCTTCATTATCAGGGTTCGAGGAACGGCAAATCCTCGAGACCCTTCGCGACGGTTCTCGTGTGTTTAATATTTTTATTCACAACACACAACACATAATACATTATCCTTCAGCAACCATTTTCCTTATTTGATCGCGGCTCGGATTACGATTCATTGTGATCACATCTTGTCGTACAAAATTTGATTACCTTAGTGGGTATACGTTGGTTTTGTCCTCATTTGCCCAGTATCTTGGTACCTGTTGAGAGTTTGTTATTTTACACTAGTCGCTCTCCGCGGTTTCACCCTCGTACCCGGGAGATCTTCCATTTTCCCGATGTAAAAAGTAGCCTATGTCCTGTCTCAGGCTCTAAACTAGCTGTGTACCAAATGTCATTTAAATCCATTCAGTAGTTTTAGCGTGAAAGCTAGACAGACAGGCAGAGTTACTTTCGTATTTATAATATTTGTTAGAATAAAAACATTAGTTAAAAATAAATAATTATACATTACGTATCCACGACCATCACTTTGAAATATAGAGACGCTAAATAGAACTTTTCAGGATTATTATTGTTATAATAACTTATTGCATAGATATTCAAATGTTTAACCTTCTACGGATGGATAGCTTACTTAACCTCACATTAATGCAATAGTTGCATGACGATTAAGGTCTTCGTTTCAGATCTGAACCGCGATACTAACCATAAATTTTGCATGCAATCCTTTATGTACATTGTACTGTACTGAATAACTTTGAACTGGTAAAGAATTTTATTGCTACCTTTTTATAGTATTAACGTTTGTAAGAGTATCAACTATTTTAGAACTCTTAACGGAGTCGTGGCAAAAACAGGCGAGCCCTTTCGCAAACAGTATTTTTAGGAAGGTCATTTCCATTTTATTTCAACAATCAATTTTTCGATATATGGCCAACTACTGTATAATGACTTATACCTACTATGTCTGATATGGTCATACTGAACAGTGACGTACTCAGAATAGTCCTCGAAATATTTGTGGCAACCGTTTCGAGCGAATGTGTGCCTGTAGTGTCTGTGGTGCGGCGCGGATGTGGCGCGGACGTGGCGTGTGGACGCCGCACCGGGAAATTGAAATATTTATCGACACCGAGAGCCCAACTTGTTACCCGACAATGTAAAATACGTCTCTCGAGAGAACACTCGCCAACGCAACGTTTCCACAGCAGTTTATTTACACATGTGTCACTCTAATTGTATTCTAAGACAATTATTTATCTCGAGCCGTTTGTATCACTCAGATTGCATATCGTAATATTCTCATAAAATACAGCGGCTCATAATTTATACGTGTTTTATACGTATTCACTTTGTTAACAAAGATATGTCTCCGCGCCGCTTAAATATAACGTTTCGTCTACGACATTTATGTACGGAGTTTTTTATGCGTAGACATAAACAAATTTTATAAAAAGATACCTTCCGCCCATACAAAAAATATCCAGAGCATTTGTAATCTTCCAGTGCCCAAAGTTGTTATCATCCTTTGTTGAACACGTTGATTTATGATACCTGGCGGAGCTATTTCTTTCGTTACGCTTTCTGCTCGTAATGGGTCGGCATCCGGCTGCGTCGATTCACGCAATCTGCTATTTCCACGTCCCTAGAAAACGTCCCTCGCGAGCGTCCTCACCCTCCGTCCCGCCCGCCCGTCCGTCTGTCCGTACGTCCATTGTCCGATGCCCACAAATACTTCAAATTCCCAAACACGGATAGGACTTGATTGCGTACAGAAAGGTTGTGTAAATAATGGCGCACTTACACTATGTCGAGGTTTCCGTTGCCTCTAATTAATTGTGGCTATTTTTTCTGCGTTCCTAATAAATGGGGTCCCATAGTTTGGGTATCGAATAGTAACTAAGTAAGGGAACCAACATTGTGAATCAATCTGGGTATTTTATCCCGTAGTTTGATCAAAATATCCGGAATAACTAAGAAAGATCAAAGTTATTTCTAATTACTCGCTTACTGAAGTTAAATTACTTAATTTCCCCAAAATCAACTAGCGAGACAATAGTTTGAATAACATTTAAAATACGGATATAGTAAATTAATTTGGACAGAAACTTAATTACAGATTATAGACTATTCCCTAATCTAAATTACTTAGTAAGCACTTTTATAATTTATTTTTAATTTTTTTTTATAAACTGTCTAAATTATCCTAACTAGATATAATTTTAGAGTAATTATTTATTTATTTAATAATATATTGCACAATGTAAATAATAACTGTAGCAATTATTAATTACAAGGACCCTGGTAGGGTATGGCAACAAGAACATTTTATACCTAATTAAAAATACAGCATAATATTCTACGAGCTACCTATTAGAGCTCATGTAAGTTTATATTACTTATGATACAGTGGGATAAAAATATAAGTAAGAGTAAGTATATTTGAATTACAGTACCAACATTTCGTATTATCAAAACAAGTTGTTTCATGTCTTTGTGTGCCCACAAATTGGTTTATCTGAATCGACTAACGCAAGTGGCTCACGAGCGTATCGCTCAAGTGAACCCGTGGTATTAAAATATCAAACAGCCGAATATAAATGAAACATAAATATCATTCCCGTAACCGGGTTCCGTATCAGAGGTTTAATATCTATTATTTCGCCAATAATCTGGGATCTGGATTGTAATCTGAGTTCAAAGGTAGATATAGATACGCGATCGGCGAATTTACATTTATTATACAATATGTTCTTTAAGCGACCTTTGTTTGGTAAGCTGTGCCGCCAAAACGAAACGGTATTAGAAGAAAATAAGCATTAAATCTGCGATGCTAATGATGAAGCTTTATAAATACGGCAAACCCTTTTCGTAACATTTTTTTATAGTTTGCTATTTTTCTAATACAAATCATATAAGTCTTACGAAAAGTACTACGTCTTTCTTTGAAATACTTATTAGAGTTGCCATGGTACTTATAATAAATCCATATAAATTTAATTCTTGAACTGAATGCGGTCCAAAACAAGGTTTTAATACCTTAATTTAGATTAACTTAAACTAAACTTTCTCTGTTATCAGTATAAAAACTGAAAACGTATTGCCGGATCGTATATTTCCACAGTAAATTGTGTTAGGCATTTATTTTTAACCGCTATGACATGCTCTGTAGATATTTGTCTCTTGAGCCACTTTACTTAGGTACTATCTGATGTATACATTATGGATAACCGTTTAACAATAACGATTTGGATGTGGCACGTGCCGACGAGGTCGATGCCTGTTGTACTTGATCTTCTGTACTTATTTTGAAAGAAGAATATAATACACTTAGTTCTAAATACCAAAGCGACCCTCAATTCTATGAAAACTAATTTCTGACTCGAAATGGTTTTGGAAACCAATTACAAATATGGTTAATTTCCAATAATTATATTATAAAATGTAATTAAGATTAAACAAAAATTTAATAGTATCCTGTCAATATTATAAATGTGAACGTTTGTGAGGATGTATAGGTATTTGTTACTATTTTACACCAGAACGGTTGAAGGGATCTGGATTACACTTGGCATGAACATAATAGTATGAAAATGAATGAGAAATGATTTTTATCCAAATACGCCTTCACAAGCCCTTATGAATAGTCAGACTCTAACGCTCGGTTTGGAAGGTTGGTTTTGCTGAGAAGAGCCGGCAATAAACTCAGCAATTACTCTTTTCAAAACAAGAATATGTACTTGAAATATTCATAGACTATTTACATCCTGGAAAAAATAAGATCCCAAGAACGCAGGTGAAACCGCGGGGAGCCATAATAGTTAATGGGTTTGTTAATTAGTTTGCAAGTATGTACATGTTGTGTTGATTTGTTGTAATAATTATTATAGTCGAATTATTAATACGCTACAACGTAATCATATTTGGTAAATATGTTTATTCCACACGATATGATTAAACAAGTTGGTTTAGACTTTGTGTGTGTGTTTGTTTGTTGCTCGGCTTAATAATAGCGATAAATACATGATAGTTTGAACTTTGGGGAATCAGCTAACTTTTATTTTACCATCATAATACCTATGTGCAAAACTGTATAGCTTTCGATTTATAAGCAAATTGGAATATTAAAAGAACAACACAAAAAAAAAGAATTTTATTATTCCAATATGTACCTATAGTTTTTTTTTATAATTACGTGTAAATTACTTTTATGACTTGTTGTCATAATCGTTTCAAAAAAATATTGTCCATGGAAACATAGGCCAAGGCCGTTTTTTTTTTTCATCAGAAGCACATTATGCTAATATAACTTTATATTGGTTTGTGATATTACACTTGACGCTCTTGGGATATAATTTATTAGCGCCCAGCTTCCATAAGGCCGGGTGTACACCCACGGTCGCCAGACTGTGAAATCTCGTTTCCGTGGCAAAATCCTAAAATAAATTGACTAAGGGATTTAAGGGAGTCTAGACAAAAAGAGCAGTGGTCATGTGTGGCGGAACGAGTTTAATCCCACGAGTTATACTCCTATAAAAATACTTAAATTCTAGCAAAAGTTCAGTTACACAGTTGCTACTTTGCTTTGAGTTACAAAAATAGTTTCACGAAGATGGAAAGAAAAGCTTATGAAATGTTGGTGTATTATTTTCTTCAATGAATAAATAAATAATGTATTAATGAAATGCCTGTATAAATAAAGCATTGTTTATAATATACATATATACCTAGTCCATTTATTGAGAAAAAAATATTCAAGTTTTTATCACAATTTTCAGGGTATAAGGATGACATATTCAACCATTACTGTTCATCCATTGGTTTGACAAAAAACATAATCTTGACACGTCGCCTTTCGTGGTTACCCTCTCCTTACAATACAATATTGATTCCAAATCAATATGACAGGTTATAGTCATTGAACCGTGTAATACTTAATAGTATATTTAACATTATACATCATAAATATTATAATCATGTATGCTTTGTTATTTTTGGAAAGCGAAAAAACGGGTAAATGTGAGTTGGTCTCGCACTAAGGGATATAATAATAATAATAATAATAATAATAATCCTTTATTATTATTATTATTAAGGGATATAGCCAATCATAACAAAACTAAGAAAATAAGTACAATATTTTTGCCATCTAGACTAATATTATAAAGAGGAAATAATTGTTTTTTTTGTTACGGAAAGGTTCCGAAACTAGTGGACCGATCTGAATAAATCTTTCACTAATAGAAAGCTACGTTATTTCTGAGTGTCATATAATAGATTACATTTTATTCCTGTATCCTGAACAGGAACTACAAGAGTAAAACCGCGGGGTAGGAGCTAGTTGTTGTAACTTTTACCTAGGTAATTTTCTACGACCGATCATCGACCGATCATCGATTTTCACCCTATCTACTTATTATAAACACAAGCTTGTAATAACGCTTGCTTATATCGCTACGTATGTATAATGGCTGTCAACAGCCGGCAAGCAGTTAGTGAACCGTCAGACTGGAATCGCGAATAATAACCCACACATAAAACAATGAGCACGGTAATGGCCCATAAAGTTTATAGTTCAAACAAAACTTGTAAATGGCCCATAATAGCTGTCGCAGTGGCTTTTTATTTATATTTGTACCAATATCGGCGCCGGCGGACGTTATCTGGCAAAAATACGCAGCACTGCACTAGCGGGGGGCGTCAGCTGTGCAGGTGTATGCAGCATATATCGACATAATAGACAGTAGACTTCTAATAACTGTTTATTTACAATGCGCTTATGAGTCCCACCATGGCCCGGTAAATCATACTGATCTTTAGTTGTCGATAGACCCCACTAACGATTTGCCACGCTGTGTTTACATGAAATAAATAATCGTCAGTCGTTGATTAAATAGGATGAAATGAAATGACATATATTTAATAATTCAAATAGGCCTTTACAGGCACTTATGAAACGTCGACTCTAATGCTCAGTTCGGAAGGTTGCTTAGGATTAGGAGTCCACATGCTAATGTGTCGATGGCAACACAACACTAGCAAATGGGCGTTATCTGGCAGGTGTACGCAGCGCTGCGCCGGCTGCTGCAGATAGATACGTGAAATATTCACGATATATTTTAAGCTTAAACCTACCTACGATAGGTAAAGCTTTATATGAATGCTATTTCAGCTCTGGATAAAAATAAAAGCGGCCAAGTGCGAGTCGGACTCTGAAGGGTTCCGTAGCAGCAAGTAACATAATACCTATAAAAGTTCTTGTAGTTATAACTTTGTACGATGTTTTAATAATAGTGTTGCAGTTTACGATTTATGACGTATTAAAAAAACTACTTACCAGATCTTGTTCAAACCAATTTTTCGTTGGAAGTTTACATGGTATTAAATGTACCTACACCATACCTATATATTTTTTAGATATATCATTCTCTTATTTTAGAAGTGGTGTGGTGTGGCTAAGGAACCCTAAAAATGGTAAAAATCTGGTGTTAAAGGTGAAAATATTAATTAATCCTACCAGGCTACCAGTAAATAATGACCTCTGACTTCGCACCCGCCGCCGCCGGGGGGCGCGCTCGTAACGAATTGTAAATAGAGGTAGTTAAACATGCGGAGAGTATAAAAAATACTTGTTTTTGGTGCAGTTTGAGTAGTTAATGGTTATTCATTTGCATCATGTATTTTTATGATTAACGGCTTTTGATTGAAGACACTGATTGAATATATATTTTTGACAGACCGGTTGGCTTTGTGGTTAGTGACCCTGACTTTCAAGCCGCTAGTCGTAGATTCAAATTCCCGGGACAAACATTATTTGTATGCATGAATATGTCTGTTTGTTCTGTGTCCGTAGAATTATCTATATATATATATTAAATAGTCACTTTATCACAAGCTCAGCTTAGTTTGTAATCAGATTGGCCATGTGTGAAAAATATCCTAAGATTCCTTATTTATTTTCTCATAAAAGTAGCAACTATATTAATCATTTACAAGGAAAAGTTATTTTTATTATGTACCTACTAAAAATAATAAAGCAAATAGATTTTATAAATCCGCAAAGTTCATAAAGCTTTTATAAATATGGAATGGTAAAAGCTGCGGAACAAAAAATGAACATTGAAATTTTCATTGAAAGTGCGTTCGACATAGAGCATAGGTACCTACTGTATTTTTTACCAGGCGATAGAACGAAATCTAATAAATAACGTGGTTTCATATAGTCTTTTAGATTTTAAGTTTAACATTTTTGTTAACAACGAATTACCTACTTTAATTTTATTAAGATGAAAAGAGAAATAAATAATTTATGAACACAATCCTATTCTTGAATCCGTATAATCTGGCTTAAAAGAAAATCCATCTGAATACCGGGAAAAGAAAGATCCTATTATTGCCGGCTCTTCTCAGCAAAACAACCGAACATACGGACACATCGGTTCGCTTCCACATTTATAATGCGGACAGCGAGGGAATGGAATTTGCTTCCGGCGTTTGTTTCTTGACTTGAGTGAAGTTATCTGTCTGTAGCAATCTGTGATTTCAACAGCTCGCTCGTGTCATGACATGATAGTTTACACGACGGCCTGCCACAATGAAGGTGGACTATGTAAGTGCTCTCATGATTTCAATAGCAGAGCTCCGAGGCCGACCTACGCCGAACTACTTTGAATAGTTTACGCAAGTGTACATTAGCGCTTACCCTTAAGGTTGCCTCTATATTTGTTGATAATGACGTTGGTACAACGCATGTTAAATGCTAATTCTGTATTAATATATCGGTAATATCGTCTCGAGAATATACGTATATGATAAAATTGCCAAATATGTATGACGGCTACATTTTTTTAATGACAAAAGATTGACATACACGCTGACGGTCCACCTGTCAGTCTGCAGTCAGTCTGCCTGGTAAGTGGTCACCATGTTGTGTTCGTAAAAGAAAATTTCATAAATTCTCCGCGGCTACCGGGCAGGGCACAGTTAGTCTGTCGGTAATGATCTAGAGAAACCCACAATATTTTCATCAAATAGTATAGTAGTAACCTTAGTGTTATATATGTAGTCAAGTGAGTGACAACCCTACCTACATTACGCAAGCCACAAAGGACCTCGCACCAAAGATCAACACTAACGTTTCTATAAATATCGCGGCCAAATATTGTATTATAATCGCTTTCTTGTACGCAATACCTACGTATCTTACTGGCTATCTATCCGTTACAGACATTTTGTCAACTATGTAATTTTCCTCAAAATTTTCTTTGAAAAATCATGGTATAAAAACTTAAACTTATGAATAGTCAGACTCTAATGCTAGGTTCGGAAGGTTGTTTTTGCTGAGAATAGCCGGCAATATACTCATCAATTAAGGGACTGATAAATTCTTAAAAGCACTTTTCTTCTAAATATATATTCTAGATAGTAGTAGTAGATTAATAAAATATAATAGTTTTCAGATAAATTTATTGTTAAAGAGCAGAGCGCCTACAAATTGCTGAGCAGATTGGCTATGTAAAGTTTTTTCATATGTATTTATATACATAATTGGGAAATAAAAAAAAAATAAAAAAAAAAATATTACTCTTTTCAAAACAAACTTAGATTTAAATACATTTCAAGGAATTAGTCTATGTAAGTAAATGAATTGTGCACGCATCGCTCATTGGTAGGTTTTGAAATATATTATATCTAGTAATGGAAAATTTACTCAGGCAACTTTGTAATAGAGTTCATTTTCCTCCACACCAGCGACACATTTAAATATCTAAAGAAAATTCAGTTGATCTACATAACTACCTTTTGTTATCTCGTAAGTTAAATCCAAACACTGTGTTGTATAAATTACAATATCAAAAGTTGGTCTATTGTGTTACTTAGGCTTAACAAGAGCCCTGCTATTGTGCCGTCATAATCTGGTGTACGAGATACTTGTAGGTACAATGCCTGCTGCGGCTTGGCTACGATTTCCAACCAGGGCAAGTATTTAATGGAATGATATTTTACGTGGAGAGTGTGATAACTAAATTTGTGATAAGTATATATCTATCAAATCTTAATATGTCAGCTTGACTGGTGGTTGGCTTTATGGTTAGTGACGGCTTTAAGCTACCGGTCGTGGGTTTGAATTCCTTCTATGACAAACATTTATATGTCTGGATTTATATACCTACTAGTGGCTCCCCGCGGTTTCACCCGCGTACCCGGGAGGTCTTCCATTTTCCCGGGATAAAAAGTAGCCTATATGTTAATCCAGGTTATAAGCTATCTTTATTCCAAATTTCATTCAAATCCATTCAGTAGTTTTTACGTGAAAGAGTAACAAACATCCATACAAACTTTCGCCTTTATAATATTAGTAGGATGTAATATAAGTACTATGCATTCAAAAGTAGTATATCAGCTCTCTGGTTACCGTGTAACAAACTGAATATTTTTGAATAGATTGGCAAATTTCCCAGGGTATTTATTTATATTTATTTAGCTACTACAGAGTATATTATATCGATTCGTGATGTATCTTTGCTTTATGTTATTATAAAATTTTTTGTTCCCAGATATTAATATTGATGTTAGGTAAAACCCCGCGTGTAAATTTCCGAAAATTTACATTATTTAAAAAGCTAAATAAACAGTACAGTTTTTTTTTCAAATGTTTTTAATATAATTAGTTGTAAACAAAACCATTAAGATAACTAGTGTGATTAATGTTATTGACGGATTGGACAACCGGTATTTTTATATAAACATACCTATCTAACTATTTTTTACTCATTTATATTGGTATAAAAGTATTCAATGTTGTAAATATGTTTAAAATGCTGATCTACTATGTTTTTATAGTTTTGCTACAGAAAAAGTTGCCTTTATTTTTCCCAAATAGTTTTTATTTACGAATTTTTGTCCTGAATAAAAATTTCATAAAACCTCAAAATAAGCGATAGTGTGCTCCCATTTCTCAACCATAAGTTAATTATAAGATATTTAAATTCAAAAATTATATTAAGGAAACCATTACTCTTAGAAATACGAGTAAAGTCACAGTCACAAAGTGAAAATGAATAATTGATACGCGAATCACGTGTCACTTTAAAAAGATTCCAAAAACTTTTACAGGCTCCATTGTGGAAAGTTAAATTTATTGTTCCAGCAGTTTAAAAATTTTCATGATTATTGGGGAGAATGGCGGGATTTATGTTCTACGAGGTTCTATCAACATATAATTATGTTGAAAAGTAGTATTATTTTAATCTAGTACATCGATAGTAGGTACCATGCGTATCTTTTTTTTTTTTTGGGACGGTGTGGGTGGTTATGTGGGACTTTCCTCTACTGAGGGAGGCATACCCACTAAAAACCTGTCGGTGATCCTCTATGCTTTTTTTGCAGATGTCACGGGCGCACTAATGTGTTTCAACCGCGACATCTGCAAGCTGGCCCCAGCTCTAAAAGCCAGGGCCTCCGCGCCAAGAAGGAGGGGACCAGGATCACTTGGTCCCCCCCCTTTTTTTTTTTTTTTATACCACAAGGGTGGCAAACAGGCATACGGTCCCACCTGATGGGAAGCGGCTACCGTAGCCTATGGACGCTTGCAACACCTAGACAGGTGGACCATGCGTATCTACTGCAATACTCTGGTCGCGTTTCCGGGAAGCTTCAACTTTTCCGGGATAAAAAGTAGCTTGTAGGTATGATAGAGTAACTAACATATGACAATGTTATACTTCTTTTGCATTTCAATAGAAGTAAGATAGCTTAAAAATGAGACGATTAATTCTTAATCTTAACATTTCCTCCACTAAATCGGTAACATTAATTTCTAACGCCACAAGATGGCATGAGAACATAAAACATAACTATGCAATAAAACTATGGTACGTGTTTTAAAGTGGGCCAGTAATTTGGCGAATGTTAACAGCCGCCGAACGCTCGGTGTTTGCGCGAGTAGTGGCCACATTCAGTTTTATGGCCCCAAGCTAGCGCGCGGATGGTCCGCTCTGCAATTCGTGTTAGTGGGAACAACGTTATAAATTAAAGAGGTCACATAGAACCTATTCCTCGGTTTGTATTAAGTATCTACTTTTACAATTTTTGATGTGCTGTACGAATTTTGGTAGGAAATCATATAGTTCGCGACATCGACTTGCTGATGCTTATAACACAAGTTTTCAAGTCCATGACTGACATGGTTTGTTTATAATATAGTTTTCGATGTCTATCATTTTACCCCGTAAAACCTACATCTATCGCAGAAACTTAATAACATAAAACTAAATTTTCCGTTCATTCATCAACTCAGTTATTCAAGGATTTAGTTAACATTAGACAAACAGTAACGATTTTAGATACCTATGTATACCGACATATATGAAAAATTTACCATTGAAAATGACCATGAAACTGATGTCATATCAAAAGCAACCACTTACAGGGTCATAAATATAAGAGGTAGGTGTAATGCCGCGTCGCGTCGGGAAGCGATCTGTAAGTAGGTATTCCTTATAGGAAACCGTCGATTATCGAGTATGTCGCGACCGCCGGCGCCATCGTCTCCCATTCAATCTTGTACCTCTACAGCATTATACTATCGCTTATCATTATATATACTATCGTTACGTGGACTAAGTACCTATATCTAATGGATGGAAGTGAGTTCAAGGATACAACCATAGTGAGTTCAACCGCCATTTTGGTTTTCTTGGGAATTGATAAACGGGTTTTCATTGGCTGGTGATTTTATATTGTGATCTACATCTTTCTAATATATAAAATTCTCGTGTCGCGGTGTTTGTGATTAAACTCCTCCAAAACGGCTTGACCGATTTTTTTAAATTTTATATGTACATACAGTAGGTCTGAGAATCGGCTACTATCTATTTTTCCTAAGTGATTACGGGAACGGGAACTCGCGGATGAAACCGCGGGGCGGTAGCAAGTAATATTTAAATATACGAATAAATAAGATATTCATTTTATGTGTTATTATGAAAGCTACGATAGAAATGGTTTAAGTCAGTCATAAAAAAATCGTGTTACTGTCAGAGGCCACTTCACAATAATATGATATGTCGACTTGTAATTCTTGTTGATGAAGCATTTACAGTGTCTCATTTCAAATATGAAAAAATACACTGTTATAAGAGGGTACTTGAGTAAGTTATTCTCTCCAAAATTTTGCTTCTCGATCCAAGTAACTTACTATTGCCACTCGAGTTTACAGAACAATAATACCACCCAAATATATTCTGGAAAAAACCTAAAATAATATTGTGAAAGTGGAACTGAATTGTAAATAAAGGTTTTATAGTTAAGCTCAAAGGAAAAACACTTGAATGTAATGGTACTTAGGAAACACTTGGTAACACTGGTGGGCAGATCTCCGGCCGCGTGGTGCGGTGTTGCCATCTCAATACACTTTATATTTGATTGGAAATTCTATTTACACAAAATGTTGATCAACAATAACTAAAATAAATGGTTGATTCAAGAAATTTATCATTTGAATGATTTCACCCTTAGACCGGATTTAAATTATTCTAAATCTATACTAATATTATAAAGAGGAAAGATTTGTTTGTTTGTTTGTTTGTTTGTTTGTTTGTTTGTTTGTTTGTTTGTTTGTTTGTAACGAATAGGCTCCGAAACTACTGGACCGATTTCAAAAATTCTTTCACCTTTGGAAAGCTACATTATCCCCGAGTAACATAGGCTATATTTTATCCCTGTATTCCCACGGGAACGGGAACTACGCGGGTAAAACCGCGGGGAGGCAGCTAGTATAAAATAAACTTGTCGAATTGAAAACTTTCAGTTGTTTTTAGGAAATCCGTTAAAAATCTATTTCACAATATATCTACCGTATGAAATATAGCTTAAGTTACTCCTTGATAATACAGCTTTCCATTGATGGAAGAATAAGATCGGTCCAGTAGTTTTGGCGCCTATTCGTGACAAACAAAATAAGCTTTCATCTCAACTTAACAAATGTAACCGAAATCGAATGACCTTAAAAGCGATATACAGCCGGTTGAAGATTGCAGGCTCACATGATAGTACCGCAGCAGTGGGTACACCGGCATGACATTGATGGATCCCTCGCGAACCCATCTGCGGCGCGTGGCGCGGGGCTCGTGGCTCGTGGAGTGAGCCGCTCCCGAAAACAATCGAGTGATTGATTACGGAACTACGAGTACGCACGGACACGAGCTCGACTCGTTCCATATGGATTTGTATCACCGTTTATTTATTACGCGCACCCATTTTGTTTTTTTTCCATTGTCTAGGTACTTATTATTCCATCAAATTGAAGGCATACGTATGTGAAGTGTAAAGTTGTCAGATTTAGAACAAAAATGCGTGAAGTTTTCAATTTTGTCGGATAGTTTTGTTTGGCTTCAAACTGTAAGTAGTCAAGATTTTGATCCTTCATTTCCCATGACATATTTTCACAGATTGTAACTACACAATTTCAAGTCTAATCGTGTTACAAAAATAGGCGTCGAGATTATACCTACGACAAATTGTAAAGATATTCACAACTCAATTAATTTAACTACAGGGTTGACATCATTTATGTGATCAGTTAGTTAGTGTATCCGGCTGTTTAATAAGATAACTACAAACATACCTATCAGTCTGAGTTTCGAGATGGAAACGCAGACTACCGTAAGCACGTTCTCCAATTTACACTCAGAACACTAACGATAGTCCTGACAGGCATTAACGTTGATGGCATTTCAGAATCAGGTAGGTAAAACAAACAGAATAAATCACGATCCCTTTGAAATGTTTCAGCAATTCCTAAATCAGGCCAGTCAGGCACGTAGGTACTCCAGGTAAGTACGGATGTCTTCGTTCTATCCACAGAGGGGATTAGTATTCTTTTCTCGTTTGCAAATCAGCTCGGATCAGTTGTAAAGTGCGTGAGCATCGCGGAGACGTGACACGATATGACACTATGTGAATAATCACTGGATTTTTCAAAGGTACCTAAAGAGTGAGGGAAAGTAAAGCTTTTAAGCACAAAAATGGTTCATTTTTTTTATACCACTAAGGTGGCAAACAAGCATACGGTCGCACCTGATGGGAAGCGGTTACCGTAGCCTATGGACGCTTGCAACACCAGGGGCGTCACTCTCGCATTGCCGACCCTGTAAAAATCTCTTCATCGTCTTCGTTTGACTTTCGCATCACAATTTAATTCTTAGTTCGTTTAAAAATCGACCTATTTTGGTTATTGAATATTCATTTCCTGGAACTGTGATCGTCACACGTCAATCAATTCGATTGAGATGTACAGATTAAGGCCGACAACCGATAACACGTTTCCGATCGTGAACTCAGATAGTATGTATGATGATCGCAATTTACAAAGTCAAACAACATTACTTAGAAGCGAACAAAACAAACTAAATACCAATTACCTATACAGTATAAATACCAATAATACGTGGGCGCAACCGACAGATGTTTATTCAAAGACGTAGTAATGAATAATTTTATCGGGAACAGAGAGTTTTATAAACAAACCGTAGTACTCAATCTATATCGCAATCATAGTGAGTACGAGCTAAATAGAAACGGAATAGGGTTTTTCCTATAGGGCAATAGCTTGTGAATTGAGGAAAAAAGAAATAAAGTTTCATTGTTATGAATGGTGGTTACTAGTAGTATTTCATATTTGACGACAATGTTCATATAACGAGAAACGGGACCTCAACTAGAAATATTTACCTCTTTAAAGATTTGCTACAATAAGGAAGCTATGCAAGCATGCAAAAAGTTAAGCATGGTGTTTCCAAAAAACTAACATATGTTTTTTTATATATATAAGTTGGTTAGTATTTAAATAATAAATAAATAAATATCCGGATCCTGATCCTAATTCCAAAGTAAGCTTCAAAGTGAGCATGAACTAGTATTTGCTTGCTTAGTTCTAAGGTACAATTTTATTACATTTCAAATGTCGAAGTTCAACGTCGTCGCTTGAGGGTGAGTTTTCCATTTCAAGCTTTTCCGTTTTTAATTATGTAGTTACATAATCATCATGATGAGATCCTACTCCTAACTAATATTATAAATGCGAAAGTAACTCTGTCTGTTTCGCTGTCACGCTTAAACTACTGAACCGATTTAATTGAAATTTTAAAAAAAGGAGAGAAAAGGTACACAGATAGTCTAGAACCTGAGAAAGGACATAGGCTACTTATACTATCCCGGGAAAATGTAAGATCTCTCGGGAACGCGGGTAAAACCACGGACTAGTTATGATATAAATTGTACACGAGTTTAATTTAAGGAGTGTTGTTATAGGTAGGTAGGTACGTGTCGCTGACCGTACAAGTCGGATCGTAGGCTCCCATAATCGATCTCCGTCCGCCGACAAACAAGCAATTTATAGTTTGTAATGAGTTTAAACAGCACAAACACACCATCACTCAAACTAACCGTTACATCTATCGCAGATAATAATCGCACTTTAATGGCTTTCCTACAATATCAATTGTTATTTGTGACAGAGTTTGCGCTGAGTCTACTGGACTTAATAACTTGTATACACAACTCGTATAGCAACCGACAGGTATAGTATAATTTAGTTATTTATATATACACTATAATATATTATATTAGTAATTATATAGACCGACAGTCTAAAATTACAAATATCCAAATTCATTTATGATATCATTTTGATTAATGGCAGATATGTGAGAGAATGTGCCAAAATATAATAAGTAAGCTTCTAAAAATCACGTATTTATGTGTAAATTTTATTCTTATATTTATTTAATAATATATCTAAATGAATCACTTTAGGACTTGTATTTTGATGCTTGACAGACTAAAGTGATATTTGATGTACAAATAAAATGATTCCATTAACAAATTATGTTTTTAGCCAGTTTCTATTCAATCGAAAGTGATTGCAACAACTCTTCGTAATAATATTATTATGACAGTGAATGACAGATGAGTAGGTAAATCGTAAAATATCGTACTCGGCTACGATACAGTTTGTCTAATCTATCATCTAGGCCTTTTCTCCGGAAAATAGGACATGTTTTTCTCATCATGTTTCGCCTATTGTTTAGGTCTAGAAATAGCGTCGTATTCTAGTCGTAATCTAGCACGGCACGGGCACGTGTTTACCTCATGTTTGTTGAACGCCGTCCATTGTATGACTAAACGTCTCATCAAAGGAACCGCCGACTGATTGCTTAAAGAAAACCCAAACAAAATATATTTTCAATCAAGTTCCCGTTTATAAAATAGTCTTCGGTAAAATAAGTTAAGTACCCAATATTTAATTAATGTTCTAAAAGAAACATCAAATATTCTTTCTTATAATACTTAATTCAACAAGATTATTTTTTTATAACCAAGAGCCCACTTATATTATAACGAAAAGCAATTAGCGTTGGAAGATTTTTACTTGTAACTTAATTATTTAAGCGGATTACGAGCTGAATATTATTATATAATAAACCATTGAACGATTTATTATTCATACCGGATGAATGTAAAGTATATAAATTGATACTTTCGTATATAATTATACTGGGACATTATTCTTACATAGATATTAGGTATACATTGAGACATATCTGGGAGGGTTTCAAACCCACGACCGATAGTTTGAAAGTCAGGGCTACTGACCACAAAGTCTGCCCGCCTATCATGTTTAAGATACCAAGATTTTTGGGAAAGTAATTGACTGAGAATACTGAGGGTCACTTGATGAAAGTCTTTAAATCGGCTATTTCAGTAAAGAGGTTAAGAAGCACTTAGTAATTCTCATTAACATGTTTTAATGTGATAATAATATGATCACCTGTCGGCAATTCAGTGCGCTTTACGAGCGGACATGTGTTTCGGGAGATGAACTCAGCAGAGTACCCAATTAGTTTGACACACTTGCGCTCGCGCACGTACCTACAAACGTTCGTTTTGTTGTTACTCTAGCGCCGCACTACTATGTCACATGTATGCGTGTTTATATCTTCTCATAATATTATAGAAGAAATAGTAATATACTTTTACTATTCTATATAAAATTTACTATAATATTTTGAATGCTACTCTTTATCCCGGGAAAATGGAAGATCCTCATATGGAGCCTAGTACGTCATAAAAACTTCAGAATGGTTTTGAACAGACTAATGTTTCCTAACTAATTATAAAAGCGAAAGTAACTCTATCTGTCTCGCTTTCACGCTTAAACTATTGAACCGATTTAAATGAAATTTGGTATACAGCTAGTCTAGAGCCTGACAAAGGACATATGATACTTTTTATCCCGGGAGATGGAAGATCTCTCGTGGGTGAAGCCGCGGGGAGCAGCTAGTATTTTATAGAGTTACATCAATAGATGGTGCTACTAATATTAAATGTAGTTTGTTTCGATACCAATTTAAATGTCTATTACATTATCATTTAAGATTCTTGTACCTCACTTGGCCAATCATCATTATATTTATTTAAAACTACTTTGCTCCAATTGCAAACTTGTTTCCACAATCGGAACACGTTTCAATTTGCCCCTCACGGGCACATTACCGCGGCTAAGTGCATATTGGCACACAATCGCGCCCATTAACATTTACGAACAACTTTGTAAGATATGATAATTCTTTGTTGCATCACATAGAATACTCCAATTTAAAATTCTAAAGCTCGTACACCAGACACAAGCCAAAATCAAAGTGCGCTTTTATTTAGCTATAGTGGAACGCTTCATCATCAAGATTTCCCCGCTAGCTCCGTTGCCAACACAACACAATAGACGCGGAATCTGGTCCAATACCAACCTCACAAAATAAAAATAAAAAGTCGCCTGTACTGTTGGTTGGTTTCATAGATTCGAACACTTTTTTCTCATAGATTGCTATAGAAAGAAATCTCAAATTAATATAAGCAAACAAACAGCTGACACAGCGTACGAGTTCGGTACAGATTTTATTTTAGACAATCCATATTATAACTTCGTGATAACCTTGATCATGGTTTTAATTCGGAATAAAATTGTACAGATACTACCTACTAATATAGTTTATCTACCAGCTGCCTCCACGCGGTTCCACCCACGTAGTTCCCCCTTTCCCGTGGGAATACGGGGATAAAATCTATAGCCTATGACACTCCATAAAAACGCAGCTTTCTATTGGTGAAATAATTTTGAAAATCGATGCAGTAGATCCAGAGATTACCCCTTACAACGTCACAAACTCACAAACGTTACCTCTTTATAATATTAGTATTTAAACTTAAAACTTATAAGCTTTCAGCGCTATATTTGTACAGCTTGTAAAGTATATTCGTTTGACGCTACAAAATATTTGTTCAGACTTTACAAACATGTTCTAACAATGTGAGGTTGGAGGTACAACGTTGTTGCGGCCACATAGTATGTAGTATGTGTAGCCGTATGTGTCCGCCTCTCCTGCTGTAAATACTTGTTGGTCTGGCTACTACAGTTTAAAACCTATATAGGTTGTTAGGGTTTTTTTTGAGACAATTTTATAGCTTTTTCACATGTTAACCATATTCTCACAGACGCTGAAATAAAATCAAACGCGATAAAAAAAACCGACTTCCAAAAATACTAAAAAGCAAAAAATAACTAACGCAATTTATAACACTTTCCTCTACTTAACTACTGACTACTTATTCTCTCCGCTTACTGCTTGGTTTGAAGTTGGTGCCAAGCCACAGCATAATTAGCAAACCTACAGTAAACAATATACAAAAGATCTTTGTTAAGATTCTCTGTTAAGAACTTTGGCACCGTTTGCATTTAAAATTCTAAACTCTTCTTTAAAACGCATGCTCTTGGTTTGTGAGTTATTAATATTAGAAATAAACGGTCCTTTACAGGACCACTATAGTTGTAGAATGTAAATTACATTTATTTCATCGTCGTTTTCATTTGTTTCTCATTGTCATTTATCGTTATTTATTTACGTAGGTTAGTAGTTAGTAGGTTATCGTGTAGAAATTTATTTGTTACACCATTTTATTTCTTTAAGTAATTTTTTTTATTCATATATGGCTTGGCACCGACTTCAAACCAAGCAGCAAGCGGAAAGAATAAGTAGTCAGTAGTTAAGTAGAGGAAAGTGTTATAAATTGCGTTAGTTATTTTTTGCTTTTTAGTATTTTTGGAAGTCGGTTTTTTTTAACGTAGTTTTATTTTTATTTTTTGCTTTTTAGTGATTTAAGTATGGGTAGGCTTATTATTTATTTAACAATCACAGAACACTATTAAACCTAAACGTTAATGAGATTAACCTTCAAAGTCAACCTAATAGCCTCAAGGAATACTATTCTCTATCCATATGTACGTATAATTTTGAAAGAATTTTCTCTGAACTCCTATCCTTTGAGGAGTTGTACCTTCCATCATCAGCTCATCCATAGGAAATCATCATCAAACGCAAATATGTAATTGAACAAACTGTATGATATTGACTGAAACGTAACAGTTATATGCTTATAATTTGAGTGTTCTTCACGATTTCCTTGGGATCCCATCATCATATGCTGACTAGATGACCAGGGTACCAACTTGAATATGTACCCTAACGAACAAAAAAAGAATTACGCAAATCGGATCAGAAATGTTAAAGTTATCGACATACTAATATACGAAGTATCGTCAAAATGACATCGTCCAAATAACAATAATGCTTATAAAATGAAAACTACTAAACCAAACTGAAAGAAATTTTTATGGGACCATCTGGCAGCTATTTCGCGTCGAACAAAAAAAGAATCACGCGAATCGGTTCATTAACCGCGACGTAATCGATGTACATACATAGAAAAAAAAAAAAAAAAAACATACCGGCCGAATTGAGAACCTCCTCCTTCTTTTTGGGAAGTCGGTTAAAAATAAAAGGTAGTTTGAATCAGACTTAGATAATATATGCCGAAAATCAGTTAGCATATGAAACATTCAAATAGCTCGTAACGTATAGACTTATTCCGAACGAAATACATTTAAATTATATGTAGGTACGTTATTTTTGTTTCATATAAAAACTTAATTTGCTGACTTCACAAGTACCTACCGTTGAAGGGCGCACATTCAGCCGGGTATTCCAAATAAATTGGATAGACACAAATGTTTTATATTCGAGACATAAATCAAAATAGCTAAGTAGTGGCATGGTTAGCCTCACATAATAGTTAGGGTTGCCCGACCTAAAAAAATATCCAAACGACATTTGACATTTACATATGAACCTTATTTTGTTTCTATTAGATTTCGGAAATTATAAATAGTTTGTCTTATTTAAAAGTCAAGCGAGCGTAGCGCTCCGCTATCCATTGCTATCCGAAAAGTTATTAAACTAGCTTTAGTCTGTAGGAGGGGCATGGAAGGAGAGGATAAAAATACAGTTATATGGAGAGAACACACGGTATATTGTTAGTATAGCACGGTCTAAATATGAGTGACATTAATAGACCCGCTATTTTGTCTCAGATCCCAATGACTTCTTCACTAATATTTCTTTTGAATGAATAGAATCCTGTACCCAGAATATGACCAAGTGAATGAGTATCATTCCCTATAGGCATGCACAGCCCTGTGGCTTGACCCGAGCGTACCTAAACCTGAAGGGTCATACAGTATGTGAGTACAACATGCGCAGAGTACTCGTCGCACAATATAATGGTCTTCAACAGGATCGTTATCATTGTATCGGAATTTGAACAATAAATAGTGCGAAGGTCGGTTTGTTTTCCCTTGACAAGTGAAGGAGCGTTGTTCAGGTGAACCGTCGCGTTTTGTTATGCCTATGACTGTCCCTTGTTTTGTGAATTTCATGGCTACATTACTCTCAGTTTTCTTAAAAAAATGAATCGGTAACTTCTTATTTTGATTGCAGATTTATTAAAGTTATGGATTACTTAAAAGTCATAAATGTATTATATTTCTTTTTTTAATTGCTTACGAAGGCAGACGAGTCATCGGGCCACCTGTTGGAAAGTGGTCACCGACACCCATGGCCATCGGTAGGTAATACCAGGGGTATCACCTACGCGCTGCCTATTTTAATTTTATTATTTAATTTTGTTAATTATAATATAGTTAATTTAATTATTAATACATAAGAAATAACTTAATCCAAAAGACATTTGCCTTTTAGCAATTAATACCTTCTCTTGATTAATGAATGAACAAATTTATCTTTATTATTTTATTTAACCGAAAATGAAAATCGGGAAATCGTTATAAATTTGAATTGAGTCATCGGCATTGTAGTGGAATAATTACATTCCCGATCCGTTCGTTGGTCGGATACAGATGTTTTTTCAAACGTCAGTTGAAACAGAAAAAGAATGCCACAAATATTTGATAATAATTTTTTTGGTGAAATATTTTTTCAACGCACGTAGGTATTTGTTGATTCGCATTGTGAATTTCCAACCCGAGATATATTGACTTTATGGAAAACAAAGGCAGATGGAGCGTAAAAACAATACGTTTAAATAAAAATAAAACTACGTTAAAAAAAACCGACTTCCAAAAATACTAAAAAGCAAAAAATAACTAACGCAATTTATAACACTTTCCTCTACTTACCTACTGACTACTTATTCTCCCCGCTTACTGCTTGGTTTGAAGTTGGTGCCAAGCCACACCATAATTAGTAAACAATATACAAAAGATCTTTGTTAAGATTCTCCATGATTTAATAAGGTCAACAAAAACTTTGGCACCGTTTGCATTTAAAATTCTAAATTTTAGAAATAAACGGTCCTTGTCAGGACCACTATAGTTGTAGAATGTAAATTACATTTATCTCATCGTCGTTTTCATTTGTTTCTTATAGTCATTTATCGTTATTTCTGATTTATTTACGTAGGTTAGTACTTAGTAGGTTATCGTGTAGAAATTTATTTGTTACACCATTTTATTTCTCTAAGTAATTTTTTTATTCATATATGGCTTGGCACCGACTTCAAACCATGCAGCAAGCGGAAAGAATAAGTAGTCAGTAGGTAAGTAGAGGAAAGTGTTATAAATTGCGTTAGTTATTTTTTGCTTTTTAGTATTTTTGGAAGTCGGTTTTTTTTAACGTAGTTTTATTTTTATTTTTTGCTTTTTAGTGATTTAAGTATGGGTAGGCTTATTATTTATTTAACAATCACAGAACACTATTAAACCTAAACGTTAATGAGATTAACCTTCAAGGTCAACCTAATAGCCTCAAGGAATACTATTCTCTATCCATATGCACGTATAATTTTGAAAGAATTTTCTCTGAACTCCTATCCTTTGAGGAGTTGTACCTTCCATCATCAGCTCATCCATAGGAAATCATCATCAAACGCAAAATTGAACAAACTGTATGGTATTGACTGAAACGTAACAGTTATATGCTTATAATTTGAGTGTTCTTCACGATTTCCTTGGGATCCCATTATCATATGCTGACTAGATGACCAGGGTACCAACTTGAATATGTACCCTAACGAACAAAAAAAGAATTACGCAAATCGGATTAGAAATGTTAAAGTTATCGACATACTAATATACAAAGTATCGTCAAAATGACATCGTCCAAATAACAATAATGCTTATAAAATAAAAACTACTAAACCAAACTGAAAGAAATTTTTATGGGACCATTTGGCAGCTATTTCGCGTCGAACAAAAAAAGAATCACGCGAATCGGTCCATTAACCGCGACGTAATCGATGTACATACATAGAAAAAAAAAAAAAAAATACCGGCCGAATTGAGAACCTCCTCCTTCGTTTTGGGAAGTCGGTTAAACATTGATTGGAAAAGTAGAAACGGCATAATTGGTAGCAAATTAAAATGAGATAAACGACTATTTAAAATGGCCGGTTGCCTATCCCATTAGAGTGGGGTAATAAAGAAATGGGCCAAGTCCATATTGTCCTGGATAGTTCGGCGGGTCGACTTGGCACTTGTCCCGGGTCAAACCTGTTTTTTTAGCACCAACATATCACCGCGGTGGCTTTATGTGCACTTTTCGACTGCATCCTAACGGCTTAATGGCGCTATAAGTATGTTGAAACCTTAAAAGATCGTTTTAATTTGCATTTTCTTTTAAATATGCCTATTTGGGAGGGTAACTGCGATGTTATACTCAGTGGGTCACTTCCACTTGTTTTTTATGGGTCTACTTAATATGTGAAATGTCTGTGTGTATGTACGGTGACTAAAAAAATAATCGCTAGTAGGAATATATGTACACTCGTCGATAAAATAGACATCCCCTTTTCAATACTTTTTACAATACAATTGAATAAAACATGTAGATTTCAGACAAAATTGAAAACAATATCAAATATTTAGAGTGAAGAATACTTAATACCTTTCAAACTTTTTTCGCGATACCAAAAATACGTTAGTTCCCACAACTATCCAAAGTCTGCTCCTCCAGTTTGCTATCGTCACAGAATTATAAATAAATATCCTGGGACATTTTTCACACACGGCCAATCTGATTCCAAACTAAGCAGAGCTTGTGATATGGTAATCAGATAGCTGATATACTACATATACTACTTTTAAATACATACTTATATAGATATTTACATCCAGACACAGGACAAACAGACATATTCATGCATACAAATGTTTGTCCTGGGTGGGATTCGAACCCACGACCCGCGGCTTGAGAGTCAGGGTCACTAACCACAAAGCCAACCGGGCTGTCAATTATTATTTAGTTCTAACAGATACTTTATTTAAGACGTCTGACAGTTTGATAAAATAAACTGTATTCTAAGTTCTTCTAATAGACTTAAATAACTTCAAGAATTTGAATAAATTTGCCTAAGTAATGGGTAGGTACCTAATATTATTTATTCGTATTTATAATGAACGCAAAACTTAGCAGAACTGTTTTGACATGAAACATAGACAGTTTCCAATTAGTAATATTGTCCAAAGAATAACTAAAACGACTTTGATCTCAAGTTTGATATTTGAGGCAAAAAACAAGACAGTAGGATTAATTTTAACATGGTGAGGAAACCCTTATAAATGAAGTATATAATATTTTAAGCACAGGTATATTAATTTGTAAAAATCCTAGGGCAATCAAAAACCGTTTTCCGCCGTAATGAAGCAGCTCCTGACCTGACGCACTTTTATATCTCGCAAAGACAATCTTATTTTAATTTAACATAAATTAAACTAATTTCCAAGAGGCTCAAACTCGATTCACGACGCTGATAACGTTCAAGTAACGTTCTATCATTAATTTCTGCAAACTTTTTGAGTAAACTTAAAAAGCTTTTTTTAATCCGTAATTTGGTTATCTGCCAGGTAAAGTATGGTCATAATTAATTTTGGGTTTAGTTTTTTGCTGTCAAGCGACCCACTCCGCAATCCGCTTTCAGAAAGTAACTTACATAATAAAGTAATATTAGAAATTTAATAAGCCACGTAATTTTTTTCTATAATTACCTATTAACACAAAATAAAAACAACACAGTAAAGTGTTTTAAATTCCAAATGTATTAGGATGACTCCGGTAAATGGAGCGTCAACGATCTCCCGAAAAATACTTATAAATGCATATTTTATCAAAAACTTTGATATACAATTTTGATAATTTAAGCTATACCAATTTACTAAATGGAAAATGGGTTTGAAACATTCACATACATCATTAAGGGCCATAGACTCGCCTGCCAAGAACATTCGCCGGCCGAACCCCGACTCACTATGCCCACCACAAGTTTTGATTAATCGTTATATTGGTTACCTTCCCCGGTAATGACTGGGACCGGCTTAATTGATACAAACATCCCGGGATTAATAGAGGCACAGAAATACGGAGATGATATAGGTATTTCAATGTTTTGATACCTCTCAAAACCCTTAAATCACAATATACATAAAGCGTTAGGGACCACACAGTTGGCATTGTCGGATCTTAACCCGGGACCAATTTTTTTTAATTACTATGTTAATTATGCTGAAACTTTAATGGTATGTACTCATCAAACTATGATACAATATTCAGGTATGCAGCGGACCTCTCACTCGTTAAGGTAAATGACGATAAAGACAGAGCATATTCCGCCTTGGTAAATTTTCAAGATTAGCTCATACGTCTAAAAGAATCACACCCCTGTAGCTTGCCCACTAAATAGCCTCAACTTCCCATATAAAATATTTATAAGTCATCAAAGTACAGCTTCTTAAGTTCCGCCTTTTGGCTCGAGAAGCGTTTTAAACTTTTAAGCACTTTCCAGAAAGTTCACTCTTGTGTTTTGTACTGTTTTGACTACTTTATCTAGAACCATTTAACTAGGCGAACACTTAATGAGTTTAATGGATATTTAATTACTAATTTAATATTTCTTACATAGGTAAACCCTTTGTGTATCTTTTAAGTTTAACTGACACTATAATATTAAATTGTAATATGTTCTGCGTCATTAAAACATTTTAAACGAGGTAAATAATGATAAAGCTGCATGGATTATGTTGAGATTTTACCCTTTATCAAGTAATACAAGTAAAAAGCTTCCATGGAACACGATAAATCATGTTGTATTACCAAATGCTTTTAGCTTCTAAGGGGTTAACTGTTCAACTGAAGGTTGGTTGTAGCGATCCTTTATAGAAAATTAAAAGCTTTCCTTGCATTAATTATGTAGTAATGCTTCAAAAATTACAGAAGAAATAGACAGTGGCTTAAAGAATAAAAGGTATTCCATATCTGGCAAGGCCTAAATCTTTATTATTAACCGCTTTTGATGTTTTATTAATACCTATATTACAGAAAAACGAATCGTATATATGAATATATCATTTACAAAAGCCTTTTTTTACTAAAAAGATTTTACTAAGAAGATATATATATTTAGTATTAACTTACCGGTATAGATTTTAGTTGAACACGAGTGCGGTGGGTCTATCTGAAAGCAATACATTATATATATTAGTTATATTTGCATTTATACCTATTAAATATTGGCTTGCTTAACCTATGGGTAAATTGACAAATTATTATTTCTAATGTGTATTTATTACCTCGTAAAACGAAAATGAAAAATGTTTATCATTCAAATAGGCCTATGAATAGACGGACTAAAGTTCGGTTTGGTAAATACTCAATTATTATTTTGAAAACTTGTTGTACATTACATAGACCTAGTTTGGTCGTGATAGTACAACCACTGGCTAAGACAAGACAAGAAACACCTAACCCAAATCTCAAGCGTGCACTCAGTAGAGATAATATTGTGTCAAGAGTGAGTGTGTCCATTAAAACCTCCTTGTTTAGTTAGTTAATGCTGGCTCTCATATTTCCTAGTTATTTTTCATAACACATTACAGAACCACTCCGTCTATTTACCCGACTACCCCAGAACGAGGGTAATGTTTTCAACCGTATTTTGTACCTATACCGTCGTTTTACTGGTCACTTCTCAATATTAATGGTTGTCGAAGGATTTATTTTTTTCTTTCATATTAATAGATATGATTGGCATTTATTTTCTGGTATGAATGAAATAAAATGAGATTTATTTACGTGAACATGTCTGTTTTTTCTGTGTCCGGGTGAAAATATGTATTAAATAGTAGTAGGTACGTGTAGTGTGTCAGTTCTCTAGATATCAAAGTTCATGCTCTATTTAGTTAGGAGTCGTAATGGCTATGATTTTCCACGAAATATTTCTAATATTTTTTTGACATACTTTGTAATAATAAAAGGTAAAGTTATTCCTGTAGGTACATAAGTGCGAGCTGCGCTCGGCTTACACGTCCCATGCCACTTATCACGACTCTCGGATAAATATCATAGCGATTAGATATGCTATATATAACAGAAAATTTATATTAAATCAATGCAAAGCGTTTTTGATAATGATTGCGATAATAATCCATTTAGAGCTTTGTATTTTGTGACAACAATAATTTATCACATGCACAATAATATTGAAATATCTTTTAGCCTTCATGAATTGCAGGCTTTCAGAAACTCTTACAAATTTACAAGTCATTACATAGGTACAGTATACAGTTTTAAATGTTACAAACAATACGAAGTTACGCCTACCTGTATCAAAATTACAAAATTCTTTCATTATCAATTTAATTTTCTTTAAACAAAATAAAAAATGATTCAGTTTAGGCCCTAAAAACATATGAAAGTCGAAGCTGCTGAAGCAACTACCGGTTCGAAAGTCAGCCTTCAACTGAGAAGAACCGGCAAGAAACTCAGCAAGATTACAATTTTTATAAAAGAACCATCATCATGTCAGATAATAAAAAGTTATTATAGTTTTTGTCGGCTCTTCTCAGTCAAAGGATGACTTTCGAACGTTTACGAAGCTTAGCAGTTTTGAACTTCATTAGTGCCCTATATTGGCGTAAACTAAACGAGCTTTGTGTTTTCACCCACACTAAATATTCTATGAGTAAGTACTGAGTAGAAAATACGATTTGTTTGACGATTCAATTAACAGACACTAGACCTCAATGGCGTTAAATGTCAGACAGCGATATTGCGTCGGATTATTTTAGCTACCATTCAACTTTCGACTCTAAGCCATACGACGTAAAAATGTAATTAGGATGTGTGTTAAAACATTAAATACCGATGTGGTATGTCTCATATATATATCAAAATATTTTTGCACCTAAATGTTAAATCCAATAAATGATGATCCGTAACTTTGACCTATTATGTTTCCTCGTTTGGCGTACTACCAAAAAGTAGGTATATCTACATGTATTGACTCTCTAACAAACTGGTTTTTTAGACTACGGCCATCGACACATTGTCGGTGGCACATTTTTTGTGCTTTAAGGTAACATATGTGTAAATAAAGATCCCGAGGTATTTATTTATTTCGTTACTATATATAACTTGCTCCCGCCCCGCGGTTTCACCCGCGTAGTTCCCGTTCCCGTGATCACATAGAAAAAAAAATGTAGATATGTGGTAGCCGATTCGTCGAAATCGGTCAAGCCGTTTCAGAGGAGTACGGTAACTAACATAGTGACACGAGAATTTTATATACAAAGTGATGTTTATGACAACTACACATGAGTACGCAAAATCCGTAAAATCCTTTACTAGTGTAATCAGTTGTCGATTGCGAGAGGCTTGCCGTGGTCGATAGTGGTGTCGCTATCGGTCGCAAATCGGTGGTTATCGGCCGAGGGCTCGTGCCAGCCTCGGTATCGGTAAGCCGGCCCACTCGAGACGCGCGTTACTAATTAAAATCGTATTTTATCGTCACACGATGCCACACGACGCTTCGACTGATGGTCTGCTACACGGTATCTTACCTGTATCTTCAAAAAACAACAAAATTATATGCAAACAAAAATATTATACCTACTATAAAAACATATAAAATTTATATATTTTGGAACATAGAACCTCCATCTTTTTTGAAGTTGTATAAAATGAATGGATAAATTGCACGTGGAAAGATTATAAGAAGATACAACGAAGGAAATGCAGAATCTAAAAAATAACCGAATAAAAGAAACATATAACCGCACCGTTTGCAGTGCTGACCAGTAACCATTGCAAACAGGAGCTTTATTTAGACCTTTTTTTTAGCCAGTCGAAGCCATAGTGAAAACTGGACGCAATTTTGGTTCAGTGTACCTTTTTTACTTGTCTAGCAACGAGATTAATGGGATGACGTCACCAAAAAACGCCCAATTCTGTTAATATGCAAATAAATAAACAGAACAGACCGAACTAGGAGTAGCTTCACCAGCATCCACCATCATAAAAGCCCTTTTAAGGCCTAAATTAAATAAATGGTTTTGAATTTTGAATTATGCGGATGATAGAAAATTCAAGGTGTACGTGAAAATCGTGTCCCTACTCAAGAGTTAGTGTCGGCTTGTCGCTAGTTTTTCAATGTCTCTCAATATCATAAAACTAGCTGCCTCCGCGCGGTTTTACCCGCGTAGTTCCCGTTCCCGTGGGAATACATGGATAAAATATAGCCTTTGTTACTCGGGGATAATGTAGCTTTCCAAAGGTGAAAGAATTTTTGAAATCGGTCCAGTAGTTTCGGAGCCTATTCATTACAAACAAACAAACAAATCATTCCTCTTTATCATATTAGTATAGATAGTATAGATATTCAGTAATCTGTTTGCCTCACAAACTTTTATACAAAATATACTTTTGCATTCTTAAAAGTCAAACACTTAAGTAGGTCGCGCCCCATATGTTTGATTCCGTACATTATATTCTTATTAAAATACTATTTATAGTTTTAGCTTAACAATGGTTAGTCTCTTTATAAAAAGATGAAATTACAAATAGGTACCTACCTACTATTTTTGATTGAACAAAATTATCTTTTGAAGTTAGTTTGTAGCCTATATACCGTTTGCATATGAAACTCGTTCTAAAACTATCCTTTGACATTTCACTCGATACTGGGTATTGATTTGATTTTCCCCTAAAAAACTTTTCGAACTGCAGCGGTAGTGACCCACCGGTTATTATTTTATAGCAATTTTATACGTAGTTCCGAGAACCGAATGTGATACTCGTTTCTAAAGAGCATCCCACACTCTGAGTTGAAATACGTTTCTGCTTTAATTAAGCTGTGCCACGCAATACGCCTACGCGCCACCGCCGCGCCGCGCCGTTCCGCTCGCGTAGTACCAGAACAAATTGTCAATGTTAAATGATGAGGGGTAGATATATATAAAACTAAATATTTGTAACGAGTTACATGACTGTATTTTTTAATTATCGTTGTGTATGTACATCGTTATGATTCACATTTGTTTATATTGCACTTTGAAACAGTACTTGTAGGTTTACAACGCATACTCTGTAAAACAGATTAAAAAGTAGGCCAGGAATGTTAGCTTAGTAATAAATATAACGACCTATTTGAACCCTCGATACGGAACCCCAAAGCATCGTGAGAGCTAGGAGCTGACGTTTTCTCAACACTTTAATAAAGGGTCGTTATGAAACATAAAAAATACATCAGCCACTCATCCCCGAGTTTGCGATGTATTATGCTCGTTAAATATTTTATGTTAGTGTTCACTTTTTCTCGTGGTCTCCTCTGAATAGAATGTGTTTTTATTATTTTAGTACTTCAGGTTATAAAAGAGAAATTAGATCGAGTATGAAAAAAATGGACGCCAATTTGTGCTTTATTCTTTCGCGTATACTCTCCATGTGTAATTTGAATATCAAGTTACATTCACAACAATAGGTTTTATTTTAATTAAGTTTTTAAAAGGCTACAGACTCCTGAATAACCACCTGACCTTTGTAGATAAATAAAAAGATCAAAGTATTTAAAATACGTAGTTTGACCAACGAAATATATTTCTTCATAGTTGCCTAACAATTTCCAGCGAAATATTTAAACTTTCTTAATATTTTTATAATTAACTAAGTTTGTAAACTGTGTAAATTTTGATAGTCTCAATTAATTTAACATTATTTTTGTCTTTAAATTGAATTAAGTTTTAATGAAACGAGTTGACTCAGTAATTTAAACACTCGACGCAATTTATATTTTGATTGTTATAATTTTGTGAGTGAATCCGTCGCCGCCGCCCTCGCCCTCGCCGCGCCCTCGCGGTGGAGCGAGCGAGCTTGCAATCACAGATGGGTATCACATAAATTAATAATTTCAGTGTCTCGTAATGAAGATGATTAGAGAATTTAATTTAATACAGATTTTGAGCACCAATAGGTATACTCATGTATCTAAGGCCAACAATAAACTGAACAACGTAGCTCGTTCAGCCGGTCTCAAAGGGCTACATATAATTCTGTGAAAAGGTTATATTAGTTTACTAGACACGCGAGTGTAATCAAAACCCGAAGCTTTAGTTACATTTCTAATCATTTAAATGTAATAATATATTCACAAAATCGTTCTACATTTTGATAATTACACGCATGGACAAGTTTTATTACGATGGGTATGTATGTTTAATATAAATTTTTAGTGCGGTTAAACCAAAGCGATTTTCTCAGCTTATTTATTAACAGAAAATATTAGGTACTCAATTTATAAGTAAATTAAAAAAGAAGTGTAAGAGAAGCTAAGAATCGTTTTTATTTGAATGGCACGGTATCTACACTTTTCCAAAAAATACTGTTTTTAAGTTAGTAGCTTTAAATCTAAAAATCTTAGAGTAAAAGAAAGTAGGTACCTATGTATGTTTCATTAACAATAGTTTAACTTTTATTATATATTTGTCAGCGCGTATTATAATAAACAAAGTGGCGCCACTGTCTTGTGATTCAATCAAAAACAATAATACAAAAACACGTGCAACAATCGTGAATCATCAACAAGTGCACGCCATCTGCCGGCAAACTCGTCAACGACTACTACGATTTGCCTATAAAAGGCCGCGTTGACGCTCCGGAGCTCAGAAGTGAACGAGTCGCCGTGCGAGACGGATCGTTCCTGCGAGAATTATAACGCTCTGAGTTCTTAGTTTGAAATTGTGATTATTATTGTTTGAATAAATTAATTACTTAAATTAATACAAGTTTTCATTTTCATTATGGCATCGTCTCCGAATCCTGGCGAAAGACCTAAAACTCCAACATCAGAAGTCGGGACACCACGTGATAAGCAGTGCCAGAATGACGTCATCCAGTTTGTGGCAAATACTTTTAAAGATGCAATGAACGATATGATGGCTCAATTATCATATGATCATCGCACAACTATGACGGAGATGATCAATAGTTTAAAATCGGGAGCAAATAAACGGGTAAGAATTTCAGATGTCTACTTTCCTTCGTACGATCCTGACAGTGGATCCGATGTACGAGATTGGGTGGATTTAATTTCACGCACCCAAAATGAATATGGACTACAAGACCATGAAGTACGGCTCAAAGCTGCCGGCGTCCTGCAAGGACGTGCAAAAACTTGGGCTGACAGTAGCCTTCTTCGTACCACAACTTGGATAGAAATGCGAGATGACATGTTGCAGACTTTTGGACCAGAATCCAGGTATTTTGCGGATGTTTTACGTTACAGAAATTATACCCTGGATGATGCAGATAGTATTCAAGATTATGTCTCAAATGTATGGCGTATGTTTAAAAGAATTGTAAAACCAAATATAACAGAACAAGATGCTGTGGAATTTGTGATTGGTAGTATTGGTGATGAACGAATACGCACAGAACTTTTAAATAGTAAATCAAATTCTGTTCCTGAGCTGATAGCAATTGCCAAGACAATGCGCAAACGTAAAAGTAATCTACCAAAAGAAACGGAAAACTCTAAACGTCCTCGCCTAGATTCTTATCGTGACAGACCTAATCTCACATGCTACGTTTGTGGTAAAACCGGACACTTTGCTCGACGTTGCTTTGAAAATGCATTACGACGTGGGACATCTACAACAATCGAAAGATCAGCCACATCTTCTTCAACGGATACTTCTGTACAGTCCATCAAGGAGTGCTCTTACTGCAATGGTAAACGGCATACAGCAGAAACTTGTTTTAAAAGAATTGCCGATGAACAACGAACCAAGAAAATCAACCTTTGCCAGAGCCATGAAACAAGAAAATCAAATATTATACTCATTCAAATTGGACTAAACGTAATGGAGTGCATTTTTGACAGTGGAGCTGACTGTTCATTAATTCAAGAGAGCGTAGCGTCATGTGTTCCTGGTCGAAGGAAAAACGTAACAAAATGTTTAAAAGGTATTGGACCAGTTCCGGTTTATTCTCATACACAAATAACAACTGACTGCAAAATCAATGAAATGATTATCCAAATGGAATTCTGTGTAGTACTTGATCATCAGTTACCAGCGAAGATTTTGATTGGAAGAGATCTGCTCATGATTCCTGGAATTAAAGTGGAGCTATCGATTAATGGCACAGTTGTCAGTCGCGACGAAGATTCATCTATTGTCTTTCCAGTTCAGCTAATTAATGCAAATGAGATCAACATAAATACAGAATTATGCGGAGAAGATTATGATGCATTAATGCAAGTATTAAACAAATATCAATATGCTTTCGTTGAGGGCACTAGTTCAAACAGAGTGACCACTGGTGAGCTATCTATTAGACTGAAAAATCCAAGTAAGGTCGTAGAACGGCGTCCCTACCGAATGGCACCAGTGGAAAAAGAAAAGGTTCGACAAATTATTCAAGATCTTCTGGATAATAAAATTATAAGAGAAAGCAATTCTCCATTCGCGAGCCCTGTAATCTTAGTAAAAAAGAAAAATGGACAAGATCGCCTTGTTATTGACTACCGAGACTTAAATTCTAATACGATCAGGGATCACTATCCGTTACCACTTATCAACGACCAACTTGATCAACTTTCTAATGCAAATTACTTTTGTTGCCTCGATATGGCAGCCGGATTCCATCAAATTCCTGTGGCTGAAGATTCCATTGAGAAGACTGCATTCATTACACCTGACGGGCAATACGAATACTTAACCATGCCTTTCGGATTAACTAATGCACCCTCCGTGTATCAAAGATCTATTAACAAGGCGTTAGGATCATTAAGAGGCGAGTCAGCCCTAGTTTACATGGATGATGTTCTCGTGCCAGGAAAATCAGTCGCTGAGACTTTGCATCGATTAGACTTGGTATTGGAAGCACTCAGCAAATCTGGATTTGCTATAAATTTGAAAAAGTGTTCCTTTCTGAAGAGATCAATTCAATATTTGGGATACATTATAGCCGATGGAAAAGTGAGACCAGATCCTTCAAAAGTTGATGCTTTGGCAAAATCACCTATACCGGAAAACATCAAACAACTTCGTCAGTTTAATGGATTAGCTGGCTATTTTCGTCGATTTGTCCCAAATTTCTCATCAGAGATGGCTCCATTATATGAATTAACTAAAACAGGAGTAAAATGGGAGTGGACCGAACACCATGAAGCTGCACGTATGAAAATTATCAACTATCTATCACGAGCACCACTTCTCACCATCTTTCAAGAAGGTTTACCTATAGAACTCCACACGGATGCGAGTGCATTGGGATTCGGCGGAATATTGATCCAAATCAAAGAAGGAAGACAACATGTTATTGGCTATTTTAGTCAAAGGACAACGAAGGCTGAGTCAAATTATCACTCATACGAGTTAGAGACTTTGGCTGTAGTGAGATCTATAAAACATTTCCGACACTATCTGTACGGCAGAAAATTCACAATTGTTACCGACTGCAATGCCTTAAAAGCATCTCGATACAAACAAGAACTGCTGCCTCGTGTCCATCGCTGGTGGTCCTTTTTACAAAATTACGATTTTGAGGTGGAATATAGGAAAGGAGAAAGACTAAAGCACGTCGATTTCTTTAGTAGAAATCCTGTTACCCAGCATATCTTAAGTCTGAAATCTGATAAAAACTGGCTAATAATGGAACAGTATCGAGATCCCATTTTAAGTAAAATAATTAAGGATATTAAAGAGGACAGCAGCGAAGAAACCGATTATTCAATCAAAGATGAAGTTCTATGTCAAAAGGTCAAGCTAGAAAATGGACAAACTAAAACACTGAAAGTAGTGCCGCAATCTTACCAGTGGAGCTTAATAAATCATTACCATGAAGCACTAAAACATTTTGGATGGGAAAAAACGCTTGAAAAACTCAAAGAACACTTTTGGTTTGAGAAAATGAGTTCCAAAGTCCGAAGTTTTGTTGAAAATTGCGTGGTATGTAAAACTATGAAAGGTGCTTCTGGAGCAAAACAAGCTGAATTACATCCTATTGAAAAGATAGCCGAGCCATTTCATACGCTCCACATAGACATCACGGGAAAACTAAGTGGACCGTCATCTAAGAAAGAATACGTTTTTGTAGCGGTTGATGCTTTTTCTAAGTTCGTTATTTTAAAATATGCAACAACGAAAAATCAAGAGTCTGCTTTACGACATCTCAAAGAAATAATATTTCTATTTGGTGCACCCAAAAGAATAATCGTCGATGGTGATGCTGCGTTTATATCCCAATATGAAAAGTACTGTAAACAATATGGCATTGATTTACATCACACTGCAGCGTATACAAGCAGAGCAAATGGTCAAGCAGAAAGGACAATGCGAGTCATCAAAGATGGGCTTACAATAATTGCCAACATGGAAAAATCTCATTGGGAACCCGCTTTAAACACGTTACAATTAGCTATTAATTGCACAATGTCAAAAGCAACTGGGAAAACACCTATAGAACTTTTGATTGGTAAAACTGGATGCGTCCCTCCAGAGCTTATATCAATAATTGATGAAGAAAATGCTAGAATCGAGCCTGAATCCTTAAGAAAAGCTGTTTTTGAAAGGATGACCGAACAAGCAAATAAATCAAAAGCTAAATTTGACAACACTAAAGCAAAGGTAAAGAGATTTGAAAAAGGACAATACGTTTTAGTGAAGGAACCAGTCAGACTAGGCACTAAATTAAGTCCGAAATATGGTGGCCCTTATGAAATTAAGAAAATACTGCCTAATGATCGCTACGAAGTTAAGAAAATTACAGGCCGCGGTCGACCTAGAAAGGTAGTCCATGAAAATTTAAGAGCTGCTCCTAATTTTGGGAAACAAAATGAAACTGCCGTGTCAGCGGATGAAGTTGGGCGAGAAATAGTACTAGAAACTGATGCAGATCCTGATATGACTGAACCTGAGAATTAACAAATTATCGTAGTTAAGTATTTTTTTTTTTGGTTATTTTGTTTTGAATTTGATTGAGTTTGTTCACCAGTGTCGAGACTGGGTGTTCCTATTATAAAAGGCGTCGAGGCCGTAACTGTGATCGCCAGTGTCGAGACTTGGTGTTCCTGTTATAAAAGGCGTCGAGGCCGTAACTGTGGTCGCCAGTGTCGAGACTTGGTGTTCCAATTATATAAGGCGTTGAGGCCGTAACCATGATCACCAGTGTCGAGACTGGGTTGTTATGATACTGCTAAACATTTTTATTACAGAATTGACGCAGAGACGCGTCTTGTGCAGTATGGCCGTGTCAGCGCGTATTATAATAAACAAAGTGGCGCCACTGTCTTGTGATTCAATCAAAAACAATAATACAAAAACACGTGCAACAATCGTGAATCATCAACAAGTGCACGCCATCTGCCGGCAAACTCGTCAACGACTACTACGATTTGCCTATAAAAGGCCGCGTTGACGCTCCGGAGCTCAGAAGTGAACGAGTCGCCGTGCGAGACGGATCGTTCCTGCGAGAATTATAACGCTCTGAGTTCTTAGTTTGAAATTGTGATTATTATTGTTTGAATAAATTAATTACTTAAATTAATACAAGTTTTCATTTTCATTATGGCATCGTCTCCGAATCCTGGCGAAAGACCTAAAACTCCAACATATTCACATTATTTATTATTTATTCATATATACATAAAGCTACTACACCACATGTCGTCCCAAACATATTAGATATCAACTAAAATAAAAAGTTGAAAAACATTCTGCCACAAACAAAAGAAAATGTTTGCTAGAAAAGCATTTTATTACACTGCAGTTGTGTTTGGCACATCCTCGTGAAATAGGTGCGCTATTTGCCGGGACATATTCACATTTCCCGGGAACCCGGGATCCCGGCATAAATCCCGGACGAGTGGTCGTTGCACACGTCCGTTTGTTTCCCCGTGGGTGTACCGCGGACTTACCGGCGGCTTACGTGTCGTGTCGTGTCCTTCTCGATAGCATGTTCCTGTTATTGAAATATGCACTAACATGCAAATATAAAACAATACTTATATAGTATAGTTGCAATCCTGTATGTTTGATATGCTGAAGAATTTGTCAAAAATATAGTCATCGACAGAACAGGTAGTTTTTATATTAATTGTTAAACTTTATGCCGAAAAAAAAATTTTATCGCGAGGTTTAAGCCAGTAAGTAGGTTATACCTAATGTAAAAAGTTAATTAAAATAAATTATAAACTATAACTTGTTGCAGTGTGACAGCAACAACTATACCAATACTATACAATACCAAGCATATTACCGAATGATATAAGTTAGATAACATCCTCCGGAAACGCGAGAATCTATTAGCTTCACCGGATATCAATTATCCATTACATACGTTATCCATTATCTATAGGTACTAATATTATAAAGAGGAAAGATTTGTTTGTTTGTTTGTAATGAATAGGCTCCGAAACTACTGGACCGATTTCAAAAATTCTTTCACCTTTGGAAAACTACATTATCCCCGAGTAACATAGGCTATATTTTATCCCTGTATTCCCACGGGAACGGGAACTACGCGGGTAAAACCGCGGGGAGGCAGCTAGTTATATATATATTGGAAGTTTTACGTAACAACATTGTGATTGATCTTAAGTATAAATAACCGGTATCCATGGCAAAAGCTGTACTTAACTCGGTGTAAGATAGACATGTCTACAATCAAGTATTATGTCACTTCACCTCGGTAGTATTAGTACGTGGCCAGCCCCAAAAATTGCTCTGTTTACATTTAAACCAAAATTATTATTCAGGCGGCACATCCGCCTACTTAATGTAAATCTCTCAAATTTTCGGTTTGTAATTCCCTTGACTTTTTACCTTTTCTTGTTTAGCCGTGGGTCAGGTCAGGTCATGCTGACATTTATTCTATTCTGTTTGTTCTGATGATGGGAAATTTATTCTTCAAATACCAACCGCCCACAGTCGCCGTTAAATAGAAATATAATTCTTAACCATTTATCTATATACCTACACCGCCCTTTAGATTTCTATTTAGGAGGAGTCAGCCCTTCCCGGGGCTGGTGTTATGAAAGACATCTGTCTTACGATCGACTGTTTTTGATGTAAATTAGGTAAAATAAAATAAATCTAGTTCAAAGGTTTATCGCCCACGCGTGGACAAGAGACTACGTAGTTGGATTGTTAAAAGCAAAATTGTGATTAAGTTATGAAGTAAAAAGTTATACATGTTGGTATCCCAAATATAACATAACCATTTTAATGTGGATATAAACTATACTATATAAACTATGTGGATATAAACTCCTTAATAAATAATTCTAAAATAAATATTATTTATAATAATAATATCTGAAGGCGTTCGGCGCGCGGCGCTCGGCTCCGCCTGTCGAGATGAAATAATAAATAATTAAAGGGAAACCTTCACAAAGGAAATATTTAAGCTTCCATTATGCGAGTAAATTGTTAGATATGTTTGTTCGTGTAATTCCACAGCCATATTTACAATTACATAAACATTTTTTTTGTGTAATTCGAAGAGTTCCAAGTATTTGGCGACACCGGTTCCACGGCTTATTTTAACGAAATCCTACGATTTGAGGTATTCCAGTACATCGCGGCTTATTCTCGTTTAATTAAAAACCCGCGCGAGGAAAAAACATTTTCATTATTCGAGTCGGAACAAGACGCTCGGTGCCTTTGTGCTATCAACGACCCGTAATTGGTGAGCTTCCACGTTTTTATTCATATTTCACTAAATAATTTACCAACAGCTCAACTTGGCCCAATTTATTTCGTTTGACCTATCTTATTTTGTTTACACATTCATTTTACGGATGTTGCCGGGAGCGGACTCGGCTGTGGACACGGGGAACCGTTGTTATTAATGCAATAAATGTTTTTATTGAGACATAAAGTAAGTAATCAACATAGTAGTAGCCGGTGGGGAATAAACAATAATTAAAAGAGGCCACATCGGACTAAAATACCTAGTATAAAGAATTAGTTCTACCTTAATAGAATATCGAGTTAGGCGAATATGTCGTCATGCGGAACAGACAGGGTCGAGTTTCGAAGTTAGACATGCCAAGTGCGAGTAAGTTCGCCGGTGAACTAAGTTGAACAGCTAATTATTTGTTTACGTTCTTTCAAAAAGCGCGACGCGAACCGAACTCTCGGAGTTTTGTCTCGACTGCAAATTGGCTGACTTGACATGATAATTTATATAAGGTTCTGAACGAGTTGTGATGAAATAAAGTTGAATTGGTTTCTCTCGAATTTGTAAGGACTGTCAAATTACTTACGTTAGAAAAATGTGAGCTACTAGCTCATTCTCTTGGTATTTGGACCAAGTACGTTCCCTATCAATTTAAAATATGTTAGATATGTGGCTAAAAAGATTTTATTTAACTGACTTCATAAAAGACATAAATAAGCGGTAGCCAAAAGGCATTTTTTATGACATTTCAATAATCATGACGTGAATAATTAGAAATAGAACGAAGTGGGGGTTGTGAAGTTTTAATTGGCCACTGAGCCTACGCATTTGCTGCCTTCCGATCGTGTTATGGACGGACGGACGGACGGAGCAATTAAGTGTGATGTCACAGATTGTACATGATGTTATTTTGGGGAGATCACGTCGACGGGAACAACCCGGAAACTGTCGTAATGACGTTGTGACAACAAATAAGGGCACGAGGGTCAGCGTGACCAGGGCACACACAGCGGCCGCGACCGATCTTGAAATAGGGATTTGCGTGTTTATTGATTTAGTATTCTATTTTTGTAATGCCTAAAGCTATTCTGATCGTGTGTCGGTGCGTTCCCAACTGAGCCTCCACGACTTTTGACTATGGCCTTCCCTCGATGTTAGGGGAGGCTCGGGCTCTTCGATGGAGACGTATATGAACTTATGATGATGATTATCAAAGCTATTCTAATGACGAATTAACTCAATTATTTTTGGTACATACCCCAATTACTCCTGTACCTACTCGTCTCATTATTTTTCACAGTCACAAACTAAACAATGAAATAGTAAGAAAGTTAAAAAAAAATCACCGCGCTGTGTATGTGCAAATGTGAAGAGATATAAAAACGGTATTCTTTTAAATTGTCTTCAGAGGTATCTACAACAACAACAAAAAATATTGTACATTTCTCCTATCGATAAGGCACAGGGATCGAGTTCGAGAATCGGAGAATTTACCGCGGCTTACTCGCGCACCCGGGGGGACTTATCTTTCTCGGGATAACAAGTATCCTATATGCTTATCCTGAAAATATTCATACAGGATATTGCGCCAAATTTCATTTAAGCCCGAATCAATATGGAGCTGATGTGTAACAAATATATACAAGTCAGTAAAATACGTTCTTCCCATTCGAGAGAGTGAATTTTACCATTTTAGAACACTTAATAGGTTTTCTAAATTGTTTCAAAGGGTGAAACTATACAGCGCTCAACAGGTTTTTCAGAAAATTTTTTAAAATATTCGACCTAAATGATAATGTAGAGCCACTTAGTTAATTTTTCGATTGAAAGTTAGATCCATAAGAATAATTCTTCTTATTTACTATTAAATAAGTAGGTAACTTACCTGTAAATAAATACAGTCAAATGTCACTATTTGTTTGTTCTCCTACTAGGGTTCAGAAGAAGATTTACAATGTCATTTATTGAATTCGATATGAAGCATGTATAAAGTTGCTCGGGTGCCGGCATTATCCCCCCAGATCGGAGTTCTCGCCGAGGTTTGAAAACACGGCTTGTTTATTTTATTACCGTTCAGTGGGAGCCCAAGTCTTTCTATTTTATTATTATTTTGTTTGTTGTTTTTAAGTTTTAGCTTTTAAACTCGTTTAAACTTCAAAAGTGGAATTTAATAATGGTAACTGTATAATAAATATCACTTAAACGTGAAAACTGCTGTCTTCTGAATCATAATTTGTTATTATTTTAGTGAAATGAAATTACTTCTGAATTTGGAATCGTCTTTTTGTTCAAACTATTTCTAAATAACGTAGTAACTAAAGCATGACTCCGGTACTTACTTAACACGAATTTGTTGGTAAGTATATTTATTTTAGATTTCGTCGTTAAAAAATAGTACCTAACTAATGTACCTTCCAACATTTTGGTATATATCTGCTGTATATCTCCACATTCAATTCCTAAAGTGGTAACATCAGCCTACATACCTATACATCTATCTACACTAATACATATTATAAAGAGGAAAGATTTGTATTTTTGTATGTAACGAATAAACTCAAAAAGTACTGGACCAATATTAATAATTATTTTTTCATTATGAAGCTACATTATCACTGAGTAACATAGGCTATATTTTATCCCTGTATTCCCACGGGAACGGGAACTATGCGGATAAAACCGCGCGGAGGCAGCTAGTAGGTATATTATATAGCGTTGTTTCTTGTTCGCGTCAGTGCATTTGTGAAGTGAGCAACAAAACCGTTTCTCATTTCAAAAAAACCACAGAAACTGGTCGTATTGTTAACTAAAGCAAGTATGCATGGTGGGGTGATGTGATCTAGTCCCGTTTCCAAAGGATCCGGAGCCGGTAGACGGCACCGCAAGGCTAGTGCGGCGACCGAGCCGGGACGTGGGCCGAGCGAGCGTTCCACTGCGGTTTGCACACACTTGCATTACCGACAACCGATATCGAACAAAGGGTTGCTACTCGTCTTATTATTGCCAGAGGTTTTTCGATGTACCTAGTATGAAACTGTTAGTAAGTATATTTCCGAGGATATTTCCGAATACTCCTTACATACCTACGACGAACATCACATGATACTATAAGAAGTAAAACAACAGGTTAAATAGTAGGTATGTAGTTAATATAAAAAACACAGAGTAGAAGTTGTGGTATCTATAAGAAATCGCTGAGTTTCGTCAGTAGCAGCAAGTACGGATAGTATCTTATGTTTGAATTTCTCTTCAATGTCGTCTTTTTAGTTTAATTAAGGAATTGAATACCTAATATTTATATTAAACCGCGCGCATATCCTTGGATTTTGAATTACTAAAGTTTAATTATGTATAGCATATTATGTCTAGATTTTGAGTTTTTAAATTGTGAAATGCCAACCCTATCCATATAGTGCACCTGTCGTCTCCACTGTAATGTTACATATTCGACATTTGTAATGGACTGTAGCGGGTCAATTATGTTTCAGAGTTTCGTGTCGGTTCATTATATATTAATATCCCAATATCCTGGGACATTATTTACCTACATGGATTCTAAACTAAGCAAAAGCTCATTCTATAGGAACCTCAGAATTGGGCTTACTACATATAGGAACCACTTTTAAATACTTGTGTATGTAATAGCTAACGCCCCACGGTTTTACACGTGTTCCCGAATGATTTTCTTTTGGAACATATTTTAATTCATTGCCTTTCATTTACATATTTTTAACCGATATTGCGTGAAAAAGTTAGTTGCGCTTGCATTAGTAATGATGTTAATATCTATATAAGTATGTATTTAAAACGTAGTATATGTAGTATATCAGCTGTCTGGTTACCATAACACAAGCTTACTGTGGAATCAAATGACCGCGTATGAAAAATGTCCCAGGGTATTTATATTTATTTAGTAGGATATATGTTCACAAAACCGCACAACGGACAGACAACTTTATACACATACATTTGTGTGTCCAAAGTGGGAACAGAAACCATGACCTTCCCCGTGAAAGTTAGTGTAGGTTTTTATCATATGGTAACATAAAACATCTATAATAACAAAGAACGGCAATGGCAAATGAAAGTGACCCCAACACTAAATAACTAATGAATGTACACGCCGTCGCCGTCGCGTTAATCACAAACATCATTATCAAATTGGACAGGAAAGCCATTTTGTTAACAAGCATTATGCAGTAGGTATCATTAACTAAACGAATGTTTGTCTGTACTAACATATAACCTTCTGTAATTCACTGAAAACTACACTTATGGAAATTGTTGGTTTTAAGTATAAAGTTCAGTTGCTTATTAAAATTATTTATTACTTGCCTGGTTTGAATAATAATTTTACGGTAAAAAGTTTAAATTTTCAAGAGAATCAACAATTCACATAAAAATACAGTGTAGGCGTGAAACATAACAATAACAAAATACAGTTATTTTTCATTATCTATATATAAAACACACACGATTCGTCTTCCTAAGCGCAAACCTCAAGGACGGCTGGACAGTCTTAGCTATTTTTGATCTTAGTAAATATCCAAAAGAGGAAAAATAATAATGAAATATTGTAGTTCCCTGTAAACACACGCAGGGCAGAAGCCAGTATAAATAATTTGGATAAAAAAAATATTTGCAAAGTGAAGCGATGTTTGTCGCGGATTCGAAAACTGTAATTGTGAAAGTTACAAAATATATAATTTAGTTACAACGACACGACACGATATAACACGCATAAACTTTTAAGCGAATTCAAACTTTCAACACACAGGATTAAATTCAGTTACTGTTTATCCCGGAAATACGTTCGGAAAAATGTTTTAAAAACTACATAGTATATAATACTTCTTGAGATATACTTATAGGTACATCATGCAGAATGGACGTGTCTAAATGGTTCCTTTTTTTTACCGATACATTTTCTACTTTCTATGAAATAAAATTATTTTACAAAATAACAGTTACCTACATTATTTACATGTAAATATTTTGATGAAATATCACGAGCCATATTAAAACAATATCTCCGCCTTCGATATTGAAATCCAATCGAGATGAGAACCAAAGAAATAGGTGCGAGAAACAAAAGCCAAACTAACGCAAACTAAACCTTTTGTTTTAACGAAATCTTTTGTTACTTTTGAGAACAAAAGGAAATACCTTTTATCTGGATCTGTAAAGAAATTGTTTAGAGTCGTGTTGTGTTTACTGCGAGCTTTTGAGTCCTACCTACAGGGGTGCAGCCCGCCGCCCGCGCCGCCAGCTAGAGAGGGTACTTCTCCTAAGTACTCATACACATTATTAAATAAAACAATATTAACCCAAAACTAATTGTAATCCAGTGCCGGATTAAGCAAGCGCGGGGCCCGTAGCAAATACTCGAGGGGCCCTTGATCTGCTACTGGTAAAAAACACTCAAAAAGTTAATCTTGGGTGGAGGTGGGCAGATTTGGATTCGCGGGGCCCCCTTGTGCGCGGCCCGTAGCATTTGCTACTCCTGCTACGGGGGCCCCGTAACGGGGCTAATCCGGCACTGTTGTAACCTACACAATTATATAAGGTTTTATACAAATCTAAAACGGGCGAGGTATATATCAAAATTGAATGCACACAAACGCTCTCGAAGTTAGGGTTATTTTTAATGGGGGTTTCCAATTGATTCTTGTTGTAGGTAATTAAAAATACAATAAAATTGCATTTTTTTGCCATATTTTATCTATTCCATGCGTAATTTTAGTGACTATTTCAAGCCCTTCAAATTCAAAACTGGGTTAATTGTAGTCACCTGAATAGGTAGGTACCTACTCATAAAAGCAAATACCTAGTTCTCGTATTGCTAATGTCTAGTCCACTTACCATCAGACGAACTGCCCGAGTTAGGTGTAGGCCTATTCGCCGCTTATTTACTCACATTAAATTTATGGTCCAGAGCTGCGCTCGTTATGATAATAATATTTACACTCGTAAATATTTCTCCAAATTGCATTTTGAAACGTTAAATTTAATGGGTGCATGAAACAATTATTTTGAGAGCTTTGTTGTAAATAATGTACCTGATATGTATAATTGATATAATTGATATTTACCCACATTCTGAGGAATCCTATTTTTTCCGTAATAATAACAATCCTACGGGTTAATCAAAAGATATCCTTTCGGTGTCAAGATTTTTTCAGACCCTTCCTTCAGACGTTGTTGCGTGAAAGAGTGACAAGCAGCCATCCTAACAAAGTTTCGCTTTTATTATATTTGTAGGATATTGTGTGTTACCATGTCCCCCCCCCCTCCATTCCCCCCTCCCTTCTCCCCCCTCCCTTGTCGTCATCAGATACGCACATGTCACCCATTGTCCAGAAAGTCATTAAAAAGTTCGACTGTTCAACCACTGTTACCACACACACCAACTAATTTGAAGGTTACTTTGCCCACACATTTCTAAGCCTTTGAAGGGAAGTTGCAAATTAATATATCACATAGCTTTGAGTGGATTCATACTTTTTTGAATATTTGTATACCTATCTAATATAAATAAGTTGCATTATTAGGGTAATGGCCGTGACCACCCATCCCATTTCTAACATTGTTTCACTGATAGAAAACTGTCCTATTCTCGAATGATATACCTAAGCTGTGCATACCTTCAACAAGTCTGGGAGAGAAAGTTACAAACAAAAATCGAATCATTGAAGCTTTCATATACCTTTTGACATTTAGCCTTCTTACACAAGTACCCATAACTAGTACGAAACGTTTGATCCCATTTGTCGGTACATATTCGAAGGCATCCATTCGTTTAATTGCAATTTTAAAGTTGAACACACCACAAAGCAGGTACACAGGTAATTAGGAAGCGAGACGCGTCGCACGTCGCGTGTAATAAACATTAGGTACCTCAGCTACGAATTAGAGCACAATAATTAGGGACTCAGTCATAAACTGTATAGGTGCGCCGATTGTACAGCCAGAGGTTTGGGTTTGATGTCTAAGAATATACAAGTGTTCGTTTCCTGCAACATATTATGATGACAGTGCGTTTGCAAATGAATCATACAAAAATCATAAAATAAAACTAGATATGTTTTCCAGGGAAATTCAAGATAGCAAGGTACCTCAATGTAATATCTATAACAGTAATGGTTTCTGAAAGTATTAAAAAGTTTGAAAACAAATAGTTTTAATGATACTCAATGAATAACTCTCCGCCTTGCAACCAGCCTGCGACGCCTTGCGACAGCTGCACGCCAGGTACTTTATGAACCAAATAATGACGTAAAACAGACAGAGCTGATGATGTAAATTTAACTGTCCTACATATTCGTTCACGTAATACGACACGTCAAACGATATTAACACTTTTAGACTGTATTTAGGACACACAAGATGGCCGACAACAAAGGGATCTGTCTTCCTACTTTTAAACTCGTCATGTTTACTGTTCGCGTCAGTGTTCGAGCGTTCGACTCGGCTTTACAAGTTGAGCTCGAGAGCAAACTAGTGTGCAAACTTCTTGTGTCCTTCTGTGACTATAAAAGGGTTTTTCTAAGTATCAACCAAATCCTCACCATATTTGCCAGTGTCTTTAATAGTGAATCATATCGCGGGCTTTTGATACAACTTGATATTTAAATATTCTAGTTATTTATATTGAATGTTAGCCCAAAGAAATTTTTCATTAAAATGTTTAAGATTCAATAAACAAGATTCAAATTTGAATATAAAAATATAAAGAAAATTTTGTCGTCTTTGTAAAAGCCCATAGTTTTTTAACAAACAACAAACTAAGTAAGAACGAATGAAATAAATCACAACAAATGTTAGTTTTAAGATTAAGTAGAAGCGACAAAGTGCCTCTAAACTTTGTAACATCAACAATTTTAATTAATTATTTGAAATTATACAGTCTTCAAATTCTCTTCAGTTAATTACGCTAAAAGTATTTCATGTCGTGTTTATCATTATAAATGTTTTTTTAAACTGATTCGCTAAAACATGTTGGTCTCGTAATGAAAATTTTCCATTAAGCAAAAAAGCTGACTACGATTTTTTACGAGACAGAATATTTAAAATCTAGTGAAATCGCAGAAAGCTAAAAACTGATATTAATCTTGTTTATCTCATTACTAACTTAGAAGTTCCATCAAAGCTTTATATATACCTTTTATTTCTTATTCCCGGACTACAAATTTTCAACTGGAAAATAAAATAAAATCGTGAAGCGTTTAAATATTTAACAAGCAAGTTGAGAGACAGTAAAGAAGCGTGCCATTATTTCTGAATGCACATGTCATAGACCTCTGATAATATAGACTTGTGGCCCAAACGTAAACAAAATGTTGGTACTATAACTTTTTATAAATTTAATCATAAGGATAATTTAAGGTCCTAAGCTGTATAATACTTATTACACAACTGCATTTTTTAAGTAAAGTAGGTACCTTCATAATGATAGTGCTACTGTAATATCGGACAATAAAACAGACAATTATCCCTAGTAGGTAATTGCTTACATTTTTTTTGTTCTTAAGGGAGCTCTTCGGAGACGTATATGAGCTGATGGGGGTTATGATTACACTTGGATGGTTAACATAAGTGCCCAGATAAGTCTGCTAGATTGGCACCTAGATTTGTCTAGTTTTCAGTAGATCTATGGCACATGCAGTACAAGCCCATTAGAATGCAGCGTGTCGCGTGAGCCCGCCGACGCGACGCGGCAAGGACGCGCCGCCGCGTGCAGTTATCTATGCAAACGCGACCAGTTATCGCTTCACAAACATGCCAAGTGGCAACCCTATCGTTACCCCCCCACCCGGTACCCCGCAACCCGCGTTAACGTAGTACATATTATACAGTATATCGGCTTCATAATGGCCTGTAGTTTAAGTACATATTCGTCAAGGAAGATTTAGATAGATTAAGATATATGTTAGTAATTTTATACTTATAGCAATATTCTCGATTGTAGCAAAGATTAATGTATAACTTAGGTAAAGTTGTGAAATGATTTTTGAATCGATATTAATTATTTTTACCGTCATAAGTGTAAATTTTTTTCTGGATTTTTAGAAGATTGTAGTAGTTAGATTAAGCAGATATTGATTTTTAAATCAAATGAGTACATTTGGCTTCAGACACGCTCTGACATGAGCGACGTCGAATTTTAATTTGTTTGACAAACAGAAACTCTGTTGAGATACTGTCGAGCTACGGTTGCGTGTACTGTGTCCACGTCACGTCACGTATGACAATAAACCGGCATTTATTTGATGAGCAAACGTAGCCTGATTCCTTCCTCTGTTGGTTTTATGTCATATTGGATTTCCAGTGTTGACTGTCATTTAATTTCGTGAAAACATTATTGTTTCCGCGTAGCTCTCGGTGAATTAAATACAAGAAAATATAATTAACTACTAATTATGTAGCCACTCTGTTGTGTTCGTTACGGTAGTTAAGTGACTAAGCAGTTTGAAATTGAGGCAATTTATTTTGTTGCACCTAACATTGTTCGGCGAGAATTCTTGAGCGCGAAGTGAATTTGGTAAATTATAACCCTCGCGAGGCTTAAAATATCGCGCACTTACAAGCTAGTTGTTTGTTTCGACGGGGAATTTAATTCAGTCGCGACAACCGAGCGGAGCCGCGACGGGAGATTAGGGAAAATCAACCGTCAGCTTCATTAAGCAGGTGTTAGCAATTTTTATATATGGGAACACGAGCATAAATAAAAGATAAATACCTAAGAGTCTATGGAATATATTATGTAGGGCTAACATTGTCGTTACGAGTATTAGTAGTTTAAAAGCGATAAAGCGTGAAAATATAGAAGAGGAGGCGGAGTAGATCAATTTGGAAACGAGAAGTAACCAAAATAGGAAAAGAGACAGTTTCAAATGTTGGTTAGACAATGAGTTATGATGATGGTAAGTATAGAGCTGATAGTCAAAATTATATTCTATTATGTGATTAAGGGTCATAGGTAGGTACATGTAATTTGAATGGTAATACAAGTTTCCATTATGTGTAATGAGGTTTATAGCAGTCAATGATATCAGCAATGAATCGATAACGCATTGCCGCTGCCCTTGGTACCTACTACAAATGCCGTGAGCTGTCTGTCTATTTGACGATTTTAAACTGATCACCTACTAAATTTGCTTAAATATTTTTGTACTGAAAAATCTTATTCTAACGCTCGGTTCGGAATGTAACTTTTGCTAAAAAGAGCCGCCAATAAACACAGGAATTACTTCTATCCTACCTAACTAATATTATAAATTCGAAAGTAACTTTGTCTGTGTCTTGCTTTCACGCTAAAACTAGACAACCGATTTAAATTAAATTTGGTACAAATGTAGTCTAGAGCCTGAGAAAGGATATAGGCTACTTTTTATCCAGGGGAAATTGAATATCCCCCAGGAACGCGGGGAGTCTAGTTAATAATACGCATAAGTAGGCACACGTATTTTGACGCTCGGTAAAAGTTTATTTCTCCAAGAATATAATGGGAAAGCCACATTGATACGGTTCACTGTACGCACATTATATTTAGCATACATTTGCATTTGGATGTTATCATTCCTCCGCCATTTCTATGTTACTCTTTATAGAGACGGCGTGAATTATTTACTGTATGATAACGACTTAACAAATGTATGTTTTGACTATGTACAAGAGCTTAACAGTCGAAGCTTTTTGTTATGAAACTACATAGTAGTTGTAAAAAATAAATGTGTCTAAACGTCTGGTGGTGGTAAAGACTGCATAGGTAAGGGCTTTCAGTTATACCTACTTCAGTGTAAATATAGTGTCTCCTAATATGATAGTTCAGGTAATTTTAATAGTGGCTTATGAAACTTTTCGATCGCTTAAATATTTTACTAGTTTGAACCATCTATATTTATGAAACAAACTACCCGCCGCCTCTGCCTGTCTGATCTGAACACAAAAACTACTCAACAGATTTTCATTCGGAGTATAGTATTAATGGAATTACGGAGTATTGGACAGCCCGGTTGGCTTTGTGGTTAGTGACCCTGACTTTCAAGCCGCGGGTCGTGGGTTCGATTCCCACCCAGGACAAACATTTGTATGCATGAATATGTCTGTTTGTCCTGTGTCTGGATGTTAATATCTATATAAGTATGTATTTAAAAGTAGTACATGTAGTATATCAGCTATCTGGTTACCATAACACAAGCTCACTTTGATGCTTAATTTGGAATCAGATTGGCCGTGTGTGAAAAATGTCCCAAGATATTTATTTATTTATTAATGGGAAATGTTTTTATGTATAATACATCAATTTGGACCCGGTAGGTGGCGCTGGCGGGCAGAACGAAGTCTGCCGGCTCCGCTAGTTACTTATAATACTAAAACTGTTATTGATGACGAGTTAAGGACGACATTAACTTAGTCAACTGACACGATAAATAAGTGAAATCGCGGCGTCTACTTCTCAATCAATCTATGGTACCTATGTGTTATGCTATATTGTTTATAATGATGAAATAAAAAATATTTTTATACCGTTAGACCTTGAAGAATTCGCAAGATTAGTAAACCTTATTTTATTCATGTGTTATGCTTTCATTCATCTAAAGCTCAGATTAATTCTGGGATTAGAACACGCGACCTTCGCCGCGGCTTTCAACCGTGACGTCTACCGCTGAGCTATCATCACTTTGGAAATCTGATGTTAAGCTTTTTCCATTTTTTAAAGTATTTTAGAGTTCCATGATACCAACTCAAATTAAATAGGTTTCTTATCCCTATTTCGTAGCCTACACCAAATGACTGTCTGTCTTAATGCCACACTTATAAAGGGCTTTACAAGAATATGTTAAAATTCCTAGATTATTAGTAGCTTAAAAAGTTAAGTGTGAGTTCAATTCCCGTCGAAGATTAAACTTAAAGAAGGTTAATTGATTTTGGGAAAAAATTATAAGTGTGACAAAAAAATTTGTTAAGTTAAGTATAGGTAAAATACAAATTGAAAAAAAAAAAAAAATATATACCTGTCGAATTGAGAACCTCCTTCTTTTTGAAGTCGTTTAAAAATGTTACGGAACCCTCGGAACAAATTTGACTTGACTGTTTTTTTAAAACAGATCCGATTTAATCCTCAGTATTATCCAGAGCCGAAGTAACGAATGCCCAGTGAATCCCGTCCAATCAAAACAATCGAGAGTGCGAAGTACATACAACTAATTCTATTAGCCGGTTTCCACGGACACCCCTGTCCGGGCTCGGACGGATATGCCGACCTAATCTGTTCCCTATAAAACCTTTTACGTCTACACATGTCAAAGAAGAATGAACTATATTGCTTGACGATAAGACTGAATCAATATGAACCTCAATAGATGTTTACGACCTGGGAAATAAAGTAAACTTAAACATAATTTATATTATCTAAAAATCTAAGTGCTTACCAAATCTTCTCTTTTCACTTGCAATTTCGGTATCGCACTAATGGGATATGAGTTTCAAACTTTCATAAGCTGGGGAACCGCTTACCATCAGGCGGGCTGAACAAATACTTGTTTGTCACTGTGCTGATATAAAACAATACATTTCCAATTCAGTTTTTTTGCTTTTAAGGCCTTTGAAATCAACACAAAATAAATATCAAAAATACACTTGATTTAAAGTATTGCGGGGGAAACTATTTGTAGATATAAAATGGAGTAAAAATAATTGTGATTGCTTTTGGAATTTATATGAATTTGCTACGTGTAGTGAATAATTGGAGTCAGGCTGTCACTGCACTCGTCCTATTCATGTGCAATGAAATTGATCGGCTATAGGCGATGTGTAAATGAAGCGAATTGATTAGAGCCGAGCTGCTCGCCAAGTTTGGCAATTGAGGGTCTATAGAATCGAAGTTATATCGTTGATAGGATGAACAATAAATCGCTTTTGATTCTAGATAACAAAGTCAAGATACTATAAAGTAAAGTCCCTTTCCGCCTCTGTATGTTTCTCCTCTTACTTATTCTTATCTAGGTTACGGATTTTGATACTGTTTTCACTAATGGATGAATAAATGATGAAGGCTTATCTCATTTTCTTCATTAGCAAATTGCACCGGGTGATTCTAGTTCAAAAAATATTTCGGTAGGAATGGTTCATTATTTGTGGAATCGTGTAGTTTATTTAGCCACAATAATTAAATCTGTGTATCAAGTTTATACCACCAACATATAAATCCATATAAACCTTATATGATGTGGATTAAGCTTTAGTACGTGTGTTGGCGTTTCAAATCAGCGCGACAATTACGCACCTGTCATTTTGTATAATGAAGCGAAAGCCAAAGCACACGGGGGTGAATAGCTCGGCCTCGTGACCTATATAAACGGTACGACATATCGGCATAGCTGATGGCGGCTATCCGTAACCGTAAATCGAAGGCTCGGGGGAGGATGTTTTGTTATAAATTGAAATTGAGTAGCGATGCGACCGCCCGCTCCCGTACTAGCACGCCGCGCCGGTCGGGCCGCTATGTCCTCTTATATACAAGTAATATTAGCTCGTAGCTTTGGTCGGTTGGCTAGCCGTTTAGTATTACCTCCAGGTATATTTTAGACTGCTAATTATAAGGCAACATTGTCTAGCTATACTATAAATACACAGAATAAAAAATCACGTCATAATAAATAAAGCTGTAATTTTCCTGTTAAGTAATCGTTATACGTTTCATAATGTGCTACTAACGAGATAATTTCCAAGATCATTGTATTGTTGTATTGTTGATGCTTCCTACTGTGTCCTCATAGAGGAAACTTCAAGTCGACAAGTGACTCGACAATGAACGAGTGAGGTTATTTTGAGACATGCTGAAATATTGCTGAAGGAAAATCGATGTAGGTAAATGAATAAGTTTTGGAAGTAAAATAGAAAAAACTTTTTTGCAAGAAGGAATTATTATAAATAGTTATATGGTTACATATACAAAATATACAGGTAGGTAGGTATTTACCTACTTATTTTTTCCGACAAGCAATAGGGTATATGTAATATTGCGTTTTAGTTGAAAGCCAATTTTAATAAATTAAGTTACATATAATTTAAGTATATTGGCACATGAGACGATCTCTCTAGTATTATTAATCCACATTCACTTTCCTAAGAAGTTTGTCTTTCTGGAATGAAAAAATACAGGTAAATAACATAATTATCCATTAGCAAGCAACAACAAACCGTTCATCATTCGAATTGAATAACGCGGATGTTTTATTTAGATTAAAAATTCAATTCCATTAAGGAACAGCAAGTGTTTGCGATGTAATTTATCTGGCAGTAATCCATAGATACATTATCTGGATGGGCAACAATGGTAGCGCGGAGTCGCCGCACATAAATCTGCGGTAATTGCTGTCTTTGTCGCGTGAAAAACGCAAAGTAATTAGTTTTCGGTGGATATTATCTGTCTTGGGACAAAAAATGCTGGGGAATTGCCTCCGTAAACTGTTCCTGTGGCGTTTTTATATTAGCTGCGTCAGTCAGGAGTCGCGTTTCCTAATATTTCAACAAAACCTTGGTTAGGTACTCGTAGTTTAGGAAAGCTACTCTACTATTGGCAACTGTAAAATATTTTCCGAAACTAAAGCAATCTTTGTGACACGAGTCAAATAAGGTACCTACTATTGTACTAGCAAAATAATTTTAGACGTTTTAATAACTAGAAAAAATATATTTTATAGAACACGCAATTGATAAGTACTATATCAATTTACAGTCAAAATCAAGCAGGTATATTTAAGTTATGATAAACGCCCAGACGTCAGTCAATGTACGTTTAATTCCTAAGAGAATTCACGGAAAAAATAAATCAAATCAAATCAAATCAAATCAAATAATCATTTATTTCGGACACAAGTTCCATAGCAGCAATAATAATACAATTAAATATAAGTTACATACACGCGTAAAAAGTTACATACACAAAGTTTTAAAAATAAATGTAATTGTAACAGTTTACTGGACCAGTACTCCAGTCCAATGTTTTAAAAAAGGGCAGTCAGGCCTCTCAGTTAACACCTTCAGTGTCCCGTTGCTGCTGCCCCTGGATCTGAACATAAGTGAGGCATATTTTTTGCGCATTATTGCGAAGAAGTCGTCAGTGCGCGCTTCTGCGAACATTCCTGTGGCGCTGCAGAAACGGGGCAGCCTCAACAGGACCCTGAAAGTGTTGTTATACTGCACACGCAGCACATTATAGGTGCGTTGACAATAGTCTACCCATAGGCCGCTCGCGTAAAAAGATTGACAATAGGCTTTATATAAAGATACTTTAACTGGTATAGTACAGCGAGCGAACCTGCGGGCAAGCATGTTTCCTCTCACCGATAACGCCCTGCGTTCCCTTTCTAGATCAAGGTCATCTGTTAAATCCTCTGTAATAATGTGTCCCAGGTATTTAAAATGAGTAACTCGTTTTATCGACATGTTGTTAAGTGTAATTGGAGGAATATCGTCAGGACACTTTTTACCAGACCTAAAAACTAGAAGTTCTGTTTTCTTGTTGTTATACAGAAGACCGTGATGACTAGCATAATCAACACAAATACTCAGTAGTACCCTAATAGAGTTGACAGAGGGGCCCAGCAGCACCATATCATCTGCATAACTTATGTTATTAATACACATATCATCAATATGGCATCCTACATGCTTGCTGCTGAGCTGTACTAACAATTCATTCACATACAGGTTAAATAGTTTAGGAGAAGTCAGACCCCCCTGCCTGACCCCGCATTCCAACCTGTATACATCTGATAGCGTATTCGACCACTTAACAAAGTTCAGTTGATTACTATACCAAAATTTAAAAATATCAATCAATTCGGCAGGAAGGCCTATTGTACTTAACTTAGTCCATAGAATGTCATAGGAAACTAAATCAAACGCTTTTGACAAATCTAGAAAGCATGCATAAACAGGTGTTTGTCTGCTGGTGTAATATGAAACAGTGCGTTTAAGGCAAAATATAGCACTTTCTGTAGACAGACCAGCCCTGAAGCCGAATTGATTGTCATGCAATTTTACATATTTTTCTAATGAAACATCCAATAATTTATCAAGTATTTTAGCTAAAATTGTAGCAAGAGAAATAGGTCGGTAGTTATGTTTATCAGAGATATCTCCAGTTCTATTTTTAACTATAGGTACTACTATGGTTTTCATCATGTCTTCAGGTATATGAGAGTGCCCTATGCAAAAAGTGAAAAACATAGATAGTACTCTTGGCAAGTGGATTCCAGCATATTTAAGATGTTCGATACTGATACTATCGTGGCCAGGAGATTTTCCTTTGGTCATATTTTTTATAATGTCTGCTATTTGCTTTGCTGAAAATCTAGTATGAGTAAATTGTTATTTTGCTTTTACATAATTAATTATGTAATAACACTAATAAGCAGCCATGTTTCTCAATGTATTTGTAACATGATAATAATGTAATATACACGTGTACGGTATCACAAGCTTACATTATATTAATAAGATATTCTCCCTAATTTATTCACATAATATATAATAGCTTCAGAAAATGTTGCATGTCGTAATTTCATGTTGAAATATAAAAACATTTAAAATGGTTCTAAAGAAATAAATTCATTATGTATTTGTGACAATCGTGACCGAATGCAATAAACGTCGCTGAAACGTTCCAGCGCTTATAATTATAATTGCTAATTATTACAATAAAATGTATGTAAATCAACTACTGGACATGCATTATTATTTTTGACCCTTAAATTTATTTTCATTAATACAAATTTATAAAAGTACTTTTTTTTTTTTTTTTTTTTATATTATTTTAATTCAAATAGGCCTTAACTTATAAATATAAAAGAAATCAGTTTATTATATTTAAGTGGTGTCAGAGTTGTTTTTCAACCCTGCAATTTGATACAGGGTTTGTTTGGTGATGGGTCCTTGTTTTCGTTTGTTTATTTCTTAGGTGCCATTAATTTGTTTCAGGTTATTGACTATGTTGGTGATGAATGTCTGATAGGAGTTGAGGGTGCTTTCCTTTTTTATAATTGCTGGAATTTTGTAGGGGTCCAAGTTAACCGCCCCGCAGACGGCGAGGTGATCGTGCCTTTTGAGGGCGAATATCGGGCACTCCCTCAGCAGGTGGTCGAGGCTCTGCACGCTTATAAAAGTACTAAGTGGCTCCCCGCGGTTTCATCCGGGAGATTTTCCATTTTCCCGGGATAAAAAATAGTCTATGTCCTTCCTCAGGCTCTAGACAATCTGTGTACCAAATTTCGTTTAAATAAGTTCAGTAGTTTTAGCGTGAAAGCGAGACAGGCAGAGTTACTTTCTCATTTATAATATTAGTATAGTTCTTCTGAGAAAATTGAAATATTTCTAAGTAACGTGTTTCGTGGTCGACACGCTTAGCAGTCTAAGCACTGAGCTAGTTATTTATTTTGTGTGATTTTTTGCCGACGCCGACGGCAAGGAACATAGGTATCTTAAATTATCTCTTAACTACTCTCAAAAGACCTGACTTAATATTCAAGTTAACTGATGAGATAATTTGCAGATATCGAGCATGTAACCAATAGAGTAGAACTGTTAACAGTTTTGTTAGAAAACAAAATACATACATACATGGTTACATGCTCGATGTTTGCAGACAACACCTACCTACATATAATATTTTCGCACTTTTGATAAGTATGTAAAAATATATTTGGTTGTATTTAAAACCATACATAATATGAAGTTTTGTATTTACTATACTGTTATTATTTTGATAGTAGGTATAAATGTGTTACAATTTAGTCCCTCGTTGAAGCGCCAGTTGCCTTGTTGATGACCAACCGTGAATTTCGACCGTAAGTTCGATTGCTAGTTATGACAAACATTTGTGTGCGAACATGTTTATTTTGTGTGTCGTTTATTTATTTACTACCTATTACATTTCGGATTGGATCAAAAATTAACTATTGTTGAAAGAAAAAAATATTAATTGGCAAATGTTGAGAAAACATGTTGAGTGAAATAAATCATAATCTAAGTAAATCTCTATGCAAATCGTACACCTATTTTACATATAAATTAAGATTAATATAATAAAATATTTAAATACCAAAGTGAGGTCGCTGTTTTATCAAAACATTCCTCGCGTTACTTCAATAGTATTAAATTTCACATCAAATATGAATGGATAAAATCCCACGGCTTTGTTCTGCCTGAACAATACAATGTATTACTTAGGTCTTCAACTCGAGCTTGGATTATATTTGAATTCCAAGCGAAAGTAAGCACTAGCTATTATTTTTATTAGTGCCTAAATGTTTTAGTACCTACTGTGTAGAATTTCACGTTGATAAATAATTGAAATTGAATAGCGGTAACCGTCAGGAGGACTGTCTGCCACTTTATGTACTGAGGCCATATAGAAAGAAAGAAAAAACATATTTTTTTATATATATCGTTAAACATTAACAAGGATTTTAATTTTGTTATTAACACATGCAAAAGAATACAGTAAAAGTTCCTTATTCACGGTTTCTTTATTCGCGTTTTCATTATTCGCGGGTAAAAAAATTGCAACCCAGTTTCTGTATTCGCGGCTAAAAATTTCACTATTCGCGGATGCAATCGGTACCTAAACAGAAACGGATTCGGTTTCGTTTAAAGTGTCGGCGTTCTTTGAGTACTGCCGGCACGCGCCGCATCGGCGTTTACAAAGGACGTAACCGAGTGCCTTACTGCGACTAAATAAAAGCCATTCTTGAATGCCACCGTCACTATTTTGCTTTGTCTTTTGATAAACGCCGCCTTTGGCACGATTGGTGTTGTATATGTAGTTTTAACTCGTCATTTGATGCAAATATTTTCAATGAGTAACACGCGACTTCTTCTTTGTAATTAATTTAAAATTTCGAAACTAACTTAAAAAATCTCAGTGAAGGTTTACGTAGGGCAAATGATCTTTGTGATTTCTTCGTGAATATTGATCCATCTATGGAAAGGAGCCTTATTTTTAAACGGCAAATTATTGATGCTACAGCTCAATATCAATCAGAATTTAATGACCTCTTAAAAGCAGCAAAGCAAGAAAAAATTACTAAATTCTTTAAACCCTTGCCTAAATCTGACGAAAATGATTTATTTTAATTTAGAATTTAGCAATAAATTTATATTATTTTCATACATATTGGTTTCATTTTGGTACCTTGGAACGTATCCCCTATAATTCCATACTAATTACCATTCCATATTCGCGGTTTCTGTATTCGCGGCATATTTACGGACCGTATACCCCGCGAATAAGGAGCTTTTACTGTATACATATAGGTACCTATCTATAAAAAAAAGAAAAAAAATTACTTCTATGCGTGGGTCAAAAGGACCCTTTTTTTTTTTTTTTGATGACCCAGGGGAATCCTCATAGGACCCGGCAGCTCCGGGGGGAGCCGCCGGGTTATGTGGTGCCTACCCACTAAACCCCTGGGGTTCCAATGACGCCTCGGCGCCGTGTGGCGGGGCTGCGGGACACGCGTAAGAGGTCAAAAGGACCCTGCCTCAGCATGATGCTGCACTGCGCATGCGCAGAGCAACGCTGGTATTCTGGCAGAGCCTGACGACAGGAATACGATAAATTTTAAAGATACCTACAACAATATGTTTATCATAACTAAATATAGCAATTGGATTTTTTTTACACTAGGTCTAGGTTTATATAATTCCACTAGTTTACGTGTTACGGTTCCCGGTATAAGTATTTTCTACGACCTAAAAATAGTAATTGAATTTCCCAATTTGCATTAATAGTAGGTATTAGATGAGTTACAGGCGCAGATGGCGAAGTGAACTAAAACTTTGTAATTTCGGACAGTTTCAAGAGCTGCTATCATTTTGCACCAACTAAACTACTTAACTCAAGTATCAATCTAGTTCCGGCGAGTTCCTGGGCTGCGGAAATTAAAATATTTTGCAAAGTTTGTCGTTTTATGAAATAACTTCCGTCCACGAAATACCTATTGGTAAAGTACTACTATTAGTAAACTGTTTTCACCAATTACACCGAGCTGATGGTGGTGTGAAATAAACCCGTATCTACCTACCACAATGTCACGTCAATTTGACTAGGTTGAAAATTTGGCACAGAGTTCGAATATTTTCTAGAATAACACATAGGCTACTATTTTATCTAAACTTAAATAACCAATATAACAGTCGTTCACAACTAAATATATAAAATTTGTATTTTCACAAGTATTATTGTATTCTCCGAAAGCTATTAATCATTTAGACACGCTTTTCAAAACAAGATAAACATTGTTCCTAGCAGGCCGAGTCGTGTCCGTCCGCGGCGGCGGTGCGGCCGCTGTGTGTTGGAATGTTAGAGGAAATCTCGTCTCGTAAATCGATTGTTATTTATAACGCCGCCGCCGTGCGTTCGGCTGATCAAAGTGGCCAGAGTGGACACCTGACAGTTCGGCATACGGTCAGCTTATAATCTGTTCTATGTATGTATGGATATTAACATGAGTTGTTAAACATTTGGAAAAATTAATACTTAGGCTTAGTCATTTCGAATTATAAAATTTAAAAATATTATTATTTTGTTGAGTTTCCTCTTTAGGAAAGGCCTTTGCCTTCTCAGTTGATGATAAATGTAGTTTTTTTGATACACCACAAGGGTGGCAAACAGGTATACGGTCCCACCTGATGGGAAGCAGTTACCGTAGCCTATGGACGCAAAGTTGCTTGTACTACTCGTAGAGTAAAATTAACTATAAAAATAGACGTATTTTTCCGTATTCCATATACACTATACAGGGTACAGATTTTACTGATTATGTTAATCCGATTTATCTTACTTGCTGTCGGTACGTACAGGCGAGGTGTGTGAGTGCGTGTCGTGCGCGGGCGCAGACTGATAGATCTCACTCAGCGCAGCGCGCTAAGTGAACCTGACGCGGACTAATGCCGTACGAAGTACTTATTCCATTGAATTTATCGACAGAATACTTGGGGTTCAAGGATGTTCCTTTGCAAAATTTGTTTCACGGCCAATCTAATTTGAAACTAAGCAGAGTTTATTCTATAGTAACTACTAGCAGCTTCCACGAGGTTTTACCCGCGTAGTTCCCATTCCCGAGGGAATACAGGGATAAAATATAGCCTATGTTACTCGTGGATAATGTAGCTTTCGAATGGTGAAAGAATTTATAAAAACGGTCCAGTAGTTTTTGAGCCTATTCATTACAAGCAAACAAACAAACAAAGTATTCCTCTTTATACCTAATATTAGTGTAGATAGACTAGTAGATAGCTAATATAGGTACCTAAGTACTACTAATATTACCAAATTAGCATCTTTAATAATATCAAGGTAGGTATACATATTTACTTCGAGGTTCTGATATTTTGCCATTAAAGTAATGAAGAATATTATTAAAAATGCTTGTACCTGAGCCATTGTCCGATGTAGCTAAATGCACCTAAGTTTTAAGGGTGGCACAAACGAGCGGCTGTCACGCGACGATCGGTCACCGGCCGGTCGCTAGTTTAGCGCCACACGGATTACATTAATGCACCGTAATGGTCATCGATATAATAGCCAGTAGACTCCTATCAAATTATTGGAGGAACGCTTAGAATAGAATAGAATCATTTATTGCCGATATCACATTAGGAAAATAGTGTTTAATAGTGTTTATGAGTGGACCAAAGAGCCCCGCGTCTTCACACTTCAATCGGTTGATGCAATTATCTTCATTGTAAATAAAGACGTATTAGGAGTCTACGAGCTATTATATCGACAGTGACGGGCATCCCTGATAACTTGGCGGGATTTACTGGAACTGCGATGGATTACTTCGCTCTTTGTTACCGAACAATGGTCGTGGAGTTTTTACGTGGAAGTTTTAATTGTGCGCCGGCGACACGACTGTCGGCCGTGTAGACGTGCCCGCTGTAATGAGGAAAGTTTGTCGCGGCTCCGCTGGTTGCCGGTTCGAGCCCTACCCTGGGCAAGGCTGTAGGTACCTTTTGTAGAGACATACTATCTCGGTTTAACCAAATTCAAGCCTAATTGCAATTTCTACTCAAAACAAAATCAAATCTAAATTTCATATTCGGTATACGAAGGACGTTTGTTACATTCAAGCGCTTATAACGGTTTGACACAAAGAATAAGTCTATATTATGCTATTTAATGGCACGTTCTCCTTTTATGTAGACAACTTTTTGTAGTGCAGAATCATGCATGATATTAGGAGCTCGAGCGCTGCTAGTGAGAGCACGTTTTTATCAGAGATCGCAGACATCTGCCGCCCGTCCCCCGCCCCGCCCCGCCCCGCCCCGCCCCGGTCGGCCCCGCGATCCTCTCTCGATACAGAAATAACATGAAACTGCACAAATGCGATTTCCCAGTCAAAGGCAGATAGGAAGTCGAACGGTGATTTGATTCAAAACGCTTCAATATTTTATGCGGACTATTTTACAGATAGCGACCGAGATTCAATTTTAGAATTTTGCATTTTATATTTTTAGAAGCCATTTGAATGGTAAAAACTAGAGAGAGGCCACCGCTTTTATTCTATTCGAGAATTGTCTACGACTAAACCTATAGTCCTTTCGAAACAATAGGAACCTCTACTGTACTCTATTCTGAAAAACTTCGCAAAATGAAAGTTGTGAACCGCCCAAGTAACTTTTCCGTTATAGAACACAAAAGTGTGACTACCCACATAGTTAATACTAAGGTAGTGTATAAGGGGTGGGTAGTACGGTCACTGGACCTCGACCCTGGTGACCAAACTGGCTGCTCGCCAACGGGACAGAACCTCACTTACAGCCCGCTTCATAACATAAGTCCTTCATGACATCTAAGAATGTAATTGTAAATTCAACCTTATTTCTTCACCACAAGGTTCATGCATCATTATACTACTTACATTAAAACTAATAAATGAACCTTATTTCACGCGGCATAAAGTAATTTTTCCCTTCTAATTCATAAGTTTTGTTTTCATTCTGTGGTCTGTCGCGGGCGGACTTAGAGAGCGTTACAGAAAGTTTTACGTTAAGGCCATAAGCCGAGTGGAGATGTGGCTGCTATAGGCTCCTTATACGATGAGATTAACTATAAACACTTAGTAATATCTGAAACATCATGATTTTGTGGTTTCATTACTTAAGATTAGTGGGTAGACGTGTAAACTAGCAAAGGTGTTGGTATAAACCATGTACTAGATTATGGCAAGGTTTTGTTAGTACTTGTTACATGTACCTACTTTAAACTTTTAAATGGTAGTTATTTGGGGCTGCCAATAAATTTAAAAAATATTCTATCGGTGTGCTAAGTTTGCGAATTGTATTTGCTATAGTTACATTTGTGAAAGTCTCTAACATCCGTTTAGCTATGCACAAATGTAATGATTTATATAATTGGTAGGATAAAAACATATATAACAAGTAAGACTAGAGTAGAACTACTACTACAAACTATAGTAGATTTTAAACTAAATCTTATGTCAAGGTCGTCTGGAAGCACTCCACGCGAACACTAAACTCGAAGTAGGCGCCTTCGTTTCAACGGTATCTGTTTTCTTAGAGCTCTCTGATAACAAGAGAAATCTTTCATTAATGTTCACTGAAAATCGACACCTCCACTGTATTATAATTAACATTTTAATACAGCGCAGAGAACTGGAGACAAAGTTACAAAAGCAACTGAGGAATTATTAAATTATTTATTTGTAAATAAAAACCTTGCATTCGTAGTCTAAGATAGGTACTTAAGATTTCTCTGAATGTTATTTATAAAATTATATTTCTATTCTTCTAGGAAATGACGATGATAAAATTTAGCTTATTAATCTTTAACACAGCGTTCATGTAAGACAGTTCGGAAGTCGTATGTTAAATTAAGATGTAGGTCCCTTTTCGTAAAACAATAGGTATAGTACAATTTCACGCTACTCTAAAATTGTCATGAGCTGCAAATAATGCTATCATGAACCACTAGCTTTATCTTCGCAGTTTCTCGGCCCAAAATTATGTACTCTGTCTACCACTCGGAATTTCAAAATAATTTTAAAATATTTTCTTAGTGTTACCTACAAAGAAACTGTGTGTAAATTTCCTCTGTTCCCCTGGGTATGTAGATAATAATATATGGCGTTATCTCATATCTGAACATAACAGGCCAATTTACATGACCCGGTTTGTATTGAATTACAAATTACAATGTCTCTAGTTCACTATTCACTATTGAATATGAAATTGTATATTTTATAACCTCTGTGTTAACAAACAATATTTAAATTAGCTCTATTATTATGAATACTATTGTGAGTACTTTACAAGGAAGATTTTAGGTCGTGTACCCTATATCTCTGTCGAACAGATTGACAAAAAGTGTTCGTCTGATGGTGTGGCTGGTTGTGGGTTCCCACCGTGAAAATATATGTATGGGCATGAACCTATATAATATCGTGAATTTGGATATAAATGCTAAGTAAACTGAATTAATATTTCTGCCTGTTGCTCGACACAAATAATATGATAAATTTATGAATGTACCTACAACAGTTATCTCTTCTCAAAAAATATGAAAATCCGATTGGATTGAATTTCAATTTGCCGATGCATATCATTCAGTAGTCCCCCTTTATGTACTCCGGCCGCTGTCGCTTGTTTACTCACAAATACGTGCTTATACTCGAATTATGCGTATTTATTCATACAAATAGAACAATACACGCGTAGAATAATATACCAAAGTATCCATTCAAATTTATAGTTCAACCCTTATATAGTTTTCAAGTCTGAAAATGATTGGTTTCAAATGACCACAACAAAGCGGTCCATCCTATCGAGTGTAGGACGCTTATTTTGTTTTGTAGATTTTGTATTAGCATACAGTCAGCAAATGAACTAGACAGATTCAAAACAAATAACGTTTACATATGAAAACAACCTTCCAAATGTAAGATCAAATTGCACTCCAGACAATCCAAACTCACCAGCTTTGAGATGAACGTTGTATTAATTAAAACACCAAGTTAAATTAAAATATTTTACTAAAACGTTTAACAGTGCCCTTTTTTTAATCAATCGTTTATTTCAAATAGGTACAAAGTATTAGCCTCACACTGACGCTGAGAGAGAATGATCCAACCACCCTCCTAAACACCGTTTAGGAGAAAATAAAATGCCGCGAGAATGTCGTCAAGTGATTGGCCAACAGAAGTCCACCAATCACTTGAGACACCCACTCACGCGCGATAGTATAATTGCCAGCTCAAAAATTAACTGATTCAACAGATAAATATAAATTCATTCGAATGATCTCTAATATTTTATAGAAATATCAATAACCCTAACAATCGACCGTCCTGACAACGTGCGCGTCCCCGCACACGGTCCCAGGTGAAACCCTAACAATCGCAGTGGTCAATAATCTCTCTCTGGCGTCTAACAATTTGATACTTATCTAAACTAGACATCTATTTACACGACATCTATACAATGATAACATATTAATCATTAACATATAAGGAATAAATCTCAAATTTTAATTACACATATTAATCGAATAATCCAAATATATTTGGCTGCTACTGCTTAATTTCTAATAACTGTCAAAATGAATGCTGAAACGAAAACATCACTTACACGAGACGATCGATTACTCGTGAAGTGAGTTTCTTGATCTGGTATTGAATGTATCAAGACACGGAACCATTTAGTTCAATGCATGACCATTCAACTTTCAAACAATCGTAGCTAGCTAACGTACATAGGACGATCGATTACCTATGACGTTGCAGCTCAATATAATCAATAGACATTAATCTCAGGTAAGGACCGATCGATTCAGTTCCAAACAAGAGTTTACTCTTTACTACTAAGGCATCGAGATTTCAGCTGACGCGCACAAGACGATCGATTACTTGTGACAGCGTACTTACTAAACGAAAACATCACTTACACGAGACGATCGATTACTCGTGAAGTGAGTTTCTTGATCTGGTATTGAATGTATCAAGACACGGAACCATTTAGTTCAATGCATGACCATTCAACTTTCAAACAATCGTAGCTAGCTAACGTACATAGGACGATCGATTACCTATGACGTTGCAGCTCAATATAATCAATAGACATTAATCTCAGGTAAGGACCGATCGATTCAGTTCCAAACAAGAGTTTACTCTTTACTACTAAGGCATCGAGATTTCAGCTGACGCGCACAAGACGATCGATTACTTGTGACAGCGTACTTACTGAGGTATATACTCTAGCATGACTGTATCAAGACACAAACCGATCGATTGCTGTGCTTGATCTGAAACAATACAAACACTTAGTGTAGATAATTGAATCTTATTGATTCAAATATTAACCAAAATGATATTAAAATCTCTATATTTATAATTCTATTAATCTATTATTCTATTTAATCTAATTTCTAATCATTCTCATCGCTATCGTTAGTGTCAGACTCATTGTCATCTATATCTAAGGCAGCAATATGGATCCATGGCCTCATTCTATCAGCTGCAACGATAGTAGGACGCTTATTTTGAGTACCGGGTATGAACCCGGAACTGGGGCTACTTTGTAACGGTCTCTTCCTAAAACCTTAGTAACACGATAGGGGCCTATATATGTGGGCATAAGCTTCTTGCTCTGCCCGTCATTATTAAAGCACGTCTTGGTTATTTTTACCAACTCATCCTCATTATAAAGTCGTGCCGGCTTCCTGTCTTTATCATAATTTTGTTTTTGCTTAATCTGTTCCCTATCTATTCTATCTTTAACTTCACCGCGTATAATAGAAATGTCACTATTTTCTCGAACTTCCTCAGTGATTTCACTTAACATAGGATTGAATTCCGCATTCATAGAAGTGCCAAATAATATCTCCGAGGGAGCCCTGCCAATAGTTTTCTGAATGGTATTATTGAGACCCCACTGAATAGTACCAAGATGGTTATCCCAGTATTTTTCCCCATGTTTTAAATTAAATGCTTTCAGAGAGTCAAGAATGGTTCGATTGTACCTTTCTATTTGGCCGTTAGACCTAGGGCTAGCGACAGCGTTCAGGATATGCTTAAAACCTTTGTCTAGAGCAAATCTCTTAAAAGCATGAGAGGTAAAACAACTACCACGATCGCTTACAATACGCTCAGGGACTCTAAATGTATAGAAAATGTCTTCTAAAACTCTGACAACATTTTGAGTGTTAGTGTTTCTGACGGGTCTAATGAAACAAAACTTAGTAAAGGCATCTACTACTATTAGCAAATGAGTGAAACCCCTAATGGACTTTATAAAAGGTCCGAGGTGGTCTACGTGCAGAGTATGAATAGGTATCTCAATTTTCGTTATTGGGTGGAGCAAACCTTTGCGAGCACTGGAATTATTTTTCACGTAGGCACATTCGATACAGGCGGTCACATATTTTTTTACGAACTTGGACATCTTGGGAAACCAATAACTTTTCCTAATTCTATCTAATGTTTTTTCGTAACCAAAATGTCCAATGTCGTCATGGTTCATGCGACATAATTGCCACCTTGCACCTTTCGGAACGACCCATCGAATATTGACTTTATCTCCGCCTAAACATCGATATAATTTATTATCTCTAATAATATAGTTATCATAAATGTATTTCAACCCTTTTTCATCGAGACCAGAAGTTAAAATATTGCGAATTCTGCATAACTCAGAGTCCCCTAACTGCAATGTATGCAACCAGTCTTCATTGCTAATCGACATCACCACTGGAAATTGATCTGATTGAGTTTCCAGACTATCAAAAGGATTCCGAGACAATGCGTCAACATGACTCATTTTTGCACCAGCCCTATATTCGATGGTACAGTCAAATTCTTGCAAAGTCAGCCACCAACGAGCAATTCTAGGAATTAAATCACGCTTCGAAAATGTTGAACGCAGTGCACTACAATCGGTGACAACTTTAAATTCTTTACCTAGCAAATATACCCTAAACTTACGCAAGGAGAACACTACCGCTAGTGTTTCTAACTCATAAGAGTGAAAATTCTTTTCTTCGGGTGAAGTCTGCCTACTATAATAAGCAACCGGACGAAAAGATTCTCCTGGGTCAGAACGTTGAAAGAGTATCCCACCAATACCTAATTTACTCGCATCAGTGTGTAACTCAGTTTCAGAAAGAGGATTGTAAATGGCGAGAATCGGTCTATCTATCAACTTGGACTTAAGAGATTGAAAAGCTTGCTCTTGGCTATCACCCCATAACCAATCTACCCCCTTTTAAGCAATTTACTTAGCGGAAACGATAGACGTGCGAAATCTTTTGTAAATTTGCGAAAATAACTTGCCAAGCCTAGGAATTGACGGACATTATGCACATTCTCAGGTCGAGGAAAATTCTGGACACTGGCAATTTTTGTGACACCTGGCCTAGCTCCTGCAGAACTGATTTCATATCCTAAGTAATCGATCTTATCACAAAGAAACACACATTTAGCCAGATTTAACGTGAGATTTGCCCTCTCTATTAATCCAAGAACTACCTGCAAGCGTTCCAAGCATTCTGCTGGGGATTTCCCAAAAATCAGAATGTCATCGATGTACGCTGTTGCGCCTACAGAACGAGCTGAACCTATTAGTGCATTCATCATCCGTTGAAATACGGCTGGTGCATTTGCCAGGCCAAATGGCATACGGTTGAATTCGTACTGACCATCTGGCGTGACAAATGAAGTAAAATAATTAAATAAATAGTAAATAAGTTTGCTCTGATCAGAAATTGGGACTTGGTAATACCCAGAAGAGAGATCAAGTGTGATAAAACACGTCTGTCCTGTAAGACGGGCAATTTCGTCTTCGATTATAGGCATAGGATATCGCTCTTTTATTGTTACAGAATTGAGTTTTCTGTAATCAATGCACATTCTGAGCGAACCATCCTTCTTTCGTACAAGCAAAATTGGACTAGCGTAATCCGAGATAGACTCTTTGATTATTCCAGCATCTAGCATCTCTCCTACCATTGAACGCACTTTATCTCGTTCGTGATGAGAAAGCCTATAAGGACGATAAACAATGGGACGACTACTATTCAACTCTATATACATTTCTGCCATGTTGCTGCAACCTAAATTCTTAAGAGAAGTAGCAAAACCTTTGTAACAAGTTTACAAGAAGCTGTCTATCACCTTCCGACACTTGTTCACCGACACGAACCTGACTCACATCTAATTCTCCTACTCCCTGATTTGAGGATAACGTTTCAAATTGGGAATCCTCTACCACTCTATTGACCAACTTAACTCGATCTGCACGGCAAACTACGGTTCCTTTTGGAATCAAACAGGAGTTTGAACACGGGGCTATTGTTATATTGATGGAACCATTTTTAGCGTAGCATAACCCCCCATAAACAACATATTGCCTATTAGGACCTCCCGCGATATTATTTTTGACCAAAACACTGCCACTACTATCCGAATCGATTTGAGCTCGCACTGTGATGGGACCATAGAACTCTAAGTCATGAGCTGATTTAACTTTAAAACTACGTTCAACGCAATCATCCGAATTGAAATGGGGTAATTCATTTCCGATATCAAAGAACTGTAATATGTTTACATTTTTGTGAGCAATAATATGCGACTGTTCTGTAAACGATTGACCTATAAGAACAGGTTTATGTAACAATTCATCACTAACGACCTTGCAGATAACATTGGCATTAACATTATCTACAGCAATATCAACAGCTAATTCCCCTAATGACAACACTACACCATTTCCGAACCCTTTAATAGCAGTTTGGATATTATTGTGTGCCATTCCTATATCTTTAACTACAGTTTCTTTAATTAGTGTCACTTCACTACCAACATCTACGAATGCCTTTAATGGAAAACCGTTTACTGTAATATCTTTGGTATACTTGGATTCCGGACTAAAATAAGTTTGCTTAGCTATAGAATCTATACACATTGTTTTTGACACGTTGGCGGAATTGGCAGTTTTGTCATCTAGTTTTACAAAACAACTATCAGATGTATGACCAACCTTACTACATTTTGAGCATCTTATGATAGGCTTGGAACAGTATAAGTAACTATGACCCGGCTCTTTACAGTTATAACAACCGTTTATAGAGCCGGATCTCGTACCAGGTCTTGGCCAAACCTTGAAGCTTTTGCATTGCAAAATGAGTAGTAGTTCTATCGTCCCAGCCATACACCGAGGCACACTCATTAACTTTCCTCAACCAGACATCTATACGTTGAGTCTTAGAGGATGAATCAAAATTAGGAAGTATATTTTTAAAGTCAATTTTCTGAGAAGCTTGAGTTGCCTGGGTAGTTGGCTGCGACGCCAGACCATCTCTCATATACTTAATAATATCAATTATATCTCTTTTCGATAAAGAAGGGCTACGTGACCTTGTAAACTGTCCCTCGTCGACACGTGGCTCGGCTTGCCTCTCTGCATGCTGCTCTGCGCGATGTCCTTCTTCCCTCTGCAACACGTTGCTGTAGGAGTCCCGACTTCGTCTTCGATGATGGCTCACCAACCGTGATGATATGCGGTGGTCTGCAGCAGGAAGTCGCTCTCGTTCGCGTTGCAGCTCCTGCTCCAGTAGCTTCACACGTTCCCGAATCTGCCGATGTTCTTGGTGACTTGGGCTCCGAGTACGGATGCGGCTTCGACTACGACTTCGGGAAGTTGTGCGAAGACTTCTCCGTGTGGATACTTCGTGTCTCTGACTTGACTGGTCTACGTCTCGACTTCGGCGCCCTGATCCATCTATTGTCTGAAAGGATTGCGTTGCCGAGCAATCACAAAAAAAGACATTTAGAACTGCATTTAAGAAAAATTATATTTTGAGGGTAGGGAAAAAAATAATAATTTCGATATCAAATAAAAAGTGATCGTCTATGAATTATTCCTAATGAAACATTACAAGGATTCATTTATCGTTTGATTTACTAAAACTTATTAATAAAAAACAGCAATAATATAATGTAGGCACTAATAAAAAAATATATAATGTACTAATCTATGCGTTTTCGGGTAGATTCAAAACACAACTCGGTATCATATTACCATATTATTTATGTAGTAATAAAATACAAACGAAAATAAATCTTTAAAGTTATACGATCGGTACTTAGGTACAAGCTATATTTGGGCGTGTACTTACGTGACAAAGAGTCTCGATGTCCCGCTTCTGATATGTAAGATCAAATTGCACTCCAGACAATCCAAACTCACCAGCTTTGAGATGAACGTTGTATTAATTAAAACACCAAGTTAAATTAAAATATTTTACTAAAACGTTTAACAGTACCCTTTTTTTAATCAATCGCTTATTTCAAATAGGTACAAAGTATTAGCCTCACACTGACGCTGAGAGAGAATGATCCAACCACCCTCCTAAACACCGTTTAGGAGAAAATAAAATGCCGCGAGAATGTCGTCAAGTGATTGGCCAACAGAAGTCCACCAATCACTTGAGACACCCACTCACGCGCGATAGTATAATTGCCAGCTCAAAAATTAACTGATTCAACAGATAAATATAAATTCATTCGAATGATCTCTAATATTTTATAGAAATATCAATAACCCTAACACAAATTAGATAATTATACTTGTGCTACTTATTGGATCTATTTCGTATGTATTTCATAACTTATATAATACGTGGTATTACCCGTTTTCCCGGGAGATCTTCTACTTTCCCAGGATAAAAAGTAACCTATGTCCTTTCTCAGGCTCTGGTCTATCTTCATTTAAATCGGTTCAATAGTTTTAGCGTGAAAGTGAGAAAGACAGACAGAGTTACTTTCGCATTTATAATATTAGTTATGATATTTTACTATAATTACCAATGCGATCAATTGTCCATCTAATTGTATACCAGTGATCCTTACCACTTTACAGTTAAAAGATATATTTTTTACATTAACACTTTATCCCAGAAACCATTAGGCCTCTCAGGACTGGTGGTGAAGCCACGCAGGCGGAAACCACACACTGCAATATAAACGGAATACTTGAAGTTATATAACGAATTCATAACGCACGCACGAAGTAATAAAGCCTCCTAATTCACCCGGCGAAATCGTACAGCTCGAGCCAGCCTGGATTATCCCGGGGCGGTCTCGGTTCCTAGCTCCTGGGGTACGATTCTCAGGGTTTCAATAAGACATATACCAGCTTCTGCCTGCGGTTTCATCCGCGTTCTCTAAATAAAAAGATAGCTTAAGTCCTCTTCAAAGATCAAGTATATAATAAATATCCTGGGACATTTTTCACACACGGCCAATCTGATTCCAAAGTAAGCTTCAAATGAAGCTTGTGTTATGGTAACCAGAAAGCTAATATACTACATATAATACTTTTAAATACATACATATTATAGATATTTACATCCAGACACAGAACAAACAGACATATTCATGCATACAAATACTTGTCCTGGGTGGGATTCGAACCCACGACCCGCGGCTTGAAAGTCAGGGTCACTAACCACAAAGCCAACCGGGCTGTCTTATATGACTAAAGGTACCAAATTTTGTAAAAATCTGTTCAGTTATTAAAGCGTGAAAAGAAACGACAGATTTTCTTTTGCGTGTATAATATAATATCAATAAGGATTTATCGATAGGTATGTCTGTTTATGGTTGCCGGGAGGGGCTGGATGAGGAGAGCGGAGGACCGGGATAAGTGGAGCGCATTAGGGGAGGCAGCAGTCCAGCGGTCGACTGATTAGGCTGAAGACGACGATGTCTGTTTGGCTGACTATCGAAAGCACGAGAATCGCACCCTGTGTATATGAGAAACTGAATTTTGACGCGCTTAATACACTCGGACATGGGTAGCGATTGCGAGCTACCATAAAATCCCATATCAAGATAATTTATATTCCCATTTAAATTTATATACATATGTTGTCATTTTTAAGTTGATAAAATGAATATCCTGGGACATTCTTCCTGGGAGCTTCAATGTCAGCTTGTATTATGGTAACCAGATAGCTGTATACTACATATAGATACTACTTTTAAATACATACTTATATAGATAATATTTATATACAGAGCATATAATGTTGCACTTTTCCCAATTTATGTGGTTATTGTTTTTAAGTACCTAGATGTAGAGGATTTCATGTAGCCATGTCACTAATAGGCCGGACACTAGCGACACGCACACACTCGACACGTGTCGGATCGTGTCGCGGGCGGGGCGGAGCGGGGCGTCACTAAGCGCCTGTAATTCTCATTTAATTATTGATATAACAATCTGTTTGTAATTGGTTCGTGTGCAACGATACGTGACACAATTATTCATAGTTAATTACGCGTGATTATAGCACCGCGGTTACAATAACTCAATTGTATTTCAGTCGCAAGCTCGCATTGGATCGGAACTTTGTACGTAGGCTGTTTTACATGACGCGAGTTTTGGGCCGAAGTTTTAAACCTACGTAAGCTCATTCGTTTTGTACCAAAAGCAATTATTACTGGTGATGAAAAATACATTAGTATTCCGAAAAATCTCTGTACGCATGCCTACCTAATACTAAAGTAGGTAGAGGTTGTGAAACCAGATAACTGACAGGTATAATACTTTCTGAGAACATTAATGCATGTAGATTTTAATAGACAAACCGCTTGTGCAAAGATGTGGCTTGGAAGTCTAGATACTTAACTAGCTGGTATTTTGGCGCGGTGGTAGGTTTGATTCCCATAAATGTCAATAGCAAGTTTTGCCAAGCTATCGCTCAAATTAAATGTGGAAAGAAATCTCCAGAATATGTATTTATAAATGTAGAACATGTCGCTAGTAAACTTCCTTGGCAGTAATTGAGTCACAAATCGATTCCAAATAAAATATTGTAACTACTTCAAGAGATTTAATATGACGGCTTTTATAGGCCGGCGTACGTCTGGCGGGGTCGTTGACCTATAATCTGGAGTCACAACAAAAACGCGGATCGTCCGGCGTCCGGCGAGCCGTCCGGTCCGATTCGCGGCCGATGTGATGTTGTTGTCAGATGATATATCGTGTTTACATCCCGCCCGCGATCCGGATCGCAATCACACACATTTATTTATTCAAGTTAATCATAAAGTTATTCTTCTGATTAATATCACAGCGCCTACAGTCGTCCGGCCTAGATTTATGTCAGTGGTTGCGCTCTACATGAATAGATGATAGTTTGTGCGAGTAGTTTTTTGAGAGTTCCCTACGCCCGGTTTTTACTTCAAAAGGCTTTGCATTTCATGGCATAAATTTTTTTACTGGTAGTTACTGAGCGCCAATATAATAGTCATTGCATGCCGTTTCACGCCTTGAAACTGGGAAACGATTCTTTTATGTACATCTTTGATTGAATTTTTCTGTTTTTCTCGACAAAATGAACCTTCCGAAAACGCCGACCATAAATATACATTTTTCTTGTAACAAAGCGAAAGTGATGGAAAAACTATATCGGTAAAGCAAAAAGTTAGCATGTAGCGGTGACGCAAAACTGTCGACAATGAGGAAGATACCCGATTATTTACTAAGTTGGATGACACAATTGCCGCTACCCTTGTTTGGAAAACAGAAACTACCTACTTCGCCTCAAGTTTCGCTTCCGTATCGCTTATCGGCATTTCCATCCCTTCCTACTATTTCACCTAAAGCTGTCTGCCGTGGGGATGTGCAGCCGTGTTCCAAGAATATCGATAAATTGTGTAACAAACATAAAATAGATTAATTCAAATATCGTTACGCTTATTATCCCCGGGGGCACATGAGAACTGCCATAAAAACGTAATACGTTTTGGTGGAACGGAACGAAATTTGTTCCCCGTAACGGCATGCAGAATTACTTTGGCACATAAAATATCTTAAAATGAATGTCATAAAATTATAACTCAACGCGATTTTATGTGTATCTTGTTTTCCTCGCTTTCTCTACTTTTTTAATTCAATTTTAAGATTGCTTGGTACCTACTCGAGATTTTCTCTGGTTGACCAGTAAATCGATAAATTCCGTATTAATCATCTGATTGATCTGCCTTGATTTTTACACCAAACTAAACAAATAATTGCATTATTTCCCTATCTGTCTGACAGGAGACCTACTGTGATTTCAATAAACTTCACTAAAGTGATCGAATAATCTAGTAATTTATCGACATTCGGTAGAAGATACTACTTGTACAGCACTAGTTATAAGTTGTGTTTTTATAGGATCGTGCGGGCGTCGCGGCGGTGATTAAGCTTCGGTCGCCGACACACATGTTGCTTGTTATTTGTTTGCTTGCCCTCGCACCACCGTAATACCACCGCTATAACACCCAAATGAAAATACTAGTTCAGTTAGGTGAATCGTCAGCTCTGTTGCAAACACGAGGTCAAAAGCTTAGTTATTACACGCGTAAAGGATTCGTCTGCCTGTGTCTCGTCTAATGAAATTATTCTACTAACTGGCAGGTTAATTAATTTATAAGAAAATATTTGTGCCTCCAAAATAATGTAGTAGTGAACCAACTTCATTAAAAGTTAAGTGAAAAGGCTGTCAGCGGATCTTAGCAATATTTATTTAGGCAATTAGTTTGAACAAAACCACGATGGAGAGTCCTTCAAACGCTGTCCTGTCTGTCTAGGTATTTAGAAAATGGTTTTTATTAAAATACGTACGACACAAACAGAAAATAAATATTGAAGTATGATTGAGGTACATTAAGTGGATGCCTAGTGCCTACTTTAACAAGTTTATTTTTATTTAGGTGTGTGGTAACTGAATAAAAATAGTTTGTAAATGTGAAATTTTGATATAATTTATTGATAGGCAATAATATAGAGGGTAGGTACTACACTAGTTTCATCCTCGTGATTTCACGTGCTTTATATGTACCTAGTAATAACTATAAAAGCAAAAAGCACCCAGTTTTTAATTAAACTGTAGATTTTCTGAATACAAAAATCGTAATAAAACCCATCTATTAGGTTATCCAATACGAATCAAATAAAAATGTATGTAATGGCTGTTCCAATATCAATGTCATAAATTTATTTAATTACCTAGTTTCGTTCGGTTAGCCGACTCAACATAAATAAATTATGAAGGAAGAAACATCAATTTGTTAGTCAATGAATTGATATTACTTTTAGCCGGCTCACGTTATTTATAGCGCTTTAATAGAGGTATATTAGCTGCTGCGAAGTATTTAACGCTATTTATGAGTCCGCTCCGTAAAATAAACTAATTCTTCAAAGGCCATTTAAAATGTGTATTTGTGGAGATCCACTTGACGTAAGAGCGCTTTAAATGTTTAAAGGAATTTTCAAATGCTTATCAAATAATTAAAATATCGTTTTTTTCATGGACTTATTTAATGGCTAACGATATTTATTGTCAAAAGAAATTACTTTCACTTCATGAAATTTAGCATTAAAGTATCTAATAGATTAAGAACCAGTGAACATGCAGAATATAATTACTTCATCAGAGGTGATATAGAGGTAAAAGCCGGCCAAGTGCGAGACGTATGAAGGGCGCATTAATTAATTTTTGAGATTTGTTACTACAATTGCAACAGACCTCTGTTTAGGTAAACTTTCTGTAAAATTTCAATTGTCTATCTAGATAGATAGATATAACGGATCATGAGATAGAGCCCGGTGACAGACAGACTAACGATGACGGACGGACAGCGGGTGTTAGAAATAGGGTCCCGTTGGTTATCTATCGAACTCAGAATCCTAAAAATATAGTAGGTAGGTACGTACATTTAAAAAAACACCGAAGGTAAAGTTCTCATAGTCATATATTTTAGTTAAAATATTGCGATGGTAATATTCATCACCATCACAACATACCATTGCGTTATTTTTAGCCAAAGTTGTTTAAGATAATGGCGCGCGATGTGACGTACAAATTATCGGCATACTTGTCTGACAGACTTTACGGTCACACGTAATGATCGCCAAATTGTAACTAATAAACACAGTAACTTGCGAGCATGATGACACGTTTACACCTCTCACTCGCACACGGTGGGTACTCTTCACACCTACTTAAAGATATACTTGCCGAGTGAAACGTGATAAATAATCCTACATCTAATATATAAAATTCTCGTGTCACAATGCTAGTTACCATACTCCTCCGAAACGGCTTTACCGATTTTTGTGAAATTCAATATGCATATTCAGTAAGTCTGAGAATCGGCTACTATCCATTCATCATACCCCTAAGTGATCACGGGACCGGGAAAGGGAACTACGCGCGTGAAACCGCGGGGCGGTAGGTAGTAATATTATAAACTCTGTCTTTCTGTCTCGCTTTCACGCTAAAACTACTCAACCGATTCAAATGAAATTTGGTACGCAGTCAAGAGCCTGAAAAAGGCCATAGTCTACTTTTGGCCCGGGAAAATTGAAGTTCTCCCGGGTACGCGGGTAAAACCGCAGAAAAAAATTAGTAATGTATATATTACTAGCTGACTCGGTAAACGTTATTCGACAGGAAAATCAAAATCAAAATCATGATAAAAATGGGATAAAAATACTTTACTACTTAATCTGTTTGAAAAGACACAATGATAGGAGATTTTTATATGTGGTATCTGTATATTAGATTTGATGTTGTGCCAATTTATACTCCTTGCAGTTGGCACATATACGACACACCTATGATCGTTGGTTGGATTCCCTTTCGAGACAAACATTTGTCACCTATATCTATCGAATGTGTAAATTGTCCTTTAAAAAATATTGTTAGCTGGTAGCTAAACTGGTAGCTAAACAAGCTCTGCTTAGTTAGCAATCAGATTGGACGTGCGTAAAGAATATCCCGGAATATCATTATTATAATCTCTCCAAGTGATTGGGAGCAGGGCAGACAAGTGGTGATGTAATACAGACTATATACTCGTATAATGTATAATTTATATAAAATGGAGGCCACTTCTACATTCGGAACGAATTGCACGAATACTAATACAACAAAAGGCTTCTCCAATTATGTCTCGATGGAAATATAAATCGTCCCCCCCCCTCACCGCCCCCCCCCCCCCCCCCACAAGTCTACACAAAAATAAGATGGGATTAAATTATATTTTTTTCTCGAAATAGAAAAGGTACCGTTATTTGTTGGAAGGCTTCACTTTTCCAATTTACATTTCGTACCATTTCGCGTGAACGATATTGTCGGAATATTACAGCTTCATCATCAGAATCTGCCCGCCTTGTACCGCCTTATTTAAAGACTGCGTAATTTTGTCGGGTCGATTGGCTTTGAGGTTATCTACTTTGACTTTTAATCTGCTTATCGTGTGTTCGATTGCGACGCAGGTTAACCATTTGTGAGGATGAAACATGTCTGTTGGTCTAACAAATCTTTATACTTAAATGTATTAAGCTACAGAGACTCTAGATATTAGTTACTAGCTGCCTCTGTGCGGTTTTACCCGCATAGTTCCCGTTCCCGTGTGAATACAGGGATAAAATATAGCCTATGTTACTCGTGGATAATATAACTTTCGAATGGTAAAAGAATTTTTAAAAACGGTCCAGTAGTTTTTGAGCCTATTCATTACAACCAAACCAACAAAATTTTCCTCCTAATATTATTATATTAGTATAGAAGACACCAGAGTTTGCTGACACATCTCACTCGATAAATATTATGAACGTAAAACTTTACTGAGGGGAATGTATGAATGTTTTCTTTTGCCTGAAAAACCTGATGTAGAAGTATTTAGACACTTAATATTTTCAAATTTTGATTCTCATATAAAACCGGGACGCTAAAACTCTAGCAAATACATTATTTGAATATCCAAACAAAACAATGTGTAGCGATAAATCCACATCGTAGTTATATAAAACATATTGTATCGCGTAATAAATTGGATTTGAATTGTATAGACAGTTATGAATGCGTTAGTCGTGAATAATGAGAGGATGGAAATAGTTCACTCTAGTTTGGGGAAAGTAAACTAAAGCTGGAGCAAATACCGCGGGCCGCCGAGGGCCACCGAGCGCCACCGAGGGCCGCCGAGTGCCGCCTCGGGAGCTTTTGCGCTTTTCATGACTCGCCCGAGTCACAGAAATATAATACATAAATAAATAGTAAATATCCGAAGACATTCCTTTTCATAAGATACCAATTTAAGTAGCTCTACCTATATTTTATATCGACTTTTGAGCACAGAAATTTTTATTGAAGAGTTTTATTAGAACGCCAGAGTTAATCGAAATATAATATTAGTGTAGTTGTTTACAACTTGATCGTAATGTTTATCCTTGTTTAATTTCATCCGCTTACTCAAATATTATTTATTGTAACTATTTTCATAGGGAAGATATTATAATTTGAAATCAAAGCAATACTCAATAAGGTAATCTTGAATAATGGACGAGATTATTTTTTATATTGTACTTACTGAGAAGTAATTATATTTATTAGGAAGTGTTTAATGTTTTATATTGGTTAGAAATAATATTGATTCTCATTGTTTGGTATTTCAAAATATTCAGCAACATATAGATGTAGACCTAGATGCACATAAAGTACAGTAAAGTAAAGCCATCGTGGACCATCTCTGGTCCAACACGGCTTTGACGAAGATGTAGAAATGAATTATAATTATTTTTCAAATAAAGTACCTACGTAAAAATACATCATTGAAACCGATTTCAAGACTTGTGTCTCAATAATAATTAATTTCCAATAACATTTCGCTAACTTTGGATTAATACGTATATAAAAAGACAACGTACTCTTTACTACACATGAGTATAAAAGCAACATTAGTAGTTAATCCGTGTCGAAGGCCGGCGAAGTGAGAAATAACGGTGGTTGCGACTCCACTCCACTCCACACGGCTCACTTTTTAATTACGCCGGCTCAGATAGCGCTATCAACACGATAACTGCGTTTTGATACATCGCGCTCGAGCCAAATTGGAAAAGTACAATAACAATAAAGGTTTATTAAGGGCGCCTTCCTGCCTCACGCCTCACGCCGGCCAGTCCCCGACGCTCTGATTACTTAAACGCCACCTAATTGATATTAATGCATCTCCCGTCGCGCTTCGACATCTCTTCAAACTACCAAAATCCGCAACATAAGTAATAAAAGTACAAAAAACTACTTACTCCTCGATAACTTGCGTTGTAACAAAACTTAAAAACTTTCCACGATAACTTATTTTAGAGTCTTAACTCACTATGCAAAATTATTTACAAGCACAATAACTGTCCTATAATAGTTGAACACACGCGAAATATATTCGCTCGTTCAGTCGAGTAAAGTTTCGCGGGAGCCGCGAGCGGACGACACGCGTGCTGTCTCGGCGAGCGCGGCGCGCGAACTGACTCCGACTCGCAAATACAATGAATGAGTCGTAGCTCGTAGCATGTCTCGTAGCTGCGTAGACCGCCTACGACAGTAGCTACAGATTTCGATGTAACATTTTATTTTGTTCATCTAAATATTCGTCCACTCCTCAATTAATTTATTACTGTGCGGAATTAATTTAACTTCCTTGACAGTGAGTGTGGCACGTGGAGGAAAACAGAGTTACAAATCCAACATAACTACGTAATATTATTGTAAAAAATGTTTTATTTTGCTTTCATTATGAATGGAAAAGTTTCTTGAATTCGGTATTTTTCTTTTATATATAGGGTCTCCTGTAAAAACTCACACTCGTGAATTTATTTTGTAAATGTTTTAAAAATACAATTTTGTTCTGTAACTGCTGAACCGATTAGATTAGCACACGAATAAAATATATTACAGATTTATATCTCGGGGAACAGAAAATCCCTCGAGAGTAGAGAGTAATGTAAGATATGCCGGGGATGTTTCGTAACCTGATATTAAATGTTAATTAAGGTTATCGGAGTATTTGTGATTATAATTGTAAGAAATGGCTAATGTAGTAAACATGGGATCCCTAATGAGTGGTCCGGAGGCACGGGGCACGTGCCGCGTACTGTCCGGGACAGACACGTGCCAACTAATCTTTGACAACACTATAGTAATACAAGGTTACATAAAGATTTTTACGGAGTAGTCAGGAACATAATTCATACACAATTTAAAAAAGATGAAGTGATATAGCTCTACATAAAAGGTTGTGAAGGAAAAAAAACAGACCGGTGGTTGGTTTGGTAGTAATCCTAATTTATCACCAGTAGGTGATAAAAAGTAGTAACTTTCGTCGTGAGTTGGATTCTTAAATCCAAATATAAATTTTAAAATCTAATATTTTTTTTTTATATCTTAAGGCCGTATATTAGACATAATTATCTTTGAATACACCCGTTTTAAAAACATATTTTATTTTATTTATTTTATTTTATAGGGAAGACCAACGGCTAAACATAAAGAGGCTTCCGGCGACTGGGCCCGCAATAAACTGGGACCGCGGGCCCACTTGCCGGATCCTTTTAATTTAAATATTTTTCTTCCGGCGACTGGGACCACTCAAAAATTAATAGTACAATCTATTGTTCAAGTCATTTGACTACAGTACAGTCAAGCAAAAACATGCTTAAAGTAAGAAATAAAAGTAACCACTAAATTAGTAAGTTGTCGTGTTAAGCAGTTCACGACGTCGACTGTACATACTTTATTCTCAAAGAATAATATACCTAATTTGAGACGAAGAATTTTTTATATTGACATAACATGCCTTGTAAATGTAAGGGAGTTTTATACATTTCATATACAAGGGCGCGCGTGTATTCTATTCTACGGTTTTTTATTTATATATTTTTATCCTACACTTGAAATGAATTTCTATTCACGTTATCATATTGAAATTGTCTCGACGAAATCGTTCTGTACTAGCTCTGCTTCACGGTTTTACCTTGGTGTAATAAAAATAAATATGCCGGGACATTTTTCACACACGGCTAATCGGATTCCAAAGTAAGCTGCAAAGTGAGCTTGTGTTATGGTAACCAGATAGCTGATATACTACATATAATGCGTTTTAAATACATAATACACATATAGATATTTACATCCAGACACAGAACAAACAGACATATTCATGCATACAAATGTTTGTCCTGGGTGGGATTCGAACCCACGACTGGCGGCTTGAGAGTCAGGGTTACTAACCACAAAGCCAACCGGGCTGTCAAGTAAAGTTAGTCTAATTTACGCTACACATGCCCTTACTGCCAATGCCAATCAAATACCTTACTTAGGTATTTGATTGGCAGGTCAGGTTGTTTGATGAGCTGGTACTACTAAATTCGAGTCCCACCCAGAACAAACCAAGTTTTGTTATTTGCCAGTGTGTTATTTTCTATATAAGTAGGTATGTTAGCAATAGTCGTATAATATGTTAAATATTATCATCTATCTGGTTACTATAGTACAAGCTTTATTTTGTTTAAAGCTTAGCTGTGTGTAAAGAGTGTCTGTGAATAATAAATCACTGTTTGATGAGATAAATATATATTATTTATTTACTTACCTGTGCAGTTGAATCGTGTAAAATTTTATGCAGAGTTTGCAAGTTCTCAATGTATGTACGACGACATCTGCGGGGTCAATGAACCGATTTGGTGATTCTTTTTTTGGTCGAACCGGTATGATTGCGAAATTGTCCCGTGTCAATATTTATCGGAGCTTTTTCAATTATCAAGGGATAAAAGTGCTGTATATTTTATTTTTGAATACGATCATACGATTATTCTTATACTTTATAGCTGACTGCATGTGCATAGATGGATGTAATCATTAGCGTTGAAAAATCAGGAGAAAACACGCAAATTGTAAATTGTTGATGTCCAAAAATAATTGTCCTGACTGGGAATTGAACCCATGTTCAGCATTTTAAATGTTACAGAAATGACTCTTCAATTACTTAAAGATAGTTTTATATAACTTTGCTAAATCTCAATAGATATTTATTCGTGAAACTTGTTACAAAAAATTTTTGATTATACGCACAAATCGTAGTCCTAACGTATCTGCCAAATGGCATATGAAAATATGAATGGATAATGCTGGATAATATGTCTGTGATGTTTATGTGCCATTATTTCGAGTGTGGTGCGACGTGTTCCCACCGCGACAGACGGGTGAAAGCCGGGCGAGGGGCCCACTGACAGACAGACAGACAGACAGACTTACCAAATGATATAGCTTTAGTCCAATTTATAACTTAAACTTAAAGTGCTTTTTAATGAGATTTAGACAAGGAGACGTCTATCGGAACTGAGATTTTTATAGATTGTTACAACCTAAGTTGTTTTAAAATAAAATAAATGAAACCATCAGTGACCCGGTATAATATTTATTAAATTAAAAAAAATTAACCTATGCTAATATACAAGCTTATTTAAATTTAATATTTATGCCTTAAAGAAAAGGCTAATGAAATAAAGTTTTAAAGTTAAGCTACAAACATAAAGATAATCAATAAAGTGCCAGCTAGACTCAGTGGGTGGGTCTGAGGTGAACGGTAGTTGAATTTCCTTTTATGAAGTTAATATTATGAGCGCCACTGGCAGAACGGCTGCCAGGCCGATGTAAATGAAAAAGGGTACCGGAATGAAGGCCGAAGAAACCAAAAGCTAGCGGGTAGCATGCAGTGCAGGTGCCAGGCACGCAGCAGGACGGGCCTCGGCTTTGAAGTGCAGTCGAGTCCGAGCTGTACCGCTGTACAAGCCACACGTTACAAATGGGCGAGCCCCACGTAGCAAATAGGCCCCCACGTTACAAAAGGGTATGCCCCCACGTTGCAAATGGGTATGCCCCCACGTTGCAAATGGGTATGCCCCCACGTTGCAAATAGGCCCCCACGTAGCAAATGGGTATGCCCCCACGTTGCACCTCCTGGAATGCACAATCATTGCTTACATTAGAATATGCCTACATGGCCCGAGCTTGCACAAGATGGCAGACACCAACCATGTGCCACCATGTGCTCGGTTCTAATAAAGCGGTCATTCCTGGACATAATCCACTCGGGATCAATTTAAGATTGAGCCAATACAAACAATACAACCAATCTCTAATAAGACAGGCCCTGTGGGCACATCCCAACCCAGACATGTGCCTACAACACATGTGCTCAAACAAAATCTATCACTCCCTAACGTGGCAAATAAAAATAATGTTCCATAAATACCTTAAGGAGGAAAATATCCCTGCTTGGGATAGCTGGACAATGTCAACTCCTGACAATCAAGTTGTCCAAGCAAAAACTCCACCGATCCAGGCCTAAAGGGTAAAATAACCAACATTAGCATGGAATAAAAATACATCCGACAATAGTTATTGCCGTTAAATGAAAATATGTACAATACTTACGGAAGGTGTACAGGATTAAGACGTGGCGTGTCCGAATTCCAATTACGTGACACGCGCCGGTCGTTAGTCCACACAAAGAATCTTCTGAAAATAATATACAACAAATCAATCCCTACGTTCAACAAGATACTCGATAATCAAATTAAAATATTCCATGAAAGTAATACTCACAAAATTAAATCTAAAAATAGATTTATGCCTATGCGGCGCAAGCGATCTCTGCGATCAAATTGACCGAGTCTTTGACCCAATGACTGGCTTCAAGGTTGACGTCAGTCGATAGGGAGGTGGCCCAAAAAACGATACATCTCAAAGATCGAATGACCGGCAATTCATTCGCACGGTCTCCGCAATGTTTGCACTCGACTCCTTACTATGCAGGTGTTTATGCATCGCTGGAACGTCCCTTACATGAATGACGTTTCGCGCCAGGTGTCAAAATTGACATTAGAAGGTATCGATCGTGCAGTGAGATCTCAATGTAAACAAACAATTTAGTTATGCAAATTAAAACAAATACTCCAGTAAATACTGTGTATGCTAATGAAAAGTGTATGTTATAAACAAAAGAACTAATGAAATTATGATTTGAATGATAAGTGGAATGGATTGAACCCAAACAAATGTGAGTAAAAGCAAACTTTTACGGTGCCGAAATTTATATGTAACAGTGCCCCGTACCTTACCAGAATTTTTTCGAGTTAAAGAGAAAAAATTCGAGCTGGCCCTCCAGCTCACTCCTTGGGATCAATCCGTGAATAGTTTCAAACTCCAAATAACGATGAAGTAAAAAAAAAATGTTAGCTTAGGGAACCGCTAAAACTACAATCCAAACCAATACTCTAACAGTTGTGATCTAAATAAAATGCCCAATGAACAAAGTGTATTCCAAAACGAAGAATAGTACCAAAAATAAAGATGGGGTACAAACCACCTAAACGAACTGGGGGCGAAAAAAAAGCCATACCCAATCCAAACCAAACCTATCAAACACACAAAGAAAACAATAAGAGTGAAGAGAAAAAACTCCAAAGCTCACACTTATGTTTAAATGGAATACTAAGTTCAAGAGAAGGCTACGACCAAACTGGAAAAGCAAAACCAACAACAAACGAATTCCCAATACTAAACAAAAAAAAGTTAAATTGATAAAAACCAAAGTGAAACTATTCAAATAAGTTTCCAAAATCTAAAATACCGAGTCTGAACGTAGGTGAAATAAACAAATATTTGGTAATATTAAACCAAATGCAAAGAGAAAAAAAAACTATTATCTAACCGGGTTTTCAAACAAAATTAAAAGCTATCCTTAAGATAATAAAAAAAGAAAAGTCAATCCGTTTTGTAATCTCATACCTGTTCAAAAGAACTTCCATCTAGCCAGGACTATTGTTACATTCCTAATATCACTCTACTGACCGGGCTGGTAAAATATTATAAACTAACCTTATGATAGTAAAAAAGAAAAGTCAATTCGATATGTGATCTTATCCCTGTTCAAAAGAACATCCATCTAGCCAGGACTATTGTTTCATTCCAAAATATCATCTCATCTGACCGGGCTGGTAGTAAAATAAAATGGTGGTGATCGAACCCACGACGATTCAATAACCTAAAATTAGGGGACAAACACGAAACCTAAACTAATTGGGACTAACCACCGGAAGAAATCCACAATAAAATGTTGCACAAATTTCAGTGCAATAAATTTACCTCTGCTCTGACCATCACTCAGGCAAAAGTAAATAAAAAGGCCGAACCCACGAACGACCTAAAGTAGTGTGATGAGCACCTCGGCATCATTGACACACGCTATTGTGGGCCAATGCTCCAAGGCCTACGGTGCTCACCACCCACCGACTTCCTTTCAGACATCCAAAAAATAACAAGACTCCCTATCAGACATCAAAAGTATTCCGAACTACCTATCAAACTTCGAAATAAAAACCATAACTCCCTATCAAACTTCAAAATAAAACCAAACTCCCTATCAGACATCAAAATGAACGTGGGACCAAACCAAAAAGAATAACCGATAACTTTCTTTATACCTTTGAGCAGAGACGTAGGAATTCTATGCCGGAACCTTCGTACCACGAGTGCGTTGATGTACTTTGGGACTCGGGCCATATTTACAATGGCATTTCATCTGTACAGGATTACCTTAGACGGTTAGATGAAATCTGCTACGAACATAGGATCCCAGAATCAGTTTTATTTGAGGCAGCTTCCATGTTATTCTCTGATTACGGCCTCATTTGGTATCGCAGCATAAAGAAGACCGTATCTGATTGGCCATCTCTGAAACAATTGCTGATTGACGACTTCACTCCCTTAAGTTTGTATGACGACCAAATGTGGGAAAGGTTACGCAGTGCAATTAAATCTCCAACATCTGCGGTACCTTCACCTAGTCCGTCACCTGTACCAAGCTCGTCACCATTGCCATGTTCGCCGTTGACTACTTCGTTACCTTCACCTTGTCTATCGCCAATTTCGCCTGAGCTTAGTTTGCCGTTGCCTTGTTTGACTTCACCTTCTTCATTACCTGTCTCTACTCATCCTTCAGAACTTTCTTCACCTCTTATTTCTACTGTCATTGACTCTTCATGTATTTCTGTTAGTTCACCTGTTGTAGATGTTGTACCTGTGCAAGATATTCCTCCTCCAATCTATGCCGTGCCTTCTAGTGTTGTTATAAGGAAACCACGTATCCGGAGCAAGCATCATAAGAAACGCAGACGCTATAGACTATGCTTACGTAAGGTTCGTGTTAAAATTCTAGAACACCGAGTTAGATCTTGTTTCCCTGCATTTGCAACAAAAGATGAGGACAAGGCAAGACATGTTGCTGAACTTTTGTCGTATGATAGGCGTGTCAATATCAAGGCTGATCGCATTAGTTTAATTAGGTCAATTGGTTAAATTTAGGGTTGTTTACATATTAATATTTTTCGGGCTTGTCTTACGGCTTTAACGATTTTTTCTTTTTGGTTTGGCCCCACGTTGGGCGCCACTGTTACAACCTAAGTTGTTTTAAAATAAAATAAATGAAACCATCAGTGACCCGGTATAATATTTATTAAATTAAAAAAAATTAACCTATGCTAATATACAAGCTTATTTAAATTTAATATTTATGCCTTAAAGAAAAGGCTAATGAAATAAAGTTTTAAAGTTAAGCTACAAACATAAAGATAATCAATAAAGTGCCAGCTAGACTCAGTGGGTGGGTCTGAGGTGAACGGTAGTTGAATTTCCTTTTATGAAGTTAATATTATGAGCGCCACTGGCAGAACGGCTGCCAGGCCGATGTAAATGAAAAAGGGTACCGGAATGAAGGCCGAAGAAACCAAAAGCTAGCGGGTAGCATGCAGTGCAGGTGCCAGGCACGCAGCAGGACGGGCCTCGGCTTTGAAGTGCAGTCGAGTCCGAGCTGTACCGCTGTACAAGCCACACGTTACAAATGGGCGAGCCCCACGTAGCAAATAGGCCCCCACGTTACAAAAGGGTATGCCCCCACGTTGCAAATGGGTATGCCCCCACGTTGCAAATGGGTATGCCCCCACGTTGCAAATAGGCCCCCACGTAGCAAATGGGTATGCCCCCACGTTGCACCTCCTGGAATGCACAATCATTGCTTACATTAGAATATGCCTACATGGCCCGAGCTTGCACAAGATGGCAGACACCAACCATGTGCCACCATGTGCTCGGTTCTAATAAAGCGGTCATTCCTGGACATAATCCACTCGGGATCAATTTAAGATTGAGCCAATACAAACAATACAACCAATCTCTAATAAGACAGGCCCTGTGGGCACATCCCAACCCAGACATGTGCCTACAACACATGTGCTCAAACAAAATCTATCACTCCCTAACGTGGCAAATAAAAATAATGTTCCATAAATACCTTAAGGAGGAAAATATCCCTGCTTGGGATAGCTGGACAATGTCAACTCCTGACAATCAAGTTGTCCAAGCAAAAACTCCACCGATCCAGGCCTAAAGGGTAAAATAACCAACATTAGCATGGAATAAAAATACATCCGACAATAGTTATTGCCGTTAAATGAAAATATGTACAATACTTACGGAAGGTGTACAGGATTAAGACGTGGCGTGTCCGAATTCCAATTACGTGACACGCGCCGGTCGTTAGTCCACACAAAGAATCTTCTGAAAATAATATACAACAAATCAATCCCTACGTTCAACAAGATACTCGATAATCAAATTAAAATATTCCATGAAAGTAATACTCACAAAATTAAATCTAAAAATAGATTTATGCCTATGCGGCGCAAGCGATCTCTGCGATCAAAATGACCGAGTCTTTGACCCAATGACTGGCTTCAAGGTTGACGTCAGTCGATAGGGAGGTGGCCCAAAAAACGATACATCTCAAAGATCGAATGACCGGCAATTCATTCGCACGGTCTCCGCAATGTTTGCACTCGACTCCTTACTATGCAGGTGTTTATGCATCGCTGGAACGTCCCTTACATGAATGACGTTTCGCGCCAGGTGTCAAAATTGACATTAGAAGGTATCGATCGTGCAGTGAGATCTCAATGTAAACAAACAATTTAGTTATGCAAATTAAAACAAATACTCCAGTAAATACTGTGTATGCTAATGAAAAGTGTATGTTATAAACAAAAGAACTAATGAAATTATGATTTGAATGATAAGTGGAATGGATTGAACCCAAACAAATGTGAGTAAAAGCAAACTTTTACGGTGCCGAAATTTATATGTAACAAGATAAAGTGTGAAAAGTGTTTACTAACTGCTTCAGTAGGCACATAGATACCCTTAGTAAGATCGTCATCATGGATATCAAAAATATTTAACTACTTACTGCCCCACGATTTCCAATCTTCTACAATAACTTTTTCGTTTTTTCCATTAGAAAGCCTTTAATTGCCAAACCAGTCCAGCCGTTCTAGAGCTTTGCACTTAGCAACACAATTAGACATTATTTTATGTACATATATGTATATATAGAAGCGCTATATTAAAACCCTTTAAGAAGATACAATCAAAACATTTTATCCAACACAATAGCCCTCACCCCTTGTTCACTTTAGCATTAAAGGTTCCCAAATTGTATATAAAATTACAAGCATACAATCAGAAATTAAATGGAAGTTGCATTAAAGGAGTACAAAAGATATTTGATACGTCGTCGTTAGCGTTATCTCTGTCTAGTCTAGGTTCTAATGTCTAACATTTAGAACATAATTGCGTCCCTAATCGTGATTTTATCTGCCATTAGGTACATTTCCAAATAACCTATTATCATTATAATAGTTATATTTTGTTTGTTGTATTTTAAAACTACGTATCATACTTGTATTGGGGTATTTTTCAATTTTAATATGATATTAGGTACATTAGGTACGTAAACTCAGTTGGTATAGATAGGCACTTTACTGGTTGTAGAACTAATTTCCGTTCAAGATTATCGTATGTGTCCATAAACACGTCATATTTGTTTTCTCCGGTAAAATTAGACAAAACATTTGGGATGAGGTTAAAATTAACACCCAGCTATTAAAGCATACAGATGATGTACTCATGTACTTATGAACCCATCAATAAACATACTAAGCCTTTACATCTACTTGAGTAGTTACCAATAGCCAATCTATTTATAGCTCCAACTCTGTGCGCCTCACTACAGGACCTGTCATTAATCCACCTCGGAGTAGTGCAAGTGACGTCCCTCTCTCCCTACCCCCGTCTCCCTCCCACCTCCCCCCTCTCTCTTGCGACACGTGCCCAGCACTTATCGACAGTACACGTTGCGACACGTCGACACTTCGACACCACATGCCCAAATAACAGCGTGACATTCGTTTCTATTTGACATGCCCGTCTTATAACTGACTCATTTCAAGTTTCGACTCTGTCTTGTTGTCTGTCATTGGTAATATCTAAGAGAATGTTATTTACATAAATTTTCTTAGGGATTATATATTTAAAAACTCTACAAAATGTAGGTGTGTATCATTACTATACGGAAGCTATTATGATATTATTTATGGATTCAAAACGTTTAATCAAATAAAATAAAAATATTCTACCGTTGACATTCTCTATGTTTAGACATTCGATTTATGTAACCCGTAATTACCACAACATGTGTTTCTGAAAATTTATTTGCTCCGCTATTACGGTACAAGTTCTGAATGAAAAAAATAATATTCATGATAATGTAAACACGATAAATTTGAAGAAATAAATGTATGGTCGGCATGCAATGACTTGCTATTGAGTTATTAGGAGCGGGCGGCGGCGCGGGCGGCGGCGCGGGCGGCTCCGCGCGACAGCTGGCAATCGTGTAAAATATATCTGTTTTATTCACTCGTAAAAATGTTAACAACTCTTTTATTAAAAATATGTGAGGTCTGCCTACGTGACGCGACGTGATGCCACGTACGTCGTACATACCACGCGTAAGAGGGTTTCTAAAAACAATTTGAAGATTCACGGGCCCACGCCACGCATTGTTGAAGTAATCGAATTGAAAATTGTTTGCACGACTTATTGAATTCTATGTAGCAATAAACCTGAAGCCTTATTATCGTATTGTACTCATACACTGAGACGTTTATTGCAAACAATAACAGTAAAGTAAGTAGGTAGTGGTATCATAGATGGAAAACTATTTTGTGGCAAAAAAACAATTTACTTTTGTGAGGATAACATACAGTTACACATGGTATCTAAATGTAAGCTATGTGCCTACATGAATATTCACAGTGGCGCCCAACTTTCACGGTATAAAATGAAGTTATTTAGGGAAATATATTGACATTAACCTAAGTTAATTGACATAAGTAGAATCTCAGTAGAGTTTCAGCTTATTTATTTTATGCTTCAATTTGCCTGGACTAAGAAGTTTTTTCTCGTAGCTAGACAATGGGGGAGGCCTATGTTCAGCTGTGGATGTCTCATGGCTGATATGATGATGATGATGAACTTGACAATTACTGGTCTGTTAGTTATCAATTACTTTGCAAATAAATATTATTATGTATTCGGAGTCTGACGTTATCATGTCGCTGTGTAACATTCTCAGTGTATGCTGGGTGCACGCAAAGATGACGTGTCCTATTCAGCAAGGTTAACTGACACCAGCTCGACGATGTCTCCCGCGGCCTCTATGTTCTCTCTCTTTCATTCACTACGGTATCGCGTGAGAAGGTTGCTACTCAGCCGACCAAGTTTGTATAAGGCCTCATTCGCACAAGAGCTTTTTAAACGGATGTTAAAAAAGCGTTCAAATACAACAAATCCACTCCCAAGTATATGTTCACACGACAGCGTTTATAAAACGCGACGCTTTTTTATCGAGCAGTGTTGCATTTTAAATTTTGGGCGTTGGGAATATAGTATCTGGCAATCCATTTGTAGTGTATGAACGCTTTTTTAACGTATGTTAAAAATACTCTCGTGGGAATGAGACCTAAGTGCATACAAAGGCAGTGCCGATAATGTCGATTCATGGCGCTGAACAAACCAGATGAACGCTCGCTTGTTCATGTCAATATTGGCTCGCTCGTGCCACAACCGCGTAGCCGGGGCGAGGAGCCTGCAGAGGGAGACACCACCCGATACAAAACATTGTGACAAGACGTTGTAAGGACATTGATTGCAATGATAGTTTGTACCATCAATTTAAGATAATAAGTCACTACCGCCTTAGAATATATGACTAATTTCTTTCAGTCTGCTAATCTAAACACTATAAATTTATGACAAACATTCACGATTAAAATAGGATGAACATCCTTAAACTTTAACTAAGAGCTGTACCATAAATCAATCTATCACTACAAACGCACACATTGACAATTTCTCTATTAAATTGATTGACACATTGATAGCACGTATAGTGGATACACACACACATCGATAATGTATAAGACCCTCCCCTCATCTATGTTGCTCTAAGGTTTGCATCAATAACTTCAATGCACAGTGCACACTTCTATTATGCATTTTATTAGTCAGGCGCAGCACAGACGCCTGTGTCGTGACACTCTCATATTTACTGCTATTCAAACCCACAAACTATGAAACACATGTAAGTATCATGATTTACGCTGCATAAATGCAGTGTACATATACCTACAATGGGTACATTGCTTTGTAGTCCCTGGCCAGTGTCCGTGCGGACTGGGTAATTAGTGTGTTTGTGTTTACGCAACATTTATTTCATACCACTGAAATGCAAAAAATATTAAGCGCGATTTACATGCAAAGATTTCTTAACGTCTGATATATGGTATGACTGTAAAATAGTATTGTTATTTATAAGAAAATATGCCTTGTTATTAAAGCAACTGCATGTTTATATGACTCAGTGTATTATATTTATGGAACAAATTGATATATTTTAAAAATGAAATGGAATTTCATAAAAACACTACATGACACTCATAAATAGTCCAGTTCTATAACGAATTCATGAAATCGTATAGTAAATAGTTATGGAGATTATTAATACATATATTTAAAATCCTCTACGTTTGCAGGAGTTTTTATAAATCGTGTTATAAAAGCAGTTACCAAAAAATGCACCAAAAAGTGTTTACTAGCCATGATGAGATACGTTTATTACTCGTAAAAGTATCACAAACGAATGTTGTGTAAACTCCGGTTTTATAGCGGTCCAACATCCAACCCTCTTGTTGATGAGCTGGATGCAGTAAATTAATAAAAAAAGTTGGATGCTTTTAATGTATCGGTTACGGCAGCCGCGTAAACAACCCGCCCCGAGGGGCCCTACCAGTGTGACCAGCCCAGAGTGGCGAGACTGCTGGAAATAAATAAACAACTGAGCGAACTCACAAGGGCTTATTACCTCTGCAGTACCTAAATTGTTGTATTTGATTGTAAAGGAAAACAATTTAATTTAGAAATAGTGCAGATTAGATATAAGATAGATAAATAAGATCTGTCGCATTAGGCTAGAATAAAATAAATACAACATCCCGAGATACCCAGCAAGTCTTGTTGGAAACTAAGCACAGCTTTGACTAAGTCTGGTACTATAATGTTGATGAAACAAGCACCTATGTATAATTTTTGTAAAAAAAAAATGTTGGAATGGGCTAAAATCTTCAAGTCAAATCAAAGCAACTGAGTTTACTTGGCAAAACGCTTATAATAAGCTAACCAGTTTCATCGAACTTTGGTGTTCCTACTAATTATTACATGATGTTCAGTTCAGAAAAACCCCTTAGGACCGTAGTAGGCGCCGTTTGTAGTTCGTTGCCGCCGCCGCCCGACCAAGCACGAAACCTTCCCACAATATATTTAAACATTTACGATTATGATACACTTTATTATACCTTGTTTACTAAACGAAACCCTCGTGTTTATTCAATATCGATAAACTAGCGGAACCAATTATAGGAACAAATATTATCTGCCGATAGAGGGCGCCGCGAGCGGCTGTGACGAATATCTGCTGTTTGTTCGCGAGCTCGTAACGTTACGCTTTATAATAAACACAAACAAATATATGTCTACTCTATGTACCGTAATTTCATTTTATCTACACTAATATTATAAAGAGGAAAACTTTGTTTGTTTGGTTGTAATGAATAGGCTCAAAAACTAGTGGACCGTTTTAAAAAACTCTTTCATCATTCGAAAGCTACATTATAATAATAATAAATAATAATAATAATAAATAATAATAATAATAAATAATAATAATAATAAATAATAATAATAATAAATAATAATAATAATAAATTTCACTGAGTAACATAGGCTATATTTTATCCCTGTATTCCCAAGGGAACGGGAACTACGCAGGTAAAACCGCGCGGAGGCAGTTAGTATGTAAGATACTGGGCGTCGCTAAACATATATCTACATCGATAACAATAAACATTAAATAAAAAGAGAAAGATTATCTTAGTTTTTGTTCAGACCTGTAGTACTTATTGCGCATTTTTATCCCATAAAATTAATGGTTCTTTTCCAACTGCCAGGACTAAAAAAATACCTTACTGTTTTCAACTTTTCAAAAGACGAGGGATATCCATAGATTTAAGTTTATTTTAATACAGTCTGTGAAACTTATCGAGCAAAAAACTAATTCACATAAGCTACTGACAGAATATCATTACTTATTCCCTCTTATTTTTTAGCTGAAAATATATTGTAGAATTTTGGAGTGAAGGATAAAGATTTAAGGTTAGTTTTTAATGGGTCCGAGAGAAATGAGGCTTGAGATGAGGGTCGGTCTGCGAGTCAGTGCGTTGAACCAAACGCTAGGAATTTGCAGTATTTTTTGCAGAGACTTAAAGGGATAAACTAAATTAATCACCCGTGTCTGATTCTAATACAAATGGAATGGGAACGTACCTAAGAGTATGTGCTTTTCAAATTCGTGTATATCTTTACACCGCCTTCCAAGGAGCTGGCGAGGTAACCAGATATTTTATACTCTCTAAATAGATTTAACGTAGGGTTCAATGTTTGTCATGAGAAGAAATTTATCCACGATATGTGATGTATAAGTAGACATTAGTTAAAGACACTAAACCTAGTGATTTTATTCCGTCCGACCCGCTGCCTTTTGTCAAAATATCTATTTAACGAGGCTACTATCTTTTGTGATGCTTTCACATTCACCCACTATCGGCTAGAAGTTGGTGCGATATCATTATAATAGACATTAAGGTCTATATCGTCGTATCTACTCATATTTGAATAGAGACTAACTAACGAGATCGTTGATTTACTTGATATATTTAGATATATACACAGATAAACAGACAGTCCCTTTTGCAAAGTTTATGTTCATTCTGCATTATTGATAGGATGGTAAATAAATTGAAATAAATATCGTTGTTTGTCATTTACTGGAGCACCCAGGACATTCATTTATGTGCATGACCATGTATATTTAGTAGGTACCAACACTAGCTATCAGAGTTATCATAATACATGTTCCATTAGTCCGAACACAACAACAACTTGTGTAGTATCAGCACAAATTTCACGCTATAATAGGGATCTTATATATCCTATTGTAGGAGGGTATATCACTTTCTTACACAAATAAGTGTTTGTGTCCATTGACTCCACGTTGCCTGATGAAAAGCAGTCAGCGGAGTCTCATAGTGGTGGCCATCATCCCACGCCGGGATAGCCATGTGGTATGATGCCCCATGACGGCCTAGAGAAAAGCTTTTTCACACCCTACTTAAAGGACCCAGGATCATAAGTAGTATAGTATGAGAGTTCGTTTTATCCCGTCGGTTGTAGGTGTCGGGCCGGGCGCGCGGGCACAAAGCCGCTCGTCACCGCACCATTCACTACCAATTTATTTTCTCTTGTGAACTAACTACAGCCACATGTCGCCCCTCGGACAGACGACGTATCTGATGTCGCGATAACATGCTCAGGTCAGTCACACTCGTATTATTAATGTGAAAATAAGTTTTTGAAGGTTTATTGCAACAAGCACAAATATTTAATGACGATAATGCTTGGTTTCTTGGTGTGAAAAGACTAATTTTCTCAGTAAAAGTAACTTTTCAGCCGCTCAATACGTTAACAACTCGATTGATAAATTTTAATATTCCTAAAATAGTTATACCATACATCTGACAGCTGTCTCGTAGCGTTTCGTAGCACCTCGTAGAGGCACCTACGTGAAATCATGCATACTTACTTAGTCACGTATGTGTAAAATACTACTTGTAAACAGTAGCGATCTTCTTATGAATCAATGTATTCTGGACTAACTATGGAGCTATGGAAAATGTACATATTATAGAATGTCGAGTACCTACTCAGCGAGTGAGCTCTCGGTGTGCAAGACGTGTCGACTCTATCCCACAGGTGACATATTTGTGCTTTTAATTATTGTATATTTCTGTATTACATTATCTATTTATTTATTTATTTTATCAAATATTCCTCATTTTGGAATATTCAAAATAAGGTCACTTTATTATATATTTCTGTCAACACATCAGCATCGTTACACATATTGGAAAACTATGCAAATACGTGCGCCTCGCTATAATGAATTCAGAAATGAGATTAACGGGACGACATCAAACCCCCCTCCCTACCCCCCACTTCCCCTGGCTGGTCACATAGCAATATAAATAGATTACGGACCCGATGCGTGATTACGCGCTGTTTGTGTGTACGTCCGTTTTCATTACATAGTCATTTATTATATCGACGACGGAAATCATTTCGAGCGGGAGTGTCAATATTTATTTTCCAAATTCTACCTAGTTTTGTACTGACTTTAAAGATCGCGTTAGGTAGGTAGGTACCAACGATATTATATAACTTATTTGTCCGTCTGTCCTTACCGCTGTTTCTAGACAGTTGTATAAGAGCATCGGGCTCTAAGAAATTTAGTAATTTCACCGCCTTCAACCTTCGAAATACAGTTAATCACATTGGTATGTAGGTATTTTTATTACAATTCCTTAAATGCTCAATAAGTTAAGTGTGGCATTAAATATTTACCGATCATTTAACTATCAAAAAACTTTAGGTTATCGAAGCATACTCATAACAGCCACCATGATGAACAAACGTATCAATATTGTTAAACCAGAAATAAGAAATGAAACAGTTAGCGACGTCATGAGACCTTTACGTTTTCTGTACCCGTTCTCACCCTCGGTAGCTGCATGTCTCCAGCTCCGCTCCTGGTTCTACTACCAGCTGTACTTGGTGACCACTCCGATCGCATCGACAGCTTCCATATGGTACCTCATGATCCTCATGGGAGCCGATATGGAACCCGCACTGTTGAACATCATCGGCTTGATGTTCATGAACTGGGTGTTCCACGTGTTATACACGATACGAGTGCTGGTGCGTCCGACGCAGAATAAAATTAAGAAATTGATCCAAGAGATTGAAGAGCTAAATCGGGAAATGAATGCGATATGTTCTCAGCGTAAAAAGCTAAGTTCGCTAAGCAGAGCCTGGGCTATAAGTATGGTGGTGTACCACACCGCGACGACCATCGCATATATACATATATGTCTGGAAGTCGAGGTGTTCGATTGGGGGATCGACGCCACACTAATAACATCCCTGGCGTTTATAAGTTTGATCCAAGATTCGGAGATAGTTTGCGTGTGTTGCTTCACGTGGATCCTGTCGTCCAAGGTGGCGAGCTTCGTGGAGTACGTGCAGGCTCTGCTGCGGGACGGCGGGAGGAGCAAAGTGCAGTTGGATATGCTATCTTGCTACAGAAAAATGCTACATATATTGAAACGAATCAACAGTATTTGGCAGACGCAGGTAAGAATTTAACTATTTTGTTTTAATAAATAGCTCGAGAATAGTAGCATGACGGTATACCTTAAAAAAGTGTTTCTTTTACAGATATATATAATTCTCATTTTCAATTACTACTTCGCATTGAGGAGCATTTTATCTCTTATTATAGAGAGTCGGAATTATGTCAACGTAAGTATGTGATGACTTGTGGCGTTGCCCATCTCTTTGTTGCTGTTCAAATTTAATAGGCACAGTGTTAATTTTTGTAAAGTATATACGTCAGTGGCCGAAATTAATATTTTAGAACCCTGAGACTTGTTAATTTTTCTCAAGTTTCTCAATTCTATGTCTCTTTCAAAAATTATATGTAGTGTCCCGTGTCTGCATTGCACGTAAGGAACGTAGATATTAATATGGTGTAATTGAAAAACAATGTTTAACGAGATAACCTTCCTCTTGAATTTATCAACCTACTTGTTGCGTAGCTTGAAAGTACCTAAGCGACTTTGTTTTACTGCTGCAATGAAACCATTGTTGTTGATGGTGACGATATGATGGTGGTAGTTGGTAGCGTGGTTCCCAGGTGACGTCGGCGCTGCACGTGTGCCTGCGCGTGGCGCTGGCGCTGCGGCACGCGGTGGTGTTCGTGGCGCTGGGCGCGGCGGGCCGCCTGCTCGCCGCCGGACTCGGCGCCGCCTACTCGCTCGCCGTCACGCTCAGCGTCTCACACCTACCTGGTACACGTAGATTAAGTTTCAGTTTTGAGATGGTGTTGCGCTGTCTAGATTTCTGTTGGTCGATGGTTATTGTCTGAAAGATGAGATGATGTACACCTACCTGGTTGCTACAAGAAACTCAAGATTCAGTTCTGATAGGTAGGGTGTTGCGCTATCTAGGTTTTTGTTGGTCGATAGTTATTGTCTGAAATGAGATGATGTAAAAAAGAATAATTGCTGAGTTTTTTTTTTTTTACTCCTAAAAACTAGAGATGACGTAGACTCCCACCTGATGGAAAGCAGTGATGCGATCTTTGTTGGTAAGGCGCACTAGTTTTTAGTTTATTTCCGGCTCTTCTCAGAAAAAACAACCACCTAGCAGTCGACGTTTCATAAGTGTCTGTGAAGGATTATTTCATAATTATTTGGTTTTTGGCTTTTCTTTTATATACTAAAATTTTAAACTCAAAAAAAAAGATGTCGCCTTAAATGGTGCTCCGAAGGCAGCGGTATCTGTTTCTGTTAGTAAGTACCTAGCTCGATACCGTGTCGTAGCAACTGTCTACGTTGCGTATAACATATTTGTGATCGTGTACCGCTATTCTGTCCGATTTAGTGACCATATTTGACTCTTTTATATGTTAACAACTTGATTAAATATGATAAAGGATTATGTTGGTACTGCACAGAGCCAGCTCGCACGGTGGGGTGGTGCATGGTGCGCGTGGGCTCGAGCGATTGGTCGCGCGGGCGGCTGCGCGCGCACTACGCGCTGGCCGTGCGCGGCGCGCTGCCTCTCCGGGCCTGCTCCGCGCTCGCCGCCGCCGTCATACTCGCCATACAGCTGGGCGTCAACATGTAGGGTACCGAACCAACTTACTCCACTTATTAACAACGATAAGGAAAAACGACCCACCAGGCTATTCAATACATAACATGAAATCGCAGCAGACCTATTCAGAAATGGCGTGACGATCAAGGTCACTTCTCAAAACACCCAGCAGAGTTCAAAACCGATCTTTGGAATAATAAAAGGGGGCGGTTAAAAATTATGGTAGGTACTCAGTTAAATAATAATAACAGCACTATGTACAGCACTATGTGTGTATGTGCACTATGTATGTAGTACCCGCCTGCCTCGCTACCATCATCAAGTTGAAGATCAGCCAGCAAATACATGCGTGTTTCAGAACCTATGGTGTAGACAACCCAAGCTAAAACTCACACCTACCTATAGGGATAGCACTTTAACACTACAATAAAATATGTCACTATATAAATTTGATTGTTTTATTCGTCTATAACCCTATCCTTGCTTCCCACGAGGCCTGTAATAACGCATCTAATATTTATTATCGGCATTTTTCAAAACTAATTCAGTGAATTTCCTTAACAATAGATTATACCTTGAAACCCAACCTGTATCGAGTCACGCGCCCTTTACAACGCCGCTCACGTGCTCTCGCGGGCCCTTCTTTACCGCAGGACGTAAAAGCCATCTGTCCCCGGACCTTCAAGTCCATTAAAAATATAAAGCAGGATATATTTTGTTATTATTAACAGCTATATAAGTTACACATAGATTTTAAACTAACTAAAGCTTGTGCTGTTGACAAATACTATAAATTGTTTTACTACTTTAAAATCTATCCATATCTAGATTATTGTCTCAGACAAAATATAGATTTTTATGGACATAAATGTGACTTGAGTGAGAATCTTCAAATGTCAGGGTAGCTTACCTTTTCACCGCCCAGAACGGTTTTAAAAAGCTTCTCCAATATACATATTAATATACAGCGCGTCCTACGCGTGGCTTTACCCGCATAGTTCCACGTGTTTATCAGAATATTGGGATAAAATATAGCCTATTTTTCTCCACGGCCGTAGCTAGGGAGGGCATTGTGGGGCAATGCCCCACCTAGAAATCACAATGCCTAAAACTACGATCAAATTGTGACTCCCTATAAAAAACAAAAACACAACATCATTATTTACATTACCTACCTACCAGTAACCAAAGCTGCCCTACCTCAAATTCGACTCTAGCTACAGGCCTGTGTTTCTCCCTGATAATGTAGCTTTCCAGTGATGTCAGAATTATTTAGATCCTACAATTATACAGATCGGTGCTCTTTATAATAATAGACTAGATGAACTTTTTAGCTAGGTAATTTGAGGGCAGATATCTGTTGGTACAATTGAAATGCAACAATACAAATAAGCGATAAACCCGGCTTGGGCCGACACTCGGCGGGGCACGTTCGAACACTATTAATATCGTAATGTGTGGGACGTGTGTCGGTTTGTTTGTGTTCCATCTATCTGCATAACACGGAGATATGAGCTACATTCCTCGCTGACAATCGTTATGCATAATTGAATGACTATTGCAACTCTCCTCAAATTCGATGAGAATAAGGGTTCAATAACCATTTCATTGTGATTGTATTCAAGCTCATTATACTTTAAATGGTGTAATGACTATATTTACTTGAACGAATTATATCAGATTAGGTAACATGTAAATAAGGTCCCTTGAAAAATGTTATTTATAAATTTATTTTTGACATTTTAATAACGTTACTTTTCCATACTGTCACTTGCATACAATCTCTTGCCATGTCTTCCTCAATTTTGCTAGGTATATATAAGGTGACCATACGTCCCGCTTTCAGGCAGACTATCCCGCTGTCCCCAGCAAGGCCGACTTTGTCCCGCTTTGGGAAACAGACCAAACGATAATTTAAAATGTAGGTACTTTTCCCGTTCAAAATGTGTGGTACGTAGGTACGGCGCATCTCACGAGAAGGCAGATTACGAGTGATAAATCAACTGAACTGTACTGAATTCCACACTTACCTATCTAAAAACAAGACCCGATATTTTACAACGGATTTGTTCAGCCGACAAATACAAAACTACGAAGTCACGCTAGTACTGGCGCTTAGTAAGCCGTGCGTACTTAATATTTTGTGTAATATTACTATATCAGTGCTAAGCTTATTTTGGGTTATCCATCTGTTAGCTATCTTCTATCTATCCATAACAATATTAAATGCGAAAGTAACTTTGTCTGTCTCGCTTTCACGCTGAAACTACTGAACCGATTTAAATGAAATTTGGTTCACAGATAGTCTAGCTAGAGCCTGATAAAGGACATAGTCTACTTTTATCCCGGGAAAATGGAATATCTCACGGGTACGCGAATGAAACCGCGGGGAGCCACTAGTAATAAAATAAATGTAAAACAAAAAAATAAAATCCAAAAATGTCCCGCTCTGGCAAAAAAAAATTATGGTCACGTTAGGTAGGTGTATAACAAAGATGAGAACCAAAGATTAATGAATTCAATAGTAAACAAAGATAAATGAGACGGGTGAATTTTAACTTAACCTTAAACCTTTTTTGTTTGAGAGACTTAATTAAATCTTTAAAAGTCATCTATTTAGAGTTTCTTGAACTTATTAAGCAGACAGACGCACACGCACGCCGCCGCGCCGGGTCGGTCAAATACAAATATTGTGGTGAATATCTCGAGTAATAATAGCGCGCGTCGCGTCGTGCGGACGCGGAGGTACCTACGTGCGCACGAGCATTATTCGCGCGGATGATTTGCGACCGTAAACAACGAAATGCTGATCGATTATAATTAATGAATGTTCCAGTGTCGGCCAACGTAAACTACTATTTTATTGTGTGTTGTGAACACACAACACACTGCGCGTGTAAATCATCACAACGATTTATTTTGACATAAACTATAAATACATTTAGTTCACTCATGTATTGTTGATCGTGTGGCTTGTAGTATTTAAGGATGTACCACATTAACGATAGGCGAATAATCGTCCGGTATTAATAAAACAATAATATCCAACTACCCTCAAAACAAATAAAAAAATTATCCTAGGTCAATGGACACTTAATCCTGTGGAAAATCAAATCGAAGCGAAGAGCAGGCCAACCAGAAATAAAAAATGAAAATGTTTTTTTATTCAAGTAGGCCTTCACAAGCACTTATGAATAGTCAGACTCTAACGTTTGGTTCGGAAGGTTGGTTTTGCTGAGAAGAGCCGGCAATAAACTCAGCAATTACTCTTTTCAAAACAAACTTGGAAGATGGTCTAAGACTATTATTTATAAAGGCAACAGTAGGTGGACTGTATCTAATATTATTTATTAGACCGGCTCGGCTCAGCTCGGTTCGACTCGGCTCGACTCGACTCGGGTCGCGACACTCGCAGACGTTACCCAAATCCGACATTTAGCCGAACGGTAACGGCGACGTATAATTTTCTTGAACTCACGGCTCATAAAAACATGAAGGTAAATATTTTCATCCTTCAGCGGAAACCAAATTAAATCAGAATATTTTTTCTTCAATCAGGCCATTACACACACATATGAACAGTCACTCTTATGCTCGGTTCTGAAAGTTGCTTTTATTGGGTAAAGCCGGCAATAAACTACTAAATACTAATATTATTTGGTTTGGTTTGTTGCCGACTCTGTATAAATAAATGAGTTAATAGTTATATGCTTTTATTTGGATAGATATAAATAGTTAACAGAATTGAAGATTTTATGCTCGTCTTTTGCTTCGTCTACATTCTTAAGCATATCTATACAGCTACCAAGGCTGTTTGGTTTTATACATTTTGCATCGAAGCATTTTTTAAATATCCCCTTTTTTGTATGTTGTATCGTAGTTAACAATATTTATATTTGGGAAACTTGCCAATGGCATGCGTAGTATCTCCAATGTTATGTATTGGTTTGTAAAAAAACGGTCGTAAATACAAAAATGTTGCTGTTCACTTCGTCCGATAACAAATACAAATAAGTTTGCCATTTTTATGTTTGAATGATCTCTTGGCACGCCTCCTAGTTTTTATGATACGTGAGTTCGGGAACTATTTGATATAATGTCCACAAGCGCGCGGCGTTGGTTCGTCCCGTCGCGTGCCATTTACTACTCCATTCCCTAAACCAATGATATTTATTAAGTCCCAGACCTATTAAGAGCCTCATCAGTGCCAAAACTAGACAAAATATTGGTCATCTAATTGATGTTAAGAAGGACAAATAAGTAAGCGTGCGATATTCAATACTGAGAAAGTAATCTATACTAATATTATAAAGAGGAAAGATTTGTTTGTTTGTTTGTTTGTTTGTAATGAATAGGCTCCAAAACTACTGGACCGATTTCAAAAATTCTTTCACCTTTGGAAAGCTACATTATCCCCGAGTAACATAGGCTATATTTTATCCCTGTATTCCCACGGGGACGGGAACTACGCGGGTAAAACCGCGCGGGGGCAGCTAGTAGTCAATACATTAGTAGCTTGATACTTAAAGTAGTCGCACTTTTTTATTGTATTCTTAATTTATATGACAAACATCAGTATAAAGCTCTCTAAAATTACCAAATTATGGATTTCAAATTGTAAAAAAACATGCTTGGGTATGTGGTTCCTCTCTGTTGAAAGTTAACTTCCGAATTTGTAGTTGATATCATAAACAGAAGCGATGTTCTTATGCGGCTTCCTATATAATGGCAATTTTAAATAACCCCTACTTGGTGTAAAATAGCAAGATAGTCGTTTAGTGACAACAAACATGTCGACATGTCGACCTGCTGGGTCGGCCGGCGGGTCGGTGCGGGACGGGACGTTACTCGATGACGTACGATAATATTGTTCTTTGCACATCAATATTGTTACCGTAATGCTTTTAGCGGCGAGCCTATCCACCGCGGAAGAGAATATTAGTGGAAGTCACGTGGCGCGCAGGTTGTATAGGACGGATCGAGTGGTCAAAATGTCCATCTCGTAACAGTGCGTATTTGTTTACCACTCCTGAGTCAGGAATCCTGACATACCACCGGTAAAATGTATACAACTGCTAGCGTTATCACACTCTTTAAACAGCTAAAACTCTTGTGTTAGTATAAGTTTGAAGCCTGTTTTAGTTCGTTGGTATAGTATCGTTATAAAAGTTAGTGTTGTGTTGATTATTGTACTAATTAAGCCCGTTTTGTTGCATTTTCTTGGACCCTACTACCTACCTACTGAAAACACTCCAACATTTTCTATGTTCGCGTATGGCGGAATAGTCACAGCCCAAAATATATCACGTGACTACCGAAGGCGTATCTTCGTCGCACCTCCACTTATTTTCTTTTCTCCGTGCTTGTAGATCATTGTTTATATATGCGCGCCATACTTCATGCCTGTCGTGCGTTGTCCACTGCCCACTGCCCACTGCCCACAGCTCGCCGCCCACCTAGCAGCGCCATGTGGCGCATATATACCGGCACAATCATTTATTAACGGCCTCTTCCGTGATTACATATGTCATGCGTACGGCACCAATTTGCATCGGAAAATACTACTTATACCTACAACGCAAATCTGTACTAATATTATAAAGAGGAAAGATTTGTTTGTATGTAACGATTCGAATAGGCTCCGAAACTATGGGATCGAATTGCACAATTCTTTCACCAATAGAAAGCTCCGTTATTCATGAGTAACATTGGCTATATTTCTTCTAGAACTACGGAACTACGCATGTAAAACCGCGCGACGGCGGCTAGGAAATAAATATTTTAACTAAGTTTTGTGCTAGCCTTGTACAAAATCATAAAATAAAGATTGGCAGCAAATAAATTATTATCCAAAAGACGTAAACGCTTCAGCATTTCTATCACAATCTATTTACTACCGCGTTACACAACGAAAATAAAGTTAGGAATGCAATTTATCTTATAGAAAATATCTATAACAGATGATCCCTCGCGATGGGTCGTTTATCAAAGCCGCGACCGCATCCGCTGCACAATTTATTGAAACAAAGTAGCTTTGCATAAATCAATTTAGAACCCTCTCCGTCCCTCTCGGTCCCTCCCGGTCCTCTGCCGGCCCTCGCCTGGGTCCTCCAGCGGTGATCATACTACTTAGTGACAGCTCAGTTACTTACTCGAGACTTTCCGATAGTCCCGTACTTAGTCGATTGCACCTAGAGATGGTCTTATAATAACTAATCTGTTTCATTTATAATTGCATGGATAATATTTATGGATTTCTTTGTATTCTTCAGTTTCTGAACAGACTATTTATGGTATATGTGCTCCTCTAGATAAGGTTGTAGCGAGGCTGACGAAAATGTTATTTATCGAACGCCAAATACAGTGTCCCCGAAATCATTAGCTATCATAAGTCTAATGTGCCAGTAACTCAGCTTTCTGATTTACATGTATGTGTGTGCATGTGCAAGTTTTAATACGCCTACATTTAGTGCCATTTTTGTAACAGTTGTCTAAATGTTTATTACCCAGATAGAAACTTTCCCACATCTGGTGTCATTTTCCACAGACAAAAAAACAAATAGCATGTTGTCTTAACGGGCGTTACCTAAGCACTTGATATACCTACTGATTCAAGTATTACAATGTTCCAAGAAACAGATTATTTATTATATTCAGCACATTAAACATCTGCTCACATATATTATTTTATTTTATTGCTATTAGCTTTCGCTCCGCGGTTTCACGTGCGAAATTGACTTTAGGTACTCCTTATTTTTAGGGATTCAAAAATAATTTGTTAGACAATTTGATGATCTATACTAATATTATAAAGAGGTGACGTTTGTGAGTTTGTGACGTTGCACGGTAATCTCTGGATCTACTGAACGGATTTTCGAAATTATTTAACCAATATATAGAGTTATTGTGGAGTGTCATAGGCTATATTTTCTCCCCTTATTCCCACGGGAACGGGAACTACGTGGGTGGAAACGCGCGGTGGCAGCTAGTAATTTAATAATCATTTTTTTTTAAATATACATGTTAAACGAAATACGCTGCATAAAAATCTTAAAATTAGAAACTTTGAGCTTCATAATCCTTTTTGTTTTATTCAAATACGACCATTTTTAAGTTAAGGGATATACAGCCACTTGAAAAACCTCAAAAAATTTGGCATATTTTTTTGATCCCTTAATTTTTTCCACTAGTTTATCAACAGATAGATAGATAAACCAACTCCATAAAGCTTTAGTGAACTTGTATGACAGACACATGGGTAACTTTTCAAGTGATACGAGCAATGGCTTATAGAGTGACGTTATCGACAATAGTTACAAATCCAGCGCGTGGTGGGTGCGGACTGTTGATCCTCTCAACGGCTTAAGGCCTCTTCTGCGGGCCCCAGTACGTTACCATTTAGAGGTGTGATACCCACCATAATCATAGTCGCAATAATAAATTAGCCCTTTAAAAATAATTTTGCGGTAGGTAATTTGATTATGATTTTGTTATATATTTAACTGTATTAAATCTTGGGATCCCTTTGGTGTACAAAAGGCAAATAATATTGAATATTAATTAAGATATGTTGTTGCTTTATAATATTACCGTGTGCATCGTAAATTCGTTCTTTTTGTTAGGTATATATTGTTCCATAAGTGACTTGATCGTGTTTTCCAGCAATGATTTTATAGAATAGCTATATACTTAGATATGTACAAGTAAATCTATATAAGTTTCTTCGATGCTGAACAGAAACAACAGTAACTCCATAATATAATTTACTTAATACTATTAAATTCAACCTTTATAATCGTACATTTGCATTTTGACGTTTCAAATGAACTCTATATTAATTTCCACTCGGTCCGTTATCATTTCAATTCGCGAAATCTTGTCTAACGTCTGTCAGGTTAGTGGCTTGCCTTGCCCTGTGAATAGGTGCTGTGGTTTATAAGCATAGTTCATGTGGTCCTTAGAAGTATTTACTACAATTAGGTACATGTCCAGACTTAAGCTTGTGTCTGTGGAATGTTTTCACAACAACAAAGTACTTACCAACTATTTTCACTATGTTTTCATTCTTCAATCACTCCCACATAGCATAGTTATTCTACTCCTGCTGTGAATGTGAAAGTCTGAATGTTTGCGTTTCAATTTAAGTTCATGAATAAGAATTATTGAGTGGAAAATATATGGGTATAACTTTAAAAAATGCTCTTTGTAATATGAAAATAAAATTCATATTTTATTTCTACAACTTTAATTAGCAAGTTGGAATATTTTACACTATTTATGTATTCACTTTAGATTACACCAGTATTATTCTGTCTAAATGTTTTATAAACAACATATAAAGCTTACAGTGCCGAAGGGCACAGTAATATAGCACTAAACGGCTGGCCAGGGGGCAGGCAGGTGATTACTAAAAATCAGTCGGAGCGGAAAAGCGATTCAGCGCAGATTACTAACACAATAGAGGGCGCCCTACCATCCCTCGCAGGTACAAAGGTAATCGTGACCTCGATCACTCAGCGGCTCAAAGCGCTGTCCCGTCAGCGCTCGTACAATCTGCGATTACGTCACTATTTCGATTCACCTTACAAATTATTATTGCGTGTTGTTTGTTTACATCAATTAGTTAATTTACGTTTTATAGTAATACCGATTTATTTTAGTACAATTTATTTGCGATCTGTGTGTTTATTTATTTATGCTCTAACTTTGTCTTTAACTACGCAATAATGGTTTACTGCTGACGTTTGTTTATGGGATTGCAGCTGCATTTGTAGGTATCTAAATATTTTTATCTCAATTGAAGTTAATGTAAATACTACTTGCCTTTTCTCCGCCGTTCGACGACTCTGGCCATCATCGATTAACTAAACAATGTATTCATCATAATCGTCACACATCACTGCGCCACGTGGCGGTGGCGTGGCGGTGACGTGACCCTCGCCACAGCCACACGAGCGCACCGCATCGTATAGACACCTAATTATCTAACCTATTTAAACGCATGTAGGCGAACTCCGCATACATAATGAAACATCTTCCAAGTTCTCAATTACAACAAACATGCTTGAATAAATAATTGTCCAACCAAGTTGGCTGTAAAGTCAACACGCTGTGAAAATATCAGATCATTACGATAACATATGGTAATGTATTGTTGTAATAACCATTTTTGAGTCGCCGCAGTCGGTTAATGCGAGCCACGCCACGTCTCTGCGTCGTACTGTGTCTGTCACGGCGCTTTTCATCTGAATTTTCTTATTTATCACAAGCGCAAAATATATAAGGTTAACTAGCGGACCCGGCACACTTCGTTCTGCCCACCAGCACCACCTACCGGGTCCAAATTGATGTATTATACATAAAACCTTCCCCATGAAATACTCCTTAACTTGGTGAAACCGGATGGAAATCTGTTTAGTAGTTTTTGTGTTCATCGCGTTCAGACAGACAAAACGGACTAAGTATGTTTTACATATGCAGACGTTGCCGCGTTGTTTTGCCATGTATATTATTTTTAGGAAACATTTTTTTAGGTCAATAAAAATATTTATCTACTAAGTATAAGTGTTAAATATTTATTGAATGTAAAAAAATATTTAAATAATTGTCTTCAAAGAAATTAAAATATTAATAGTTAATAAATCCTTCCATCAGTGTATTGGTAAAAAACAGTGACTTAATATATGTATTGATAAGATATGTATCTATTTTCAAAATATCTTTATTTTTTTTTTTTATTGAACTAAATAATATTTAATTATTTTTATTATAACCGATCGAATGATCGTTGATCGGTTATCGACCGGTGAAGGCGGAAGATAAAATAAAAATCACGATGGTAAAATAGGGGTTGATTGTAAAGGGTTGAAAATTCAGGGTTATATGTATTTACTAATGCTGTATCATAAAAAAAATTAAAAAAAAAAAAAATCAAAAATTGAAAAAAAAAATATTTGGAGTGGCTTACCCTTAACATTTAAGGGGATGAAAAATAGATGTTGTCCGATTCTCAGACCTACCGAATATGGATACAAAATTTCATGAGAATCGGTCGAGCCGTTTCGGAGGAGTTTTACCACAAACTTCGCGACGCTAGAATTTTATATAAGGTTAATACAAAATTTAAACCCACTTATACAATACCACCCTAATTTGGGTTAAAGTTACTGAATCTCAATGCATGTAGGTAACTATTGAAAAATACACTTTTTCATTCATAAGGAAGAACGTTTTACTAAATCATGCCATATACGATCTGAAGTAATATCTACATCGCAATATAGTATGCTCTAGAAACCATAGTGTAGTAACATAGGGGGCTCTTGAGAGCGCGATCCTCGTCCGTTATTGTCCTCGGCTTCCAATTAGCCGGCTCGATCGCCACTCCGCACTAAATTAACAGCCGCCGCCCGGTGGAGGCGCCCGCGCTCGTCGGGAGGGACCATTGAATCCAATTCAAACACTGTTCAACCGGTTTCGTATAACTCCCTATAATAAGCATGAAATGTAAAATCTTCAGCAATTAGCGACATACATGTGGGAGGCATACATGATTTTAAGTTAGTCATCCATGGATACCAAAAGCCTCGCTGAGTTATTTTCTATTGAACTTCTGTACCGTCTTGTTTAGAGGCTACTTATGGCTTTGACTATCATAAGTATCCCATTAAAATTAAATATATGTTTTATTTAAGAAATGATTACTATTAAACATTGCCATTTTCGAAGCGGTAAGATCGATCCGTCTTAATTTTAGCGACATAAAAATTTGATAATATGATTAATCGATTTTAGATACCTAATCGGTATGCGACATTATGGGCTGTTGCAGACACTTCTGCACTAACCAAACTTTAAACTTTTAAACCTACTAACCAAATAAATAAGTATTATAATATACTTGGCCCGGTTGTTGGAACCTTTTTTCATAATAATACGAAACTAATTAAAATAAACAAAAGCAAGCGATGTCCGAGGCGAGACGCCCCCGACGCCGTCCCAGCCGCCGGAGCCACCGGGACCGCTCCTGAACAATATCTTGTACTACAATGGTCGACACTCGATAAATTAATTACACCGCCTGGAACAGTAGTGGAGCCGTCCGTCCGGCCCCGGACACCCGGACATCCGGACACCCAGATACCCGGACACTTGACTCCGCGACAAAGAGCCACGTCCCCGTCCAAATATTATTAAAACCTTTTTGCTTTGTCAACATTTTGACGAAGGCCTCTTTGAAGACATTTATTTTAATTAACATTGTTTCCAAGATTTCATTAAGATCACAATCGCAGGCCGTAAAATAATTTCTAAATTGGTTAAAGACTTATGATAACTGTATTCTTTGAGTTCCGGCAACATTTATGTATAACATCAACAAACTTCTTGTAATAAATAGAAACAACAGCGTTAGTCTTCTTTAAAAATATGACGGGCAGAGAGACAGACATTATGGTTTAGTATTGAGCACACTCGAGATACAGAATCCTAAAGCGTGAGAGCGTTAGAGTCTGACTATTCTTAAGTGTCTGTGAAGGCCTAATTGAATAAAAAACATTTTTCATTTTCATTCATTTTCATTAAAAAAAAAACATCTTCAGTGTCCTGTAGGTAACTCGTAGGTTCGTAGCAAACAGCGTCCGTAGCGTGGCTACGACTCGCTCGCTACAAAACAAATTTACTGTAGATATAGTAAACTCGGCGGTTTGTCTGTGTGCGAGAATAAAACTTATTGTATTTTGTCGTACATTAATCCTTCTAGACAACTTAAGTTTATGCAAATATGTTTCATTTAAATAAGCATTTACAAGCAATTATGAATTGTCAAACTCTAATGCTCGGTTCGGAAGGTTGCTTTTACTGAGAAGGCTGGCAATGAACTCTTTTAAAAATATTTGCTAATAGTCATATAGGTATATGTTTTTGTTAATACATAATTCAAATATCCAATGAATATCCTGGGACATTTTTACACACGGCCAATCAGATTCCAAAGTAAGCTGCAAAGTGAGTTTGTGTTATGGTAACCAAAAAGCTGATATACTACATATACTACGTTTTTAAATACATACTTATATAGATATTTACATCGAGACAAAGAACAAACATACATATTCATACATCCAAATGTTTGTCCTGGATGTGATTCGAACCCACGACCGGCGGCTTCAGAGTCAGGGTCACTAACCACAAAGGCAACTGGCTGTCAATGGAGGGACATAACATACAAAGCAAAGTCAAAATAGGAAAAGGCGTGTAAGATTATGATGAAGATTATGATCTGAGATGAAGACCGCAGCCAAGTAACACTAGTACACATGTAGTGTTGTGTTCCTGCGGTGAGTAAGGTAGCCAGAGCTCCATGAGGAGACGCTGTAGCGGCGGTGGGGGTCTGCTGTCTGTAATAAAGAATGAGTTGTTTTTACTAATATCTATATCTATACTAATATTAAAAAGAGGAAAGATTTGTATTATTGTTTGTAACGAATAAACTCAAAAAGTACTGGACCGATTTTAATCATAATTTTTTCATTAGAAAGCTACATTATCACTGAGTAACATAGGCTATATTTTATCCCTGTATTCCCACGGGAACGGGAACTACGTGGGTAAAACCGCACGGAGGCAGCTAGTAGGTAATAACTTCGTTTACAAGGAGGCGCGAGTAGGCCGGGCCGGGCCGGGCGGCGCAGGGCTGGCACGTGCGGGCGCCACATCCGTCACGCGCCGCGCCGCGTAAATAATCAACTTCCTCCACTCGCCCCCGCCCGGGTCGAACAGACGCTTTATCTTGTCACTATAACTACTCAAACAAACACACAGGGTGCCTATTTAGAAGCCTGAAAGAAAGCATTCGTTTCACACCTCAACATATGTATTAACTATGAGATAGGTATCCGCGCGCGGTTTTACCAGCGTAGTTCCCGTTGTGATATGAGTACGGGGATAAAATATAGCCTATGTTAATCACACATAATGTAGCTTTCGATTGGTGAAATAATTATACAGATCATTCACTAACAAACAAAAATCTTTGATTTATATTTCTATTCCACTTTATAATATTCGTGTAGAAAAACGTAAGCTCGGTAGATACTTGATATGTCCAAAAGACTGTTATTTACAGGATGCAATGCGTTCACCGATGTCAACCTTGAAGCATGAAATATATAGGTACCTATCTATATTAGGTATATTAATTAAATCTGGGAGATATATAGGAATAGACTTTTCACTATGAATACTTGATATGTTACTGTATTCTATATACATATTTACTGTTAATTGTTATAATTTTTACTGTAAATTGGCTGTGACTGTCATGTTCCTTTCGCAATTAGTTGATAAGTAATTGAAGCAGCTGGCTGGTAATGTTCCCATTCTGGGAGTAGGGTAGGTAGGTCCTCGTACCTACTTCAATCTCTCGAGAGCTGCCACACAATAAAAAGCCACTCTGTATATCAAGCCGTCGCGTCGCGTCGCTAACTCGTCCACAAGTTAGCGAACTGCGGAGTAACCCTTCACTTAGTAAGTTATGCCGTAGCGTTATGATAAATGAACCAATTTATTGTAATTGCTTTATGTAATTGAGACTAATTGACTTGTCTAATTTATCTATGTGTGTGTGCCTGTAATTTCAGTTCGATATTTTTGTGTTATGCTGATTGCGCTACTTTTTGTCTTTTGGGGGATGTCAAGTTTTTTGACATTTCTTGGCTTTAGATCTGTTCTTAATAAGTATAAACAATCCTAGATTGTTTCTTTGCATAGGTACCTATAGTAAATTTGATTCAAAACTAAGCTGTGCTTCCTATCGAAAGGGCTATAAGTAGTCTATAGCCGAACATATAGAAAATCTTGAATAATTTACAGTATTGTTATATTGCATGGTGTCGGCGATGCTAATAAATTTAATAATAATAATTAAGTACACATAGTGCAGTTATATTTCAAAATTGTTTTAGTAACGCCATCTATACCAGCTTTGTAGAACTAGCACGCAATGAGATGCAACGCGTTGAGCGTGGGTGAGGTACACCACTACGATCGCGTGCCGGATAACAGTTTCATAATATATCCTACAGATGGCGTTTCTAGTTACATTATGATTATTTTATTCGTATCGTACATTGTATCAAGCTTCCTATCTTTGATCAAATATTAATCAGATTATGGTTTGGTAATTGAAAGATATGTGTAACAAGTAAACTGAGGGTGACTTGCGTTGTAATTATCTTGAATACATTGTTCAATGCTCGGCCTTGTTGATTTGTTTGACATTAATATAATGTACCTTATCAAAATCGTATCTAATTATTGGGTTATTTACTCTTGAGAGGTTGCCTACTTAGTTTTATAAATGTCGAGAAAGTATGGGTAGGGGTTTTAATAGGTCTATCAGTTACAACACGATCAGCTGGACCGTCTGCTTAGTCCGTTCTATACCTATCTTACTTTATCTTTTGTTTTATCAGTTTGATCTTCCTTGTTTTTATACATGCCAGTATGGATAGATACGTAGATAGGCTACATAAGCCATCTTCGGTTGCACCAGCGTCAGACTAGGAGTCAAAGTGGTCACCATGGCCAAAATCGGTCGGACCGATCATCATCATCACATGCCAGTATTCACTCAAATTATCCTTTTATGCCTTATTAATTGATGCAAATAATGAAGTAGTAGGTACCTACCTACTTACATATGGGTACGTGTGATCAACAAGTGAGCATCAAGTGCGAATGTGATGCGTCTCGTTTGAGTTATCAGCGCTGCGGCGGCGCTGCGGCGGCGCTGCGGCGGCGCGGGTCAGGGGGCGCGCTCGCTCGCTGCTATCACGCGCCGATTTATTATATTATCTGTCACGAATAGTGGCACATAGCGACCAATACCACACTACCCCCCCTCATCACATCACCCCTCTCGCCCAAATGTAACGAAACATATGCATGTATTACTTCTTAATAGGTCTCATATTAAGCTTCGAAGAAAGTTGAGAGAATCTTTGTAAAAAAGTAGTGGCTCCTCGCGGTTTCACCCGCTTTCCCGGGGGGTCTTCAATTTTCCCGGGATAAAAAGTAGCCTAATTCCTTTCTCAAGCTAAGTCTATCTGTGAACCAAATTACAATTTAATTGCTTCAGTAGTTTTAGCGTGAAAGCGAGACGGACAGAGTTACTTTCGCATAAAAATAAAATAAGTTAGGATATCTACGACCACAGGAATGTGAGACACACCTATACCGGCATACCTTCAACTCCTCAGAATCCTACATTAACAACGCTGGTGCTCAAACAACAAAATAAATGCATCAACTGGCGGCCGTCGGCTGCGCGTGCACTACTTCCAATCCATTAAATACCTAACAAGCATTGTTCCAACAATCCGAACATTAATTAGGACAATAAGAGTATAAATAGATACCTACTAGGTAATTTATTTATAAGCATTTGTAAATATTGTTACTTTTCCTCAAGAAGAATGTGGTTTGCGACCGCAAACATGACATTTAAAATATTTCGTAATTAACTTGAGGGAAATTTGTTTCAAGTGAGGGAAAAAGTTACCAAGTTTGTATGTATCATTAAAATTCATACTCACACCCTGGAACCGAACTGGTCTCGCACCTTGCGGTTTCAGAGGAGCTTCCTACCGCGGACACTCAGGTTGTGGAATGAGCTCCCCGCTGTGGTATTCCCAATGGAGTACAGCATGGGGTTCTTCAAGAAAAGAGTGAAGAGATTTTTACAGGGTCGGCAACGCGTGAGTGACGCCCTTGGTGTTGCAAGCGTCCATAGCCTACGGTAACCGCTTTCCATAAGGTGGGACCATATGCCTGTTTGCCACCTTAGTGATATAAAATAAGTTAACTTTAATAGCGTGAATCAGTTTGTGCAGAATTGCTCAACTCAACAATGTTTAAGTGAAAAAAATCACCAACGTTATTTGATGTTAGTAAATCGTGACTTTCAAAATAGGTACCTACCTGCTTATTTATTTTATTTTACCTTCACATCATATCCTTGATCAATCTACATCTACACTAATATTATAAAGAGGAAAGATTTGTATTTTTGTATGTAACGAATAAACTCAAAAAGTACTTGACCTATTTTAATAATTATTTTTTCATTAAAAAGCTACATTATCAATGAGTAACATAGGCTATATTTTATCCCTGTATTCCCACGGGAACGCGAACTACGCGGGTAAAACCGCGCGGAGGTAACTAGTCTCAAATAAACTGAATGGGCAATGCTTTTTTAACACCACCTTGTTTTTAAATCTCTAGAATTATATCGATTATGTCATTGTAGCAGATTAAATGTGTTGCCAAGACATGTGTTTATCAGTCGGGGTCGCCGGGGTTGCAGGGGTCGCTGGGGTCGCGTGGGTCGCTCGGAGTCGCCGCGGGTGGAAAATAACAGGATCCGTATCACAACTAACTTGCAAGGCACTAAGAAGGGCTTAATTTTTTTTTATATTATATTCATTTGAAAAAGTTATGTTTGGATTAAGTTGATAAGGATGTGTTGATCTTTTTAAAACAAACATCTTTATTATTAGTAGGAATTAATGTAATGTATACAATTGAAAAGGGTCATTGAGTCGGGGATATTACAGACGCATCTTGTCTTACAAGATAGGTTCATATCTCTGTTAGAGTCAACACATTGGTAAACCCCCTCATATTGAAAATGTTCATACCACACCAGCAGTGTGCACTTACCATCACGTAGACCCTCTGCCGACATAACAGAATTTCGAAAGAATGAACGAAAACAAGTTTTGTTTTGATGAAGACCGTACCTACCTAAAAGATAATGTTTACCCTATTTGAAAATAGTTATTGCCTACATACTCTTACATAATTTTGCCTACTTACAAGAGAGATAATATTATAGATCACAGCAATTCATAACCGAAAATCATATCATTTGAGTATATAGATAACGTGACATGCAGTAGTAACACGGTCGTGCTGTGTGCGCATGTGTGTGTGTGTGTGTGTGTGTGTGTGTGTATGTGTACTCTCTACAAACAAGTCGGCGATAACGAAGCTTATCGAAGCTCCCATAAAAACATATCGGCGCGTTATCGGCTTGTCACCATTGAGCACAGAAATAGAGCACCAATATTTATATTTAATCACTATAATCGGAAAATAACGAAGACTGCCGAGATAACTCGGCGACCTTTCAATGTGTCCCGGCGAGGCGGAGCGGCGGAGACGAGTTGAAGTGAAGCTTGGGGTGATGGACGAGAGTCGATATTGGACGGTCGCCGACGGAGGGATGATAACAGTCGCCCCCTGAACTGTGCTTCTCGAGGCGACGAGATATCTCAAGAACGTCCTATCGGCGAGCGGAGGGGCGGGGACCGGGGACCGGGGCCAGGGACCGGGGCAGGGGACCGGGGCAGGGGACCGGGGGCGCGGGGAGGCCGACGTGGCGCAACATCGCACGGACGCTCTCAATACACTATCATAATGCGCCTAATTGATTAATTAGCCATTCCAAATGAGAACTAAACAATTAACTAATTTGGAATTGATTGCGCTCTATCGATTTATATGCTTTACTTTGTTTATTTTATCGCGATCTCATTCCATCGCGCGGACCGACGAACCGACGAACCGCCGAACTCGTTTCGATAGGATCATTATTTTACCACTTTCCAGAACTCCATTCCATTTCGGTTGATATGAAGCGCGATTTCTTAACGCCCCCGATTGTTTATAGCTGTGAGACGTTGTGTAGTGCAAACTGGGGTATTAGCATAGTGGTTTTTAATACATTAGTGTGCCGGCGGGGGGCGAGGGGACTCGGCGGGGGGGGGGGGGGGGGGGGGGCACGGAGGGGGCCGGGGGGAGCCACAGGTGTGCACTTGACCAAACAGCGATGTGTGTCAACTCCGCTCGTACCACATTAATCGACATTGTGCGCAAGCAGACCCGCGCCGCCCGATTGTGTAATTCTCTCTAAATTGAAATTGAAGCCTATTTTTCTTGATATGGTCGAAACTCTTTAAGGCCTCTCCATTTTCCTCCATGATATTTAGGGCATTTCATCAAATCAATTAGGAAAGGCCGTCATAATCGAATAGTAGAGATAGGTAGAGCTAAGTCTTCTGCTTAGCGCTGATGGCAGTTAGTTTTCCACTCTTACAGGAGATTTTTTTTCTTATAATCCTGGAAATATTCAGGAAACGATTGACCAAGTTAACTAACACAAGCAGCTTATTCGATTCTAAGATAAGTATTCCCCCTTGCGCCTGTAAGTTTCAAGAGCACTTTGTCTGAAACAGTAATACCTACTTATCAGTAAAACTGTTATCAAATGTTATGTGCATGTATAAGTCGATGGAGATCGCGCAGGGCCCCGGCCGGTAGGGACGGCTTGATATCGAATGCTGAATAACAAATGTGGCAAACAGATTGGCGACCGAGTTGCCCGAGCTGGTAGGTACCTACGCCGTCGGTCACCTATCGAATTTAAATGTTTCATATTGAATTTCAAATGTATCGCGCCCGCCGCCGCCGCCGGCACCGCCGCGCGACGCGTCAAGTTCAATGCTAACTCATACTATTTTGGAGAAAAATCCTAGTTCAAACAACATTAGCATGGTGTTGTATAATCAGGACCTTGGCGCGTGGTGCTAGCCCCCCCCCCCCCCCCCCCTGCCCCCCAGACAGCCGCTGGCGGCGACACATATACCTTAGATAACAAAAAGTTCCCCATACAAAATTAGGTTTTGGTAACAAATTTAAATTTTATATTATTCAATAGACTTTATATTCGGCTCTGTAGGGTAAGCGTATACCTACGTAGCGCGTAGAGTAGGTGTCACATGGCGATGGCGTACCTACTGACTTTGCAATTACAATTTCCACTTTGTATAATGTATAGAATAACGCTGAATCTATTTATTTACTATTACGTCTGTGTGCTATGCTGTTTTGCTTATTTATAAGTATTCTGCTTTTGAACTTTTCAAAACCTTATAAATGAACACTGTCATGACGCTATTTTTAAAAATATTAATTTATTAATATAAACACAATTACGCTTTACAAAGACAGCACATAGGCCATGTACAGAATTATTATATAGGTTGTGTTACCATGTTTTCTTATATAACTTTATCTATAATAGTAACGAATAGATAGGTAGGTAGTACCTACGGCAGGCGAGGAAGTCGCGTGGACAACATTGTTAAAATGCTCGTCATACAACTCATACAACAAATAGTTAGGTACCTTTTTATAATGTAACTTCATACTTTATCAAGGTAGGTGTGTAACTTTATTAATTATCTTATAACATGCAGTACTATTAAATACCTTAACGGTCTCCTGTACCAGTAAATGTCTGTGTGTAATCCAGTGTGTGTGATACAGTGGACCAGTATAAGTCTATCTAGTTGCCATAGTACAATATCTACTTAGTTTGGAATCAAATAAATCCACTATTTTATACTCCTAACAGCTGACACAATAGTTAGATAGACAAAGTCTTTACCTACAAAAATGTTAATGCCGATTTCGATGAAAAAAATCAAAACTTAGAGATACTTATCCATAAAAACATTCGTGCCACAAACAGTTGCTAGAATATTACCGTGTTCAAATAGACAGGTAGACAGACATTTTTTAACCTTCAAATTATGTATATTCTAACTACGTTAATAGTATAATTTTTACATCATCTACGCATTTTTTACTGATTGTATTTGATAAGATATACGGGCGCGTCGTTTCCACACTTGTATATTATATGAATAGATTAATAGAAAAAATAAAGCGGAAGCTATTATGCGACAGGTCTACTTATTGAATCAAAAATGTTGATCGAATCAAAATGATCGCATTAGTGAAACGAACTTTCTTTCCCACGACACGTAACGGAAAACATATTCTATGGCGTTTTATACATATTCATAATGAGAAAATGAGGTTTTGGCTTTCTAATTAAATACAATATGGTCATTAAACGTTTTGACAAAGAGTGCATTTTGAATTGATATATTCAAGGTCCAAGGAGCAGAGCTCGCCCGCGCCGCCTGCGGCTCGAGTTTGTTCTGTTATAAGCTACTGTCTGATTTTATCCATTTTGTAAAATATATTCACGCCGATATTTTCATACACTACCTACTTTAATTTAAAATGTTTTGGAAGTGGAGCACCGCTATATTATAACATTTACATAAAAATAAAACATATAACAAAGTTACTCAATCATCGTTGTGAGGTAATTAACACATAATTTAGTTTTTTGGATAGCATTTAATGTCTTATATTTGTTTAGTGCTTAATTCGAGAATGAACTTTTCACAAAAACTAAAACGTAAATTTATAGTTGCCATATGAAGTAGTAGTTAGGAACATTTGGAATTTACGGGACATTATGGGTTCCTAACATCCATAATAGGATTAATCAAGCCCGTGTCTTAAATATAAGTGATATCTCATAAAAATGGTCGCTATATTTCGTATCCACTACTACAGATTGTAGGTTAAGGGCTCATTCACACGAGAGTTTTTTTAACTAACGTTAAAAAAGCGTTCTTACACAACAAATGCATTCCCAAGTACCATTAAGTGCTCTATTTCCAACGCCCAAAGTGGAAAATGCAACACCGCTCGATAAAAAAGCGTCGCGTCTTAAAAATGCTGCCGTGTGAACATATACATGGGAATGCATATGTTGTATATGAACGCTTTTTTTCCGTCCGTTAAAAAAACTCTGGTGTGAATGAGGGTTAAGGGTTTCCTACATGATGAGTGTAAGTGTGAGTACTCGTAGTAGGTACTCAGTCACCTCGGCGCGTGACGTTTAGTTTCCGAACACTAACTAGTTTCTCGGTTGACGTCAAACGTTTGCATAATTTACTATTTAATTCTGGGATAGGTAGGTACTTTATGTATTTATTCAAGGTTCATAAATCAACTCTATGACATCGCTACAACTTCTACTTGTGGTCTCAAACAATATTATTAAGTAATAAAGTTTGTTCGTTTAAAAAGTATAAAAAAGAGTGAAAAAGGCTATGTTTCTATTCTACGAGTAATGAAAAAGCTGTGGGCAAAAATTTATTTCTGTCATGAAAAATAAGTTATGTTCAGTTTGGTGAGTTCTCATAATTACGTTGATTAATCAAATTAAGTCACATGGAGTTCACTGTGGGCTGAAACATTGCGATATACATAGTGGATTAACCTTCGTTAACATACTACATCCGTGACAATATAACACTCCATGTGTAAGGATGTTTTGAATGTGTATAAGGTGCACCATGCATGCTAATGTTCAGGCAGTAATTTCAACGCTGATGTCGCATTGGTGATACCTACTGCAAATGGTTATAAGCACTATTTGCCATCAGACGCACTACATGTTTTTTTATAATAAAGTTGCTTAGTAAAGAAAACGTAGTCTCATAACTCTAAACTCTTACATAAAGAAACTACTATAGTGAAATTACTGACATAGATAAAAAAAAGTTATTAACTTTCTTGTCGGTTCTTCTTCGTCGAAAGTTCGGAAGTTCGTTTCGGTTTGGCTTTCATAAGGGATAAATTGATTTGTATCTCCTCCTGCACTTTCATGCAGCTTATCGGCTAAGTCAATGTGTACTCCTGTGTCCTCCCCTCGGTGTCCTCACATATAACGAGCACGTGTATGAATGACAGCGCGCGGTGGGGGTGAGGGGGGGGCGGTGGTGACCGCTGCCCTATATTTGTTAGTCATTCGTGGAACCGAAGGGCATGTCCGTGTAGGGACACCAACCATCCTCCAGGTGTTTAATTCATCTATTATACATTAACCTTTAACACCTATAAAACCCTTCCGTTCGTTGTCTTCTACTTGCGGTTTGGGCTTGATGACTTGGGACTATTGCTATTATTCACAAATAAAAGCCAAAAAGTATGTATTGATCTTAAAACCTTCCAGAGATATTTGCCCGTTTCTTTTCTATAGCTTCAATACAGTTTAAAAAATCGGATTTAAAATATACTTCATTTGATTTCATTTAAATTGTCATTGTAATAGAAGAAATTTCAAAAGATACCTCATTTAACAAATTCTTCCCTATTCATTCTTATAAGTCGTAGATCGCTTGTCGGCACTGTCCTGCTGGACGGATGGTGCACGTACAGGGGTGGGTGGCGATGCTGGGGCGTGGGGGCGAGGGGCGAGGGGCGAGGGGCGAGGGGCGAGGGGGCGAGGGGGCGAGGGGCGAGGGGCGAGGGGGCGAGGGGGCGAGGGCGCCGGGCTCGTGCCCCACCTGTGGCGCGGAGTGTCGCGACCTGTGGCGCGCCCTGCACCACACATTGACCCGCCTAACTGTTGCAGATTACTGTTGCCGATGGAATATTATAAGGCAGTCTGTGGTCACCACCGCCTGCAATACCAGGGGCATCGCCAGTCCGTTTTCAACCCTAAGCTTTATGACCGCTGACCTTTCCAACCAAATTCAAGCACACCTCTATTATAGCATGGCGGTACTAAGTAGGTCCCCAGAAGAACTCTGCTGTTGTACCGTCTCAATAGTGAGGTTGTATACTACCAGATGAAAGTTCAGTATAAATAAATAATAAATATAAATAAAATCAATCGCCCTAATGAGATACGAGTTTCTAAACAAATTACTAGTCCCCAGTGACATTAAGGGTGGTAATAAAAAAATACGTTACAATTTTATTGCTTACTGTCAAAATTTTGACATGAGTTCATAAGACAGGGCGGGTCAACCGTTCCCAAAGCTATTGAGGGTAAATTGACGACACCTTCCCCTCTGCCACGGGCTATAATTAATTACGCACATTGATGTAGTGTTGAAGGGTTATTGTAGCTGTCAGAACTGATCTATACAGTAATAAATTACTTCATTAAAAACATATGATAAAGGGCTCAATATAGGCATCACCGTTTGAATAGTCATATTACATTATTGCTTGACTCTGAATACCCTATAGGTATCTATACCTACTTATATTATAAAGTTCAAGAGTATGTTTTTTATTTGAATACGCTAATCTCAGAAACTACTGATTTAAATTGAAAAGATAATTTAATATTGTATAGCCTATTTATGGAGGAAGGCTACAGGCTATATAACATCACGCTACGACTTATAGGAGGGGAGCATCAATGAAAACTGTCGCAAAAACGGTAAATTTTTCCTATGTGACGCCGACAATGTTACGCGGGTCAACTTTCATTATAAAAAGACATTTCAAGCAGCAATGGTCACACGATAAAGAGTTCAAATCGTTGTCAGGCGTGGTGACTTGCATATTACTGCGCGTGTTGAGGCGTGTAGGAAAACCCACGTGTTCCGATATCCTTACTTAATATTATGCATGCGATTGTAACTCTATCTTTCTATATGTTTTTATATCTGTGATGCTACCTCTGGGAACAGACATAAGCTACATTTTTAAGGGAACGCAGCTAAAACGTTTTTAAAGACCCGAGCACAATGGCTCTGTTATATAATGCCTTTGTGAGGAGTAGGTTAGAGTTTAACGCAATCATCTGGAGCCCAGCTGAGAGTACGTACACTCTCATGCTGGAAAAAGTACAAAGACTATTTTTAAGACATCTTTATAAAAAGACCTTCGGCTACTTTCCCTACCTATATCCTTCAACGTTTATCCTGGGTATGACAGGCTTTAACACCTTGGAATTGAGGCGAAATGTAGCACTGATAATTTACGTGTGTGACTTGATGCAAGGTAAAACGTGTATGCCCGCGTTGTTGGCAGAGGTGTCGTTATATGTACCGAACAGGGGCGCTAACGTTAGAATCTACCGTATTTTTGCATTCCACTCTGCCAGGACCAATTTAATGCGAAATCGCCCTCTAACGCGTGCTTTGAGAATGCTTAACTGTATGGCCAGGGAGAACACGTATCTGGATATATTTCATTCTTCGGTGGCTGAAATTCGCAGATGCGCTGTGAGGTACTTAGAGTAGTCGCTGAAATAATTAGCATTATGTATTCCTTGGTATAACCTACTGTTATGTACATAGTGTAGATGAAATAAATAAATAAATAAATAAATAAATAAAAAACCCCGGGGCGGAAGCTAGTGGGTACTCTGGGTGGTATATTAAGTATCTTCAAAATTTTCTTCAGCCATTTCGTAAAAGAATAACAGATTTAAAAATATATTTGAAAGACCCACATATTTATACCTAGTTCTGGCAATCTTTAATTAACCTACCCGTATTCAAAGTAGCCTATTGTGCTATAATAAAACTTATCGTAGGATCTCTTTGCTAATATGTATTAAAAAAATATGTTCATAAATAATGGGCCTTTACAGGCACTTATGTTATGAATAATATTGAGAAGAGAAAAATCCTAGATTTATTTTGAACATGTTATGTTATATACAAAATAACATTCTAATTATAAGTAAGATCCTAAGATTAAATCACACATGTGTCTTAGGCGGTATAGAATCGACGACTAGCATCTAACAATAAACTAAGTCAAATTAAACTCTATTAAAAATTATTTATCTATCGGTGCGGCGCGTCGGGCGGCGGTCAGGTAATGATGATGTATTTAGCGAGGCGCGGGTCGCGTGGCGCGCTGTCCTGTCTCGTAACTCCTAACTAATGGCCCCACATTAGCGGCCCCCGGCCCCCACCACCGGGGGTCAATACCCGAATCTTCGATGCTGTAGTTAAAATGTTGGTGAAAATACTAGCCAACTTAAAAAAAAAATACTTGGCAACTTTTGTTACCAAAATAATTTAAACTGGATGGAGCTCGGTGCTATTCCACCACCCCTGTGACTTTGCCTCGTAAGAAAAATGATAAATTGACCCCGGTTGCCCTGTTAGTATTTAAACTGATATTTTGCACTCTCCTTTTAGTATCTAAGCAGAAATTACCCCTAACACCACCAGAGCAGATGATACTTGACATTTCTCTCGACGCTCTGGCTACCTGGGTAGAGGCAATTTTCCATCTACCCTGGACAAGCGCACCATATATGATGGTGTATGGGAGCAAAGTCGGTACCACGCGGTCGGCATGAGTCCCCGACTGCACCCTCGCTAACACTAATTCACGTTTAAAAGTGAACAAACGCTTTGTTCCCTCGACTAGAGTTCCATATCGTTTTACTAAACGTTTTGTCTCATTATATTTTACAACTGCCCGGTCAACTTTAATGGTTCCACAAAGGAAAGTCTGTTATGAAATTATAGACGTATCGTTATTAGACATTTATGGCATTCATGACTTATGATGACTTATCACGTTAGAATTAAGTATAATGTGGTTAGGGACCGGCAAGGAAGGGATCTTACAATTTTCGCGGCTGTCGATGAGCCGCGAAAATTGCAATTGCAATTGCAAAATTGTCAATGCAAAATTATGTTTGGAAATAAAACTGCTGCTTACGAAGCTTTTTAGTCTAGATAAAGAGCATTGTTTTACCTAACTATTGATGTAGGTAGGGTTAGAAAATGAAACCGAATCCATTAAGTGAGCTCCGCGAGGTGCGTCGGTGGCGGCGTCACGGCACCGGGCTCGGCCGCTCCGTGCGAAGCCGCCACTAATCTAACACCTAGTCGCGATAGCGGCAGAGTTATGAACCGGCTAATTCATTTGCGGCGCGGCCCTTAATGAATGTGGCGAACGCGAGCGCGCCCGCTCCGACACCGCTCCACTACCGCTCGACGACCGCCCCACGCCCCTCGACATATCTATCCATGTAGGCTTTCACGAGCTCTTATAAATCGTCATTTCAAATATAGAACATCTATAGAATAAATAATAAAAATATTTGCTGAATTATAATTACTTATCAAATATATAAAATTCTCGTGTCGCGGTGTTTGTGATTAAACTCCTCCGATACGGCTTTACCGATTCTCATGAAATTTTGTGTGCAGATTGGGTAGGTCTGAGAATCAGCTACTATCTATTTTCGATACCCCTGTGATCACGGCAACGAGAACTACGCGGGTGAAACCGCGAGACGGCAGCTAGTAGGTATTACTATAATAACTAATGAATATATGAACACAGTGGATTTGACTAGGACTGAGAGAAACTGGCATGACCAAAGCTGACTTTAATTAATAGGATAAGGCGAGCAAGATAATGATGATGAGGATTTGTCTGTGAGCTGGTACATGTTGTAGAGAAGCATAACCATGTGAACAAGTGAGCGTGCGAGAACGCGCGGGGAGGGGTGGCGTGGGGAGGCGAGGGGAGATGGACACTTTCCCTCCCGGAGTGCAACGAATACATTAATTCATGAATTCATCGTTGCCAACTGATGCTAATATGAAATTCGAATTAGCGAAAACAGTTAGAGCCGACGCCCCGTCGCCCGGTCGCGGCTGAAACGCGTCCATTCATAAAATTTTTCATAGGTTAACCATTATTTGTACAAATTATTCGGAAATCGATAACGAGCACTCATTTATTAGAAGCATCGTTTCGCGCGTAAAGCCGCGTGTCGGCGTCGGCACCACGTGGCCGGACGGCGCGGTGTCCGGACCACATGTCGACTCGTGTCGTGACACACATAGCGCTAGTACACAACGTAGCTACAGCAAATAGTCATTAATGTCCGCGTATCTGTAAATATGTGTCCGCGCCCGAGGAGCGCTCCATATCGCCAAGGAGCGGGTTAAATATACCCGGCGAATGCGCTGCGATACCGCCGCTGCTGCAACGACAATTGCCTCCTTATTATTACGTCATACGATTCAAAATGCTTCGCGTATTGTAATATCCAAGTGTTCGGTGGCCTCAGCCGGGTTATCGCGCGACCTCTTATCACCCGCACGCACACACGCGCGCCGGCACGCACACACACGAGCGCGCGCGTGTACGTGTGTAATGTGCGCCTGAAATGGGTCGCGTCGCGTATGTCGCCAGATGTAATTAGACCAAGAAACTGTTGATTGTTCACCACCGAGCACATCGCCACTGGCACCGAGCGACGCGCACTCGCTCATTATAATGTCGTGTGAAGGAACTGCTGAATTTAATTTAACTTTTTTGGAATAGTAGAGTCTATGTACGGATTTTCCCAATCCTACCACTAAACCCTGCAGAAAAAAACAAGTATACTTCTTCTCAACGATAACTCATACAGATACCACCATCAGATGGCACATCTGGCCGTTTGTCAGAAATTCAATTCTCAACTTTCAAAACATTGTTGCATGAGATTGCTCGTTAAATATATCTTATGGTCAGTGATATATTTGCATTACAAAGCATGTTTGGAGTGTAACCTCGGCTGGCAGATAGCCCGTGACCCGGCGTGATTCCGGCTCATCGCTCACCACACACCACCACCACCACCACCACCACCACCACACGACACGCGTCCACTCATACATTATGTATGTATACACACACATACGTTTTGTTTGTGTCCACACACGGCTACTTGTTGCGCGATGCTGACGATGCAAACAAAATAATTTCTTGCCAATTTATTACTACTTCACTAATTGACAGCCACAGATTTCTTCATTAATAATTATTGTTGCTATGAAATAACTACCTACTACTGATCTAAGTATAAGATAAATAAATTACAAAGTAATAAGTTAAGTCATTATTTCATATTTACACCACATATATGACAATTATTACCTATTATATACAGACAAGATACACAGTGGAAATAGTTGGTGATAGTTATTTTCCAAACAAAATATATATTAAACAGATATTTATTCTTCCCATTTGAGTATGTTGGTAAAAAACTATAAGTAGTATGTGACAGGCAGGAGGTGAGGGCCGGAGCCGCGCCGTGGAGTTGTACTACTACCTACTGTACCGTACAGTAGCAGGCGCTAATAAACCGCGGATTGTCGATAATTCTCGGCGCAAACATAAACAAAGTTCAACGCCTCCGCGCCTCGCCGCGCCTCGCTCGGCCGCACCCTTACCGCTCACAGAATAAAGGCCAGTATCCCTCGCTCCCGGTGGAAGACATCGAGTCTAATAGCCGACTGTAACACAATATTAGCGCTACCATCACTACCGAATTGAAGTATAATATAATGGCCGCCAGCCCAGGTAAAGTTGTTTATTACGAATATAAATATTTATACAGATTATTGGAGGCAATCATTCCTAATTAATTATTCACAACAGTTGTTTATGTATTTTATTGCAGCAATTAAATGTTCCAAATGAGGCGGTGAACAAGTGCAGGAGCCATGTTGGGATCGTGGTCTCACGACGAACGGTTTTGAACGAGCTTTCCAAATAATGTACCTAATAAATGCCAAAGTTTGTTTGTGTGTTGTTCCCACTGATCGCCGTAACGGCTAAGTGCACTGGAATCGTATTTGGCATACTAATAGAATTTGTTATGTTATCACCATGTACAAAAATAGAGTAGGATAGATAAAAATAAATAAAAAAACAATTTTGATACAGTATGCTATTGTCTTTAGTACTATCAAGTTGTAGTAAACACTAAGGGATATAAGAAGATATATATATATATATATATAGATAGATATATAGATAAGATATAATAAGAAGGGAGCTAGAAACAGCAATACAATAGTAGATGTTATCCTACTTTATCCTAAGGATTCAAATCATTCATTCATCGATACATCAGAACAGAGAAAGTCCGATTTCCACTATTAAAGCTGTAGTCTGTGCTATTTGGCTAGATGGCTAGGCATACTAGGCGAGGCAGCAGGCGGGTGCTGGTTTCGTGAATGATGGTTGCAGGGTGAGCAGGCAGGTGTGGGGGGGGGATGGAATAATTGTCACAATAAACAGTCGGTAATGGAGTGGCGGCGCGCCCAACGAGTTAATTAGTGAAATGACACCCCCCCACCCCACCTCTCCCTCCGCCCCTCTCACCGGCCACTCCTCTGCCCATTAAGTATATCGAACTGCTTATAAATTTTCACGAATATTTCTGTACATTAGGTACAGTTACGGAGTATTTTGATGGTCGATTCACCTGATGGTTAAATTTCATTAGGACTTTGGGTTTGGGCATGCCGGTGGGATTGCTTATGTACTCAGCGAATGTACACCTTCATGCCACTGTCGTCCTATATGTAAAGAGTATAATAAAATTATATTATGTAATGTTACCCATGCTGTTGCCACGTTGACACTAAACCGCGCATCGAGTGGGTAACTGTAGTCCGTAGTTGTTTTTTTTTTTTCACATACCTATAAGTTATTGGAAATAGCGTATAATACATATTTTGATTTCCGATCACTTCATAATTTCTACGTAATCACCTATATGTTTAAATTAATTTAAACATTACGACTCTAAAATATCATTACGTTGAAGTTTATATTAATATTATAAATAGTTTATAATAATAAGCTACCTTATACAATAATGAAGAAAAGTTTCAAGTAAGTCTCTATTAGCGACATCGGCACCGGCATCCACCGCACCGGCAGAGCTGTCGGTGATGTTATCTGGTGGGCGCTATCGTATGGTAGTTCATTACATTTGTCATCATTCTGTTTGCGATAATTAGTTATACATAAACTTCGTCAGAATGGCAAACCGAAATACGTAGGTACGTACATAGAAAGACGACAAACTGTCCTACAATTTTGAAACTATGGTGAAATATTGGTTAAGTAGTGGTTTGATTAAGTAGCATTCCTACGTCTTTAAATATTTTCTTAGTTTACACTGCATCTAGGTACCGCTGATATGCCGGTATCTATTTTAAGACCTAAAGATATATTTTATTATATTTTTTTATCAAACTAATACCAATTCGTCAGTCTTTACGAGTAAATTACATACCGTGATCATTTTAAATATCAATAATAAATGTGAATTTAATAAATTTCCATATTGAATCGGTTTTAATGCATATTTAATATCTTTGTGGTTTTATAAATCGTCCGGTTAATTGAGCTACTTATTAAAGTGTTACACTTGTACCTCGGCCGGCCGGTGTAGTGCGCGGGACTCGAACCGGTTGCAGAAACGTTACACTTCAAGCCGACATAACCATAATACTTATTTATTATTTTTACAACGCGGCGTTGAAGTCTTTAGTGAGCACAATACCTACTTAGGTATCGCTGAGACATCAACGCAGATACGCAGACGAATATTAAAATGTCAAATATAATTGATTATCATTTTTTATAGACATAGGTATAACTATCAAAAAAAGTGATCTATACATTTAGCTAATATTTGTCGTTGTGAATCGTAGGCGTAAATCCAAAAAGTAGGCTCTCTTATCCTTTCTTTCACCTACTTTTGATATTATGGGAAGTGTATCGTAGATACCTACTCTCAAAAATATTTTAAAAGTAGACAAAATTTTACTGAAGATACCTAGTGTATTTCCTAATCAGGAATTAAAATACCATTTTTCTATGCTTTCTTTCAACTATAGGTGTCTTGACAATGCTTTAATAGATAAAAATATCAGACTAATTTCGTATTCAATAGATTTGCTTGTCCTCAGTGCGCGCGAATACTTAAAGCGAAAATAGGATACGTCAGCCACATCCACCATCCAAGCCCACAATAAACGGAAGTCGAAATGCATCGCTATAGCCGAAACCGGCATGAATGACATCATCATCATCATCATCAAATACAGTAAACATTCATTGTCCTTAAGTGTATGTCTGTCCGGTGTCGCGTCAAACTCCGCGCCGACCGGTGTGGCGCGGGTGTGGCGCGGCTGTAGCTGCTCTCTTCGGACTACTCACAAACCCTACCAAGATTTTTTATTGCCAATTTCATATGTAGTCACTTGTAGCCATTTCTTATAACGACTCAATTTTGAATTATGATGGAAAGGCTCAGTTTCACGTCATTCGGAATGCGTTTCATCCTACCAATGTTTTAAACGTGACGTTTGTGGGTATGTAGGTACGGATGCTTGTTATCCGTGCATTAATATTCAAATTCGTGTTTATATAATACTTGGCATTCAGACAGAATGAACTCTGAATTAACACATAGCCACATAGGCTATTTCAAGTTTCTTCTAAAACACTCGTAATTCAGCTGTTAGGCCATAGTTCAAGCTCTAAAATAGAGTTAAGTTAGTCATATGCAAATAATATCCCAAACTTATAGATCCTTATATATAAGGTAGATAGTGGTAAGTACCGGTTGCAACACAGTCGTGACGCTCCTACAGTTACCCGGTCCATTTGCTTGCATTTCTGATTTTGAATTTTGATTTTGATTTAGATTTAGATTAGGTACCTACTTGATTCAGATTTTAATCCTTAGTATAGTTATTAATACAATATTTACAAAATTGGCATTAGACGACGATACATGTATATTTAGTAGTTTTGATTAATGATTTTATTTTTTTAGCGTAAGGTTTATCCTTGTCCGGGGGCCATTGCTTATTAGTGTGTAAATATTATTTTGTTAATTAAATTATTTGAATTTGCGCCGGCGTGGACTCCATCCCCGACCGCCGACCGACATCTGTACGTACAGACGCCGTACCCGCTCGCCCGCGCCGCGCGCCGGTCGACACTGACATTATAGTGAAACACTACGCACCATCCACAGGAACACTGTAATACACTTGTATTACAAACTTGAACTGCTTAGTAGTGCACTTCTATTGTTAGTCTTTACAGTATCTTCTAGCTACTGCGTTTCGATAGTAAAAGTATAAAAGTTGGAACAGTTATAAACTGATAGCTATTATAACTAAATGTGAACATATAGTACACTTTTTCTTAGTTCCAAACCAAAGGTTAAATATGTATCGATAGTCTCCTAGAATATATTTTGTGTCGACATAACTGCCGATCTTGGCACTCGACACAAAGCCAGTAATAATAAGTTTGGAACTAGCTACTAGCAAACTAACAACACAAAAAAATCGTTGATCGTCGTCTAATGTAATCCTCGTATGATATATTATGTATGTGGTGGTTAATTGCTGCTACTGGTCGCGTCCACGCACGTGTTGCTCGAAGCTTAGAAATAAGACTAAGATATTGTCACAATCATTACTATGTACCTACTTAAATATTTAGTTAGTTTCACTAACAAAACAAAAAACTAACACTTTTAATAAATATCCTGGGACATTTTTCACACACAAAATCGTAAATACTCATTATAGAAGTAGCGCCAAAACTGTGACTACCGACATAAACTTTAAAATCATGTCCTATAAGAAACAGGAATGGAAATAACTATCATAAATTAACTATGTCACCTGTAAAACAGTGTTTGACAGACCAGTTGGCTTTGTGGTTAGTGACCCTGACTTTCAAACCGCGGGTCGTGGGTTCGAATCCCACCCAGGACAAACATTTGTATGCATGAATATGTCAGTTTGTTTTGTGTTTGGATGTAAATATCTATAATATGTATGTATTTAAAAGTATTATATGTAGTATATCAGCTATCTGGTTACCGTAACACAAGCTCACTTTGTAGTTTACTTTGCAATCAGATTGGCCGTGTGTGAAAAATGTCCCAGGATGTTTATTTATTTATCTTTCAGCCGCCGCATCGATATTCTGATTGTGTGGAAGCACAGCCTATAATATATAGACTATTACCTGACTCGGATATTGTTGTTCTGCTATATAAAATTATTAAAATCCTATTCAAAATTGAAGGGTGAAAAATACTTCATGACCTACCAAATATGCACATAAATATCGCTCAAGCTGTTTCAGATGACTTCGATAACAAATACTGTGACACGAAAATTTTATGTTGTTAACTGTTGATCCGACTTAATCCGAATTTACACGAATCCCATACTTGTTATAAAAACTAACAACATTTGAACAAGTTTTGAACTAGTAGTGTCTATCTGGTTGCGGCGCGTACTGTTGTGTTGCGTTGCGTCGTGTTTACTTGTTGTAGCCGCGGACTGATGAACATGTAATAAGTGTTGCCGCATCGGTGCAGCGGTGGTGGCCACAGCGCTGCAATACTTCACGTTACGAGGAATAAGCACTCATTCGCACGAGAGTTTTTTTAACGTACGTTAAAAAAGCGTTCAAATACAACTAATGCATTCCCATGTATGTATAAGTTCACACGACAGCGTTTTTAAAACGCGACGCTTTTTTATCGAGCGATTTTGCTTTTTCAACTTTGGGCGTTGCAGCATATTATGGTACTTGGAAATGCATTTGTTGTTTGAACGCTTTTTTAACGACCGTTAAAAAAACTCTCGTGCAAATGAGGGCTAACTGAGTTGACCGGTTCGATTCCCGTCCAGAAACGTTTATGTGGACAAACATCATATTTGTAAATACATTACGTTTTGCTTATTTTGGAATCAGAATAATAAGGTCTGTCATCTTTAAACAATCGATTTGTCATGAAGATTGAATTATTAGTACTCTGTTGTTTTGTATGATCTAATTAGATAACGATTTCTGACTACAAATAGACAATAATACTACCTACTTTAAAGTAAATGAAGCCTAGCTTTGGCTGTGCGTTGATAGATCAGTGAGGCAGGACAAGTTCTTCATAAATATAGTCTCTCTAGTAAAGCTAGACTTGTGCAGTTGCTAGCGCCTACCGGATATAGTAATATCCTATAACCTTATACATATATAGAGTAGGTATGATCGTGTACGTGAGGCCATCTCTCGCGGCTCCTTTCGATTTTAAAATTGTTAATTAACCGACCGCCACCGCCGTGTGTGTGTGCGAGTATGTGTGTGTGCGTGTGCTCGTACATTACTTATTCATTAAACCGTGCGCGCAACACAACACAACATACCTCTTTCCATATTCCTGATAATAATAAGTACTTACCTACTTCCTTCACACCAATTTGTAGTTGTAGTGTAGCCAAGCCACGTCGGATGTAGTAGCGTGATTATAAAATTCACGTTTTTATTATTATATTTTTCATGAAGTGTGTGGCACCGGCTCGATCTTACTAGTGCGAGGGGTAAAATCCAATCCAAATACCACATTTTGGTACAATTTGTAATTTTATTAAAACAGTAGGTACACATTGGAACCTTGATAGAGAATTTTTTCTAAGGTACCTCTTGCAAGTTTTATTTCTAATGTTTAACTGTGCCTATTTATACAGAACAAATGTTCATAAAATTTCCGATAGACGTTTGTGACAATGCTCATACCATTTAAAGATAATTTAAAAAGCACGTACAACATAAGACAAAATTATGAATGGGTCTGAAAATGTTTGATACTTTCGAGACATTGCGAACATTAAGTATTCTTAAAGATGGATTATCTTAAATTGACAACAAAACCACGTCGGTATCACCTTCAGATCTTAAATGTTCCTCAGGTATCGTACCTAGCAACACATAGGTAGGTGTATAATGGGCAGGTGCGGGTTCGATATCGGTGTACCTACTCGGCGGGACATGGGAGTGAGGGGTGTGCTATTAGTTGCATCAAGATTATCGCAAATTAAAGGTCGGAGCGTGTAGCGGGACCGTGTGACGGCGGCGCGGTGGGACGGTGGGACCCTGGTGTCGATGCTGCTTCGTTATTCATAAGCTATAAATAATTTTACTCTGGTGCAGGATGCGCTTTTTATCGTTTTCTGATATCACGTGATTATATTAATAGGTACTAGTACTATGGGATGAAGGTTACATTTTTTGGATTCCATTTTGATCCAATACAATACAAGTATTGGCAATAGGTACTATATTGGTTTTATGTTATGTAGTTCGAAAATGATAGATTTAACAGTACCAACAGTAACAGATTATAAACAGTATTTTAAAGTACCTACATGTGGTAAATTTTATTAAGATATCTATAAAATGTCTTTTGGCTTGTGTATTTATTAAATGACTAAAGTAGATATTAGTCGTTTTTTGTGTTGTTCCTATTGGTAGAGTGTGAGGAAATGTCCTACTTTCATAGCGAATTGTTAATTTTTTGTTTCCTGAAGACGACATGACTGCGCCGGCGCAGGCGGTGGACGGCTCTGCCATGTTGGTTTTAGGAACGCAATAAGACAACATACCTAAACCTTGAAGGATGGTGCCACTAACGAAATTTTAGCCTTTTGTGTATATCATTAGCCGAGTTTACTTAATACTCCATTGTGCGTATGAAAATATATTTTAATTAATTCTTCGCTTCACGTCGCGTCGCGTCAAGCGCCGGGACGCGGCCGCGCGGCTGCCTCGGTGCGCGTAAGTTTCAGTTTCCGTTTAATAGAATACTAGTGGCTCCCCGCGGTTTCACCCGCGTTCCCGGGGATCTTCAATTTTCCCGGGATAAAAGTATCCTATGTCCGTCTCCTGGTTCTAAACTACCTCCCTACCAATATGCACCCAAAGTGGTTTAGTCGTCCTTGAGTTATAAATAGTGTAACTAACACGACTTTCTTTTATATATATAGATATAGATATTCAATGAATTTTCTTCTGTTTAATCGGTTGCGCCCTGGTACATAACACCTATAATACATTACTGCACTTAGGGACCTACCTATTATATTACCTACTCAGCAGTGTTTTGTTATATAGGAAAGTCAGTTCTAAGAATGTTTGTCGGAATTAATTTACATATTATAATACTTACTTGTAGGTAAACGTTATGATGGAAGGCGTACATTGTGATCTTATATTTAGTTTTTATTTATGTATAGTAATAAATAATAAATCTGATAGTTTTATTATAAATTTCATATGTAAGACTACGCTTAGTTTAATCAATACAAAATATTTTAAATAATTTCTTTTGCTTATGCTATAAAACAGACAAATTTGAATGAGCTATATATTTTTTTAATTACATAATTGCCAATAGGTACTTTAAGTATTTTTATTGAATCATCTAAACTGTTCATTCTAAAACTAACTAACCACCTGCCTCCTGTCTGCGTTCGTAACCAGAATCAATTGTAACTCTCTAAACACAAACATACGCGTTTACATAACGTCACATCAGACGTGGGTACGTAGGCTGGAGCTCGCGTTTGTTACATCTCGTACGTAACATGTTACAGCTTGTTACTACGTAGTACTGTAGTACAGTGAGTAGTTAAACTACGAGTTAAGTCAGCTTTGGTACAGGAGGCTTATTATAGTATTAATGATTATATTAATGATGACGAGGCATGGGTATAGCGCTCGTTCTATCAGGACTAATATTATTATTGTTTAATAAATTGTAAAGAGTAATTGCTAAGTTTATTGCCGGCTCTTCTCAGCAAAAGCAACCTTCCGAACCGAGCATTAGAGTCGACGTTTCATAAGTGCCTATTTGAATTAGTAAATTTATTTCATTTCACGGCGAGACGACTCACCTGTTTCAGAAAGCGATAATAATCATACCATTTTCATTACAGTCGTGATTATTTATGTATATCTTTAACTACCTCTAGATAGATACATAGTAGCTCTAGTTGTTTGGATATACATATATTTGAATAGAATAGGTACAAAAAATATTTTAAAATAGGTTTTACATTCGTGTGTATTAACATGTCCGTTTGCCTAATCTATAAATGTGATATATTTAGAAGTATTAAGACCATCAGCTATTTGGATACTGTGTACAACAAGCTTTTCCCGATGGAGGCAATAAGAGCAATTCTCGATCGTCAGCGCGCGGCGCGTTGATGTCTAATGTATGAAATGTATCCCACCGCCGCCCTCGCCGCTGGCTTACCAATGATAGTTAAACTATAGACAACTCTTGTCTAGACATGATCAGAAGACTGTATTAATACAAAACCAGTGTTTTAGGTAACCATACTGATATCCTCACAAATATCTATAGATTCAAACATATTTTTTCACTATTTTTTGTATTTTTGTCACTACTTTGGCTTATGGTTGTGTGCAAGGTGTGGACTGTATGTACAAACGGTTCTATTATTATTTATGTTGATTCTACGGCGGCGTGCTAGGATATGTATTAAACATTACGCTGCCAAACATTCGTCAATACCTACCGAGATAGGTTTTAGGAAGGAGTGTCGATTATATAAAAAACACATTTGATTTAAGACATTTATTTTAAACTACAACACGAATATACTGTTATGAAAATTATGTATAGGTAATCAAAACACAGATTCTTAAATAAATTACTTATGACAAATAAATTGGGTACGTTCCTAAACAATTTAGTATCGAATATGATTCAAGAAAAATACCATAATATTATCACAACAATAAAAAAACTAGTAGCCACATGTATATAGAAAATTAGACTAGAATATTTTACATGCTAGGAACATATTCATCTATACTAATATTATAAAGGAGTAGAGTTTGTTTGTTTGTTTGTTTGGTTGAACGCGCTAATCTCAGGAAGTACTGGTCCGATTTGAAAAATTCTTTCGCCATTAGATAGTCCATTTATCGAGGAAGGCTATAGGCTATATATCATCACGCTATGACCAATAGGAGCGGAACACTAATGAAGAATGTTTCAAAATCGGGAGATTTCTTTTCCTGTTGAGACCTTCCGCTGCGTACGCTGCGTAAACGATTAAAGTTAAGCTAAAATGATGTATGACAGAATTGTTCCCCTTTAAAAGTTCTAAAAAAAAGTCCGCGATAGCATATGTCTATCTGTTAAGGTTGGCTCACTGTGACCATTTTTATACTAACCAAATTTGTTCGAAAATTAAGCATTATTTGTGAAGGTGTTTTTATAAAGATGATATTAATCCTTATCCAAATAAATACGTTATTCATCACAAGTATTTAATTAAAAACAAAATTTCCATTTACATCATTCGATTTCAATGAATATCTTAGGAGATATCGCAAATTTAAAATAACATTGCAGCAAAATAAATATCAAGTACTGTACGGCGTGCCTTTATGTGCCGGGCCGGCGCGTGCAGTCATCAGTTAGCTCTGCGAGACCATCCTTCTACGTATACGAAGGGGTTGAAAGTAAGCGTTAGCCCAAAGTAACTATTCCACGCGGACGGAGTCGCGGGCAGAAGCTAGTATATTTATAAACCATCAAGTACATACATACCAAAAAATCAAGTTACTCAATGTCTATAAATAAATTGTTTATGAATAAATACAAATAAATGTTTATTTCAATAACATGAATTGTAAGTACATACGTTTCAGACAGTGTTAGGAATTGCATGTCAAGTGAGGATTTGCTTCCGTTTACAGATCTCGCTCTTCCATATAAATATAGTATTTCATTAATTACAATAAATACATTAAGAAGTAGTTTTTCAACTATAGTATTGTGTTCCGCTCGCGAGGCATCACAAGTATGGCTAACATGCCACCGTCACTAGCAGAAACTGTAATTTCCTCAGTTACCTACATATTTTTTTAAATTGGATGATCTTTTATATAATACATAATACTAGCTGCCGCCCCGTGGTTTCACCCGCGTAGTTCCCGTTCCCGTGATCACAGGGGTATCAAAAATAGATAATAGCCGATTCTCAGTCCTACTGAATATGCATATAAAATTTCATAAAAATTTTCGGACGAGTAGGTATGGCAACTAACATTGTGACACGAGAATTTTATATTTAAGATTTTAGCTTTTATTGGTCGTAGAGGCTATCATACAATAAAATATATTTTCAGTTTGAACCAGCAGTGCATTCAAACAAAAAAACTCTAGATAAAAATTTCATCCTAATCATTCGTACCTACATCTATACTATGTATGTATTTAAAAGTGTAATATGTAGTATATCAGCTATCTGGTTACCATAACACAAGCTCTCTTTGGAGCTTACTTTGGAATCAGATTCGCCGAGTGTGAAAAATGTCCCGGGATAATTATTATTATTGTTATAACATCTATACATAGACGTTAGAAGCGGTTTATAAATAAATCTAATATTGAGTAGTCGCATGCATTAATGGGTGCATGTGGAGTGGACGCGGGACGACTGGACGCCATTCGCGCGCTCGCTAGGGTTGTCCATACAATGTTACTACTTCAAAATCTATGCTTCTGCTTGCACACTTTAGGTAACCGTTTCATTTGCATTTAATAAGGTTCAAGTTACAAATGTATGTTTTAAATTGTATTTATGTATTAATTTCTACATGTAGGTATTTACTATTTAAGGGCCCTTACATACCGATAGGTACTTTTTTGTATCACTAAAATCGCGCGTCAACGGCGCAATTCACATGCAACTTAGACTTAGCTTGTAGAAACCATGTGCAGTAATACGCACCGTCTGTCGGCATTTAAAAACACAGTGTGCAATGATTCTATCAACAAAGAGTTTGTTTTTATTTTCATGTAGGTAATTAGAAAAATCCAGATGTTTAAAATTTTACTCCAAGTGTGCCAGCCTTATGCAGGCGCCACATCCACACATCCACACGTCCGGTCTCCGGACGCGATATCTTACTCCACTTGAACTGTACAATGCTCTCGCATACGTTATAGGTACCTACTGCACTACACTACTGCACACTAAGCGCTCGTTTACTTACCCTGCCTTTAATACTAATCTCAAGTGGCTACTCGTATCGTATACCTACTTACATAAACTGGTTAGCGGCCAAACTAATATTATGTGAGAAAATTAGTACGTAAGTTGTTTTTCTTTTTACAGCTTAAAAGGCTTTTAAGCTCATGAATAAGCTCAGCTGATTCTAATGACACCCCTGAAGCCTATGTGGGAGAAATGATACAGTTTATACCGGGAACAGCATAGTTCCCAAGTACCTCTCTGGATGCTAGTAAGTCATACCTCTAACGCATAGTGCATTTACTTTAACTAAGTGTAGGTATTTGGCTCGACGCGTCGTTACCACGGTATCTATGCAGTGAAGAAGGTGCGTGATGTCTCTTCGATATTTGTATGTCCGGCCGGTTCGCCCTTAAGGCTGTCGAGTGTCGAGCCTGCACCTGCGACACGCACACACACACACACACACACACACACACACGCCCACCTACACAAACACACAAGTACCTACTGCGTCTATTAATATCTAGTAGTACCAACAGTCGGTAACCAACCAGTTATGCTTAGTCAGTGTCACTTCCATTCGCGAGGAATCCGCCGCCGCCGCCGCACCACCGCGCCCGCACCGCGCCGGCGAGTATCGCCGCGCCGCTCGCGGACAGACCTAATCAAATCACTCGATCACACACACATTAGTAAACTCATTTCCATACCACGTGACGCGATCGAGTTTTTTACGACGCGAGCGTTTTATAACGACGCCTGATTCCACATTAGAAAAGGCCAAGAAAGTATTGAAATGGTCGATTGTATTAGCATATTAATGACGACGACGAGCGGATCCGCCGCGCCGCGCCGGTAGGTGTCGCCTGTGAAGCTATTCAGGCGACAGAACATTTTACATTATATTCAAATATCAATTGCAACAACACACATGTCATGCACAACACCAAGAAATACTGTTTTAAACAACAGCTAATGATATGTGTAGCAAACACAATTTCCCGACGAAATGATACTATTGTCTATCAAACAATTACATTATATCCCAACACAGTGCAGAAATTTTGCTTTTACTACTTATTTTAGTATTTAACAGTGAAATGACGGTTGCAAAATCATTAAGTTTGTTTCGAGTTTTATTATACTTGTTCTTGGCACAGTCCAACACATTATGTGAAAAAGTGGACATACTTGACATACATGGTAGGTGTGCGCAAGAGGTGTAGTGCAGGCACCGTCCCGTGCCGCAGATGTCCAAGAAACTACCACTCGCCGAGCGCCGCGCGCGGAGCTCTCGATGTTTCCTTCATTTGACTATATAGAATAATAATCAAGCGTTACATATTGATACGCGTTCAGCCGCTACTCATTATGTACATTCTTGTTTACAACATAGAGTCGAGAATCGCTCGCACGCGGTGAATAATGCGATGAATTTGTATAATTCGTATTAACAACGGCGCTCCTGACGCTGGCGCGTCGCACACAAGTGACACGAGGAGCTCACGTACCACATAACTTATCAATGAATGTGTTTACTTTATTGTAACGTCAATAACAGAGATCACGTTCACTCGCTACTCACTGGTCACTGGTCACTGGTCACTAGTGAGTTATCGAACGATTACAATTTCCATGATTCAGCACAAACTGCGCTCGAACAATAACAACGCCATTGTCTCCCGCCAGAAGGAGAACAGCCTCGGAGCGGTGTCTATTTACTAATATGTATTGTAAAAGCGAAAGTGTGTCTGTCTGTCTGCTTATCATGCTTTGTAACTACTTACATTATTTAGATAAAAATATAGATAAGTAGTTAACAAAGGCAAATATCATAACAAGAGAGAAATAGATGACAACTTTCAGCCACGTGGTTTGACTATTGTTGATGACTACTGGAATGACTACTGGTAAAAGGATACAATTTTAAATATTCTATTGTTGCGCTAAGTTTCTTCTAAAATGCTAAGAATCTTTAAGAGATGATGCGTAAGAATATTAAACGTCCACTCTCACAATACGCGTTTATGTTTGTCGAATAGGTATATGATTATAGAAGTTAATTGTAGTGTATGGAGCACCATTTGCGTCGGCGCTTCTGCGCTACGCGGCGCGCCCGCAGGCGACGCGCGCCCGGGCCGGCCGGGGACGGCGCGGGGCCGGGGTGGGGACGGCACGGGGCCGGGGTGAGGACGGCGCGGGGCCGGGGCGGGGCGCGGCGGGGGCCGGAGCCTCCAGCACCGTCCATCTGATTTATGAGATAGTTTCATCGGTCACAATTATAAATAGTACCCCGCGCGGTACCCGCCGGCGCCTGACTCGAACCTGTTACCCGCCGGACCGCAGCCGCCGCCGCCGCCGCGCACCTTGCACTATCTTGTTCATTATGAATACCGAGCTTTGCTAAATCGACAGATTCAGATACCGTTTTGACACGAAATTATTGGTTTCCGCTGTAAAAAAAATTGAAATAGGTATTCTGCCAAATGCCAAAATACAGTAACTACCATTTTTTCTTATCGGTAAAGTTACATGGTATTTCCAGGGGACTACTAATCCTCAGACATTGGGAGTAAAATTGTTACTAAACATTTTTAACTTCATTTTATTTAGTACTAACTGGCATTGATAATAAATGCTCTCCTTATTTGGTACCGACGATTCGGACGGCTGAGTGATTTGTTTCAAATACTTTTCAACAAAACAGTAATTTTAACTTACAAACAACTGTTAGTCACAACATAAACATTACATAAAACATAAAGACAGGGACTACATTGTCTAAGCAAATAAATATAATTATAGCGGATAATTGAACATCTTGTTACGATGATCAGCGACTAATAGTGATACGTGTTATCACCGATCGTGTGTAGAATGATTAGTAAGATGCCATCTACATTGTGTAACTATGTTACTTCAGAAACTGTAATTATTAGAATGACTACATTAAAATTTGCTTTAGCGATTAATTTGGAATTCCAATAGAATAGGTACTGCACTCACATGATAAAATAAAAAGTAGAGTTTATTTCATAAATAACGGACCGCATCTATTAGTGGAGTGCGGTGTGCGTAGGACACCGGTGCAAGGTGCAGGCCGAGCGAGCGGCCTTCGCATTCACAACTGAATGGGCGATGCTATCGCTCCTTATTGTCCGGCTGCTGAAATAATACACGCTCTGTTGAAATGTGCAGTTATTCGAATGTCAGCTAGTTGTGAAGATTACTCTGCGCCGCCCGCCCCGGCCTGCACCAAGAGAAGCCGACAATGTTGTTATCACTACAATTACGTCCCCATTGTCGTTTGTGTGACGCTCATTCAAATTAAACTGCTCATTGTAATATTTGTTTCTCAGCACTGAACCAGTTGCCGCACCACACACAACTGTAACTATTGTAATTTGTAATAGGTACCTATGTCATATTAAATTGTCTCTCTTTAGGTTTTAATTAATATATTGTTGCATTCGCTACGCTGTAGTCCCCGAGCACATGGTTATAAACGGATTGTTACAATAACCAAGAACGCGAACGAATGGTTTTTTTATAGCCCATAAATGAGCCGAGTTTCCCAAAATATTTTTCCCGAATACCTACTATGTCGAAGCTATATTTTTTACGAATTCTGCCGTGTGTTGCTGACCAGTGATCATTGCCCTTTAAGACACAAAATTTATTACCGTAGGAATCATTAAAAATAGTGATAAGATGACCCACTGTAGAAAAGTTTAAACTATGTTTCGTGGCTTTATGGTAATCTGACGATTAATGAAGCACTTAAACCTGCAAGAGACGTAAGTGGGCTTCCACTTGGTGCGCTGCTCCGCCTCCACCGGGGTGGGGTGGCGGTGCGCGGCCTGCACTTAACCGACCGCATTTTAAAACAAGAATTAACCAAACGAGATCTGAAAGCAAGAAAAGTAACGGTATCGGACATAACCGACGGGACGCCGCTGCCTCTGCCGCCGCCGCCGCCGCCGCCGCCGATACAAGCGCTGTTCACGTGTGTTTATACATATAGTGCGTATGAATATATGAAGTTTATCGCGGCGCCCACGGGCCGGCCGGGGTCGCCGACCGCCCATCGTCCATCCACCAAATGGACTCGAGCTCGCGTGTGCAGCCGTCACCGCCGCCGCCGTCTGTTGCCATGTGCGACGCGGTGCCTCCCGGTGCCCTCGACACGGACCTCTGTCGTATGGACAGTCACACTTATCACTCAATTTCCATACAGCCTTAACAATTCGGTGACTCTGCAACTATCACTTAAATTGATTATACATTATATAAGTGTTTCATATATTTTTTGTGTTTGTGTGCCGACTATTGACCGCGTCGACAAACGTTTAAACCCAAAAACTAATAAAATCTCGGATCCCGACTGTGCGGTGACGGTAGGCACTTATGAAATCCATAATCAAGTAGGAACGCATACACACACGAGTAGGCAGGCGACTGCGGGCCAGTGTGGGCGACAACGCAACATCTTATCGTCCTGTTGTGGGTTCCGCATACAAATGACAGAAAAAACCATCAGATAGCATTCTCATTTATTACAGTTTATTGTTGAATATGCTAGTTAGGTAATTGCACCGAAACTTCAATCATTGAAGTCGAAATGACGGTGGCAACCTGTACCTATGGCCCTAATTGAATAAGTTTTAATCATGAAAATAGCAGCTTAGAAAATTAAGTAGGTGTTCGTATTGTTATACGAAACCCTCCTTGCGACAGTCTAACTAACACTTGCCTGTTTTTATTTATAAATTTGTAGTTCGTTCAACGTAATAATGATAATAACTGCACACTCACACGCACGCCACACCACACACACACACACATGCAACACTCGTCGAGTAGGTACCTACTCACACACACATTGATTTCACAAATTGCAAAATAAAAACTTTATCGACACAAATACCTAAATTATCTCAATAATCAGCTTCGAGTTCTTTAGCATAAGAAAATATTTAAACGAATTGACAACGAGTTTACAATTTTATTACCTACTAAACTGAACTTAATCTAAATGGAGCTCTACTGTGTATCACTTAACTTGTCTTATTGTTTACCACTAATCGAGAGTTGAACATTAAAAGCATGATTTTGAGTTTTGTATGTTTAGTCAAAACCAAATATGTATCCACCTTTTAATAATGACACTAGACCTTACACTTACTTTCCTTATAGAAGAAATGTAAAACATAGTTTAAGTTTAGCGAAGCACGGCAGAAACAGCACCAATGACCGTTTAATTTAAAACAGAACCTAGTGCAGGCGCCCACTGGCGGCGAGGCGCTAGGGCGCTACTCAAGCTGCAGCTCAAGTTGTCTTGTCGTGTCGTGTCGCATCACACACGACACTACACACATGCGTCCGACATACCTACTTACCTACTTCATGAAACGATATCTAATTGACAAGCCAATTTATTATCTAAGAATTACCGATAGCCACGTATCCTAAAATCCTTATCGACAACAGCGATAACGATTGTAAAAAATAAAACAGAATATAATGAGTTTTACGAAGTTGCCACTAGCCGCCCTTCCCCCATGCCCCTCGCGACGTCACAACGACAAACTATAGAATAGAAATACACACATTTGTTTGGATATGAGAGTTATAAGAGAGATATAAGAGTAACACATATTCTATTGAGGTATAGTCAAAGATTGTAGTACCTTGTGTAAATAAGTATTAGTAATCCATAGAAGAGAGACAACAACCAATTTAAGCCCTCATCTAATGCCGGTCTGACATTACTTACCTACAATGTTAATTTTCATTATCGGTAAGTTATGAATAACTATTTTATCAGTTCAACATACACTAACAAAACAGGTGTGTTAGGTATAAACAAAAGCTTTTTCTTACTTGAAGAACGATAAAAAATATACTGTAATAAAAAAGGACATGAAGGCAATTAAACGAACCGCCCGCTATTTAACCTTTTGCAATATTACAAGCGAGTTGAACGTTGGAACCAAAACTGTGTTTGATTAGATCGGAAGTTAGAATGGGTCAGTGAGTTAGAGGCGAGACGCCCTTGAGTCGTGCGCCCGCGCCGCACTGCACTGTGCATCGTGTAGAGTGAGTGCACCGTGTAGTGCACCTAGTGCTGGTGATAAATGCGACAGCAATGTGCGCAGGTGCACGCCGCAACTACTGACCTTTACCTACCCTCCCCCCTCGCCGGGCCCACTAGTCCCCCCCCCCTCGAGAGCCTTCGCGGCCGTTACGGATCCTCTCGCCTAGTATGACCGTTACGATTAAACTGTATATTTAAAACTCGCATTCACAGACTCGCGCTTCGACGCACGTAGGTAGTGTATATAGTGTACAAGACAAACAAAAGCCCTAGCTGTTATTGCTAGCCAACTCGGATTGAGCTGAGTTCTGCAGTCAAGACTGAGACGAGTTCCCGCAACAATTTATTACATAATGAGTTCATATTAAGTTAAATCGCATTCAGAGTTATGTGGAACAATATTATCTTTCGTGTGTGAAAATCATACAAACTGAAGCAAAGAACAAAACCTAAACAACATAATCAAAAACCTCTTCCATGCCGTAATAAATAAACACACTTTACATTTCAAGTGAATGGGATTTCATGAAAGGCGAAGTGCGGAGATTATTCTAACAAATCTCTTATAACATGCAGCGACTAAGCAAAACAATATCGCGTGAACTAGACATGATGTCGGTTCTTCTAAATAGGGAAAGGGCAAGTGGCGAGAGGTATCTGTGAGGCAACAGTCTCGCCCTCGCCCTCCCTCGCCGCCGTCACCTCGGGGTCAGTTTGTTTAGGTCACTCGCAACACATAAACTGGACAACCTCATTACCCAGTTCAAAACTCTGATCACATCAGCAGATACGTATAACTATAAGTCGACTTTGCTCATCATTTATATTGACCGGCTCCGGCTGGTTGGGTTTTTTGCTTGCGGTTCTACTTTGGGTTCGATTCTTAAGACAAACATTCGTGAGCGTGAGCTTCTCAGTCTGTCAGTCCTCGTAAGTAAGTGGGGCGATAAAACTACAGGTGCATGAGATTTCTCAACATAGAGAAGGCATTGGGTAGATATATTATGACGGTGACTACTGATGAATAAAACGTCACTCACTCCGTTTTTCAACCGCGGTTATATCAGCAAATTCCAATAAAATGATCATAAAAAAGTTTTCCTTATTTTGAATGTGAGCATTGAAATGGTAAAATAACGTTTAATGATAGAGCGACACTTAGTTGTCGATCTCGGCCGATATTGAAATATTTGTATACTGAATCTGGTTTTGACAAAACTAGTTATTGAAAGTGGCCCGCAGCCGCGGCGCGACGCAAGTGCGCGCTCGACACGCTCGGGCCACTAAATTAGCAGGTGGGATCGACTAATTAACACTGTTCGTATGAGACGTGTATTGTACAATGTCGCTGGTTGCGTGGCTCGTGAGCCCGTGAGCTGGTGTACACTGCGAGGTGGCAATAGGTCGCGCGAGAGCCTTCACACGAGACAAGAGTGACAGGAGCTGTGCCTATTGTTAGCGGCGGGGTGCGCTGTGTGTGTGTGTGTGTGTGTGTGTGTGGCACGCGTATTGTTCACCTTGAACTTAGCCGAGAGCGCGGCTGGAATCTAACCGCCGTCTCTCGTTACTCGTTAGTTAATTCAATATTTTTTCCTCGTAGCGCCGCCGCCGCCGCCGCCGCCGCCGCCGGTCGGGCTCGCTCATAATATAATTGTGCAAAGTCGGAATAAGAATAGTGTGCGTCGGCCTAGTCGAGCTAGTCGCGGCGAGTCGAGTCGAGTCGAGTCTCGCGGGCGACAGTGGCGACGCGCGACGGCCGCGATGCGGTATTTTTACCGCGAAACGGCGACGGAACGCGGCAACGTGGACGACCCGCAGTCCGCACACACACACGCACACATGCGCGCTAATGAACAAGCGTCAACTCACACAACAATAACAATGTATTCTATTAATAACACGCTAATAATGTTCTCACCGGAGCGTCGCACCGCACACATCCGAATTGTCAAACTGCTCTTCCACGAGCCGGCGATCGTGAACCTTACGCGCCACGTGTTAGGGTCGAGGATCGCGGCGTCGCGTCGCTTCGTATCCGCGAGTGAATGGCTCGGGAATGGCGCAGGCGCAGGCGCAGGCGCAGGTGGAGCGCCCACGCTCATGTCTTCCACGATGGAAACAGGTACCTCTCGACGTGCGGTACATCGTGGTCAACAACAGTCGGTAGCTCGGGACATCCAAGAGCCAACGCGGTAAAGACCCCGCATTTTGTGTCTCCGAGTAAAATGAGAACGCAGTCGGTCATGGCACTCATGGCTGCTATTTGTTTTATAAAATTTTGAATAAGAAATGATTTAACTATTAATTCGGGTACATGGTCGATTCCCCACACAATGGATTTGATGTAGGTATTTATCACATATGTAATATAATCAACCTCCATCGAGCAACTGTTCCAACATCGCGCGGCGGCTCGGGGCAGCGCCGCGCGATGTTGGAAATGACAATTAATGATTTCTGTGTGTACATGAAGTAGGTACCTAGTTACTAAAGAAACCTTTCAAAAAGCTTGCAATATCTATTCATTGGCAGTAGTATCTTCTATTAGGGTTTGTTAGAGTTACTCATACTTGTCTACACATTGAATCTAAATACATTTTTGATATGGTTTAATTGGTTTGATCAGGCTTGTTTTAAACGTTGTAGCATCGTTGATGTCTTTTGCAGGCGAGTGTGTCGCGGGCGGCGCGGGGCGGGGCCGGGGCGGGGCGGGGCGGGGCGGGGCGGGGGTGCCGCGGGCCGGGGGCCGGGGCGGGGCGGGGGCGCCGGGGGCGGGGGCCGGGGCGAGGCCTCGCCGCCGAGCAACGAGCTGGTAGCGGAGACATCAACGAGCCGCGAAGGTACATTTTTCAGTTTAATTTTTATTTAAAAAATATTATTTCGATAACACTTTTTAAGGTCCCTATTCCCTATCATTGATACTTTTATTTCGACTGTGCCTGCATCAAATATTAATAATAAAAAATACCAATTTTACAATGAGAGTCATAATAGGCTTCCAAATAGTTAGCAATGTTCAGTTCATGGCAATGTAATATCCTTTCTTAATTAGACAACATAAGACTCATTGTGATTCTTCGTTAATTACTGCACTTACTAAATACTTATATAATACGATGATTATGAAAAAAAAAAGATTACATAATTCTTCAGTTGTTTACCTATGTATTCTCTGTCAGATAAAATAGTAGGTACCTACATAGTCGAATGGTGAGACTGTTTTCAAACACGAGTAAAAAACATGCGAGTTATAGCTAGTGGTACCACTACCTACACCTACCGAACTTGCTACATTATCAGTGTAAAGTGTATTTGCTCACGTCAATGCGGAATTCGCTGCGAGAATGGCGCTACTGGACTGGAGTCGAACGAGCACATAATGTATGGGCAGCTGAATAAAGAGTCACAGCGATAAAACTAAAGTTATGGATGCCGACCTAACTAACGGATCAGTTTGGATAAAGAATTTAATATTTTGCGACTGACTCTAGATTGTAAAATATATGTTTTTTTATGCCGGTTAAAAAGCTTAGATTAATCACACTACACACTGAACATTTCTCCACAATGTAGATCCCATATAACAATAATTCGTCGACTCTCGACGTACAGCATTCAGCTATTGCCAAAATTATATGAACATACTGGCTTATTCACTTTTAATCATTAGTTCTTTTGACATTAATAACCTACAAAATTAAAATAAACAATACAAAAATATATACTTATTTTTTCACCCAAAGAATATTACTTAATATTTTCTAAAGAATAACATAGGTAAATCGATTCTTGATTAATTAAATATCCTGGGACATTTTTCACACATGGCCAATCTGATACCAAACTAAGCAGAGCTTGTGTTATGGTAACCAGATAGCTGATATCTATACTAATATTATAAAGGAGTAGAGTTTGTTTGTTTGTTTGTTTGTTTGTTTGTTTGCTTGAACGCGCTAATCTCCGAAAGTACTGGCCGATTTAAAAAATTCTTTCGCCATTAGATAGTCCATTTATCGAGGAAGGCTATATATCATCACGCTACGACTAATAGGAGCGGAGCACCAATGAAGAATGTTTCAAAATCGGGAGTTTTTATTTTCTTTTGTGAGCTTTGGCTGCGTACGCTGCGTAAACTGCTAAAGTTACGTTAAAATGCTCTATGACAGAATTGATCCCCTTTAAAAGTTCAAAAAAAAGTCCGCGTTAGCATATATCTATCTGTTAAGGTTGGCTCACTATAACCATTTTTATACTAATCAAATTTGTTCGAAAATGAAGCATTATTTGTGAAGGTGTTTTCATAAAGATGATATTAATCCTTATCCAAATAAATACGTTATTCATCACAAGTATTTAATTTAAAACAAAATTGCCAATTACAGCATTCGATTGCAATGAATATCTTAGGAGATATCGCAAATTTAAAATAACATCGCAGCAAAATAATGATCAAGTACTGCGCGCACCTTATGTGCCGGGCCGGCGCGGGCGTGCAGTCATCAGTTAGCTCTGCGAAACCCTCCTTCTACGTAAACGAAGTCGCGGGTTGAAAGTTAGCTTTTGCCCAAAGTAACTATTCCACGCGGACGAAGTCGCGGACAAAAGCTATACTACATATACTACTTTTAAATACATACTTATTTAGAAATTTACATCCAGACACAGGACAAACAGACATATTCATGCATACAAATGTTTGTCCTGGGTGGGATTCGAACCCACGACCCGCGGCTTGAGAGTCAGGGTCACTAACCACAAAGCCAACTGGGCTGTCAAGATACACATAGCTGTCAATAACTATTCTGGTAGGTCCCACAAGGCAGGAGATTATGAAAATTGTTGTTATTGGTAATGTGATAAATGATTTATCTAAAATTTACTATTTGATTGGGGACGACGATTTGATTGACGGAATCAAATGGTTTTAAAAGAAAACGGGCAATTAAAGTCACGTTATTTTTACGTCATCATTGACTAATATAGCAACAAAGCAAATGTTACAACATTTTCTTTAGAATAACCTTTCTTTTTTAATATAATTTAAGTTTACTATCTACATAAAAAGGTATTAAATAAAATAAAAAACTTCTGCGTCTTCAATCTACCGAAGTCATCACGCTTAAAAATGTATCTGAGCAGCATGGGCTTTGTTTTTCTAGCAACGGGTATATAATAGCACTCCCTTGGAAAGGCTATATTCAAAGAATGAGGCTACATCTGTCTGGACCAAACAATAGGTGAGCAGAAACTGTTCCAAGATAGAGCGGGTCGCACTATCGATATCGGTTCTTTTGTACTAACTACTTGTATCACATTCATTATAGAAATGTGGTACTTTTAGTTATTCTAACAGAAGATGGTTCATAGTTCTTTAAGTTTATTTAAATATTAAGTAAGTTATTTCCTAGTATTGCTGTAAAACTTTAATAGCAGGATGCAGTGCAGAGCGACACCGCGCGTCGCGTCCATCGGCGCGGCGCCGCGCCGTGACGCCCGTGACAGTGCGCTTCATGTTACATTTCGCTGACTCTAGCATTATTTGCGCCATTGTTATGCTCACTACAAATTAGTAAGCTAAAACACTGGTCGATGAATCAGGCCGATTAATCCTTATTAATCGGCCTGATTCATCGACCAGCTTATTAATAAGGATAATATGGTAAAATGCATCTTGCGCTTTGGAATGACCACCACAAATATAAAGGTGGCCTGAGACAGATCGGTCTGAAAGCGAACTGGACGAAACGACTGATGTTCATGGCTAAAAGTATGAATAAGCCGATGACACAACTGGTCGGTAGGTGTTCACGAACTGTCGCTGTACTCGGAATAAGTATGTCGATTCATTGGCCTCATAATGTTTTCATGTGTAGGACAGCATGTTACATTTTATTAAAATATGTAGTGCGCATTCCACATGTGGTCGGTTCGATAACGCTATCGGCGCGACGCGAGTGCAGCCGTCGCGCCGTGACTCAGCGCAGCGCGCCTCCGCACTCCTAAATATTCAAAGCCATGTATTCAGTTTAGGTCCCAAAAGGGCACTACTGAAGGTCAATAACATTCCACCGAAGTACCACCGAGCACGGCTTTGGAAGGCTATACAGTCAAATTACTGTTCTCAACGCTAGCCCGTCCCGAAAGTCTTAATTTCTCAATCTGTCGAAACATCCATCTATCATTAAGACATACCCCGCAAGGTGAACTGGCTAATTGGTTTAGTGAATTCGTTGTGTAAAATAGATAAATACACTTTAAAGGTGTTCAACTTAATATTCTATGTTATATAATATTTTAATGTAAAACATTGTACATATGTATTTATTTCTTTTACGTTTGTATTCTGCGATGACATTGCATATATTCGTACCTATGACTTGTACCAAATTCTATTTTGCGTCAGCAATAAATTAGTAGGATTACATTAACATTGAACCCTACGTTTATCGTCTATCCATATACATTGTCTACATGTTGCTTGCTAGCCAACAATACTGCACCTTAATGTGTGCTCGTCAAATATGAGCGCTCGCGTGGGGAATAGTGGAAGTAATTAACTAATGACCAGAATGTGGTCCGACGACGGGGCGACGCGACGACACGACGACGTGACGACAGTCGCCTTGATATTCATATAAATGTTATAAGTAGATATGGATTTTAACTGTGTTTGCTAGCGATGCTATTGTTTTAAAGGCATAATGTATCTAAGAGCAAGTGACAGTAGGCTAGGCTCGTATGTGAAGATGAGTTGGACAGTAGACAAGTTGGTAACGTCCACTCGGCTCGGCTCGGCTCGGCTCGACTCGGCTCAGCTCGGCTCAGGAGCGGTCGCGCGGCTTATAAATAGCACCAGTGGCAACAATGCTGCGTGGTGCGTGGAGCGTGGCGTGCACCGACGCCGCGACGTGGACGCGAGACGCGGGATACCCGCCTATCATATTTGTGTCGGGTTGGGCATCGCATGCGCTCGATGGGCAATAAACATCGTTTTATGCGAGGGCGATCCGCGGCCTGCGGTGCGCCCCCGGCTTATTAATAACATTATGCTCGATTATGGCGTGTCCCTCGTGGCGCCTGGGGACCACGCGTGACGTCATCGCCTGAAATACGCTCGAGTTGGACACTGCGCTCGCTCGCTCCCGGAACGATGCCCCGACACGACACGGACAGAATAAACCGGCCGCCGTTAGTGCCAAACCCGCGGTCAACGACTCCCGAAATAGATGCACAACGCGCGCACCTATAGGAAATTAAGAACCGGTCGCGACCGAGGCGACACTCTCCGACGCCGATAAAAATTCAATTCGAAAGCGGAATCCACCTGAGCGATTAATTTACTGCGGCTTTCACCGGCGACTTATCGACTCTCGCTGTAAATGTAGGCGAAGGCGAGTCCTCGATATGAAACTGTAATACGCGGCAAGAACGAGGCAGCGGGGCGCAAGCGCACGCGGCGGCGGCGTGTCCTGCCAGCGCCGCGATAACCGCCCATCCCTGACAACATGCGATATCGCACGACCCTCGACCCTCGACACCGACACACGCACGGTCCGTGCTTGTGGAATATTCTGGCCGAACTTAATGCCATCTGTTGCAACTACTCGCCAAACCAGAGATTTAACATCTAGGGCATTCATGCCACCGACGATTTCCAAATTGAAATAATGGTGAGAGTGCCAGACGCGGAACCATAGTAAATATGTAATTAAAAACCAGAGAATCGAGGTTGCATTTTAATGGCCAGAAAGAGTTAGTGGCGAACTCTACGTTTGAGGGCCTTGACCTACATCTTAATATTCGGAAAGCCAAAAACTTTCCACCCACTAATGAATAATGCACCACATCTCGAGGCGCCAAAGTAGTTCTCGTGAATTAAACATCTGCCGGTGGCGAGGCGCTGCGCTCGCGGGAGGACGTCGGGACGCTCCTTGGACACCGCTTCACTTGTTCATTTTGAGAGTCTAACATCGACATCAGTTATTGCCCTAGGTGCCGGAGGCTCATAACAATAACATAACTTCCAAATCCATGGAGGTATTCGGTAGCATCCACTAGGTATAGGAATGCAATATTTTCTTGTATTATTATTTAATGCAAATGTGGAAAAGATATTGGAAAAGAAGCGAACACGCAGTTCGGAAGGCCGCGCCGGTCCACGGTCGGCCAGCGCTGGTAACATCGTGTGCGGAGTTAATGAGTTGAAAACGCGTGCTCATTGCCGGCCACGAGGAATTTTAATTAGTTAAGTGGGTTACGTGAGCGCCGGCCGATGAGGAAACGCAACAGTGCGCGGATTATGCCGATAACATCGAGTTCGGGAAGCGGCCTGCTCGGGGCGCCTGCAGCTCGTCGCCCGCAGCGCGCCTCGCCTCGCCAGCCCGACCAGGCTGCGGCCCGGTGCTACTCCGCACCTCACCACATGCTGACGTCTACACAACTTATGTTTGTTTATTTCATGAGCTCTGTTTTACAAACAATCTACGATCAGAATGATTAAAGCATATATTGACTATAAAACAGTTCAAGTTGACTGAATACTACTCAAGCTTTAACAATAGCATTCGTGAAACATAATTATCTGAAATTTTGGCAAGATCTTCATGGCATCTATGCCATATTTTGTTTGGTAACTGAGCATATGGAGTGATGGGGTGCTGTGCGGGCTGCGGAGTCGGCCGCAAGTGCCGCAACCGGTTGCGTGGTAACGGTGCGTGTGGAGTCGACGACTCGCACACGCCGCACACAACGAGTCGCCTCTTCACCTCGGTTCGACACTATGTGTGGAATGGTTACCGACCAAATGTTGTTTCATCGACTTAGCAGTACACGGGACACGGCCGACACTGTGCAGCGAGTGGACGGCGGCCGGTCGGCCGAACACGTTCCGAAAGCTACGAGGACCGGTCCGATAAGTAATGACGTAATAACATACGACATATCATCGCCTCGACTATGGACACTTTAAACGAAGGACCATATCGGGCTCGCTAATCGATCGTAATCGGACTTGCGATAGATAGAAAGCACGGTACGGTAGATCCTCGGCGCGGAGCAGCGCACGCGGCGGCGGCCACGCGGCGAGCAGCGAGCGGCCGGCGAGCGGCGCACGGTTACCTGATCCATTCCGGGGGCTCGACCGCTTCTCCATCACGAACCAACCGGTAAAAGTGAACCATCCGCTTCGGCCCGTTTCGACGGGATTTTCTGGAACCGCCTCGTCGAACGTAGAACGTGGAGCGCGGACGACATCTTTACCTGACAGTATTAGAAAATAACTACATGACTCTAATGCTGCCCGGTAAGATGCGAACCGCCACTCCTGTGTGGACGTGAGCCGGAGCCGGAGCCGGAGCGGGAGCCGGTGGTGGTGCGGGCGCCGGGATCCCACCGTCACTCGAGGCGAGGCGCGAGTGGTCGCGCGGACGCGTGCGGCCGGCGGCGGCGCTAGACGCGGACTGAGCCGGCGAGGCGCGAGCCGCGAGGCGGCGCGGCGACGCGGCGGTGCGGCGATGGCGCGCGGACGTGGCGGTGGGTACTGAGTGCACTAGCGCAGCGCGCGGCGCGGCCCGGCTGGGTGCGGCGGCGGCGGGCGCGGAGGCGGCGCCTCACGCCCCACGGCCGCGTCGCCGCCCGCTCCACCGCGAGCCGCACCCGCCCGGGGCCGGCACCGGGGACGGGGACGGCTGCACGGCACGTCCCGACCGGACGTCCGGTTGCTGTTTTTCAGCGCGACGGAATAATTGCAGCGCGACGTACTTACACCTGAAAGTTGAATGCTGATCGATGTGGTGCATACGACGGCCACCTAACCCTCCCGAGGGAGGTACGATTAGCATACCCTCGATGACCTTTCGGTAGTACGACCCGACCCGCTGTTACTCGTAAACCGAACCCCTTAGGATTCCCTTACCGGTTAGACCTCAACGCGCGCCAGAAAACCCTATAACCAGTCTGTACCTATCGCTCTCTTCCCTTCAGCCGGCTCATCGGTTTTCATCGAGCTGGTCCTCCCTCGCGTGGCGTGTCGTATGTGTTGTTCGTAACGCTGACTGACGGTCACGACCGCTGCAGTAGAAAGTCAGAACTTGTATGAGTACTTACCTTGCGAGTTCGTGTCGACGTATTTTTTGCATGACAGCTTGAAATGCTCACTCGCCGAGAGGATTTGGAGCTCGTTTAATATTATTAGAGTTCCGCCGCCGCCTATTGGATGCCCACACGTTATTAGGTACTGTAGATACCTTATTGCTATCACTTTGGAAAATAAACCAAGGAAACAGTTTTATTATATTAGGATCTGAATGACAGGTCATCGAGTATCTCCGAACACCACTATGTCGGCAAGCTGTCAATAGGTACTTCATGCTTTCCATAGACTTTTTCACGTAATTCAGTCCTCGCGGGCGAAATAGGTACCTAAATAACAATTTTTGGGCAAGTGTGATTTATAGCCAGTTTCGTCATCGCCCTTTATGGGCAAGCCCGCGGTGTGTCGCCACACGCCCAATTATCGCATGCCCATTTTATGTAAAAAAACGTAGGTACAACCTGCCACTTACCATAATGACACGTGTCCACAGACAAAAAGTGAAATTACTAGACGATACATGTAGGTGGGTACGAGTAGGGACTTATGGAATGAATTGAATATAGGATGCCTTATAATAGAACTGGACGAATTCCATAAGGCGTTCAGTGAGGGTTCGAGTGGATCGCGTCGCGTCGAGCCGCGGGGCGAGCGCTAGTTACCAATAAACCAGATAACGAGTCGCAAGAGAACTGTTATAATTAGGCACTTATTGATAGCAGCGTCCGCGTCATGTTTTTCTTCCAACTTGCGATAACCCTGATGATGTTTGACCTATGGTCTTCTGCATGTCCTAGATTTGACCTACATTAAGTCCCATCTTCTCTGTAGGTACAGGCAATAGGTAACGCAAGTCTCAACTTAGATCCCTGAACTTAGCTTCATTGTTGAATTAGCTCCGAAAACAGACTAAAATCAAACCTTCTCGCGCCCACCGGTCTCTCAGTAGTATCGTAGCACCCGGTTCCCGTTCAAATTGGATTTTAAATTTTAACGTATTTGTACTAGACCAAAAATTATATCATCTCATATCAATATGAGCCAATTACATAAATTCCCAATACGAAGATAAATCAGACAATTTTTTCCAAACATTTGTAATAGTGACTCTATCGTTTATTTGTTCATTTCATTTTAAATCATTATGTTATCAAACCATACTTAGTTAAGTACGTAATAATTTTATATATTTAAGTAATAACTAAGTAAATAGAAATTATCACAATTAATTTTAATTACTTTCTCATTATATTCTCTTACAATCCAAAGATGTTTTCAAACAAACTTGTATGTAAAAATAAATTGTTTGACTAAATGATTGGGCAAATTTTTTTGCTACATGTTCATCTATACTAATATTATAAAGAGGAAAGATTTGTTTGTTTGTTTGTTTGTTTGTAATGAATAGGCTCCGAAACTACTGGACCGATTTCAAAAATTCTTTCACCTTTGGAAAGCTACATTATCCCCGAGTAACATAGGCTATATTTTATCCCTGTATTCCCACGGGAACGGGAACTACGCGGGTAAAACCGTGGGGAGGCAGCTAGTTAGAATATAAAATTCGTCGATTCAAATGTGAACCGAGTTCAGTAGAGGCGACGCGGGCGTGTGGCGCGGGCGTGGGGCGCGGGCGCACCGGGAGCTCTACCGTATCGCAGGTCACATTACTTGGGCGATAAAATATGCTAATTCGATAAATTCCAACAAGTTTCGCATTGGCAACCTTGAACCAAGCGACGATGACCATACGACAAGGTAGCTAATTTAGTCTCAGGGTATTATTAACTAATGGCAAAAAGCTATCAAATTGTTTTAAGCTAAATTGTATGAGTTGGTCGAGCGATATGTCAGATCTTATATGATGACCAGTGATGGATTAACCCTTAAACAAATTAAGCATTGCCTGGGGCATAACGCTCGGGGGTCACCAAAAAAATAATAAAATTAAGATTTATTGATGTCGCACCACTTCCATGTCTAAGGTACCTACGTTAGATCTCTCTATCTAATTTACAAACAACCAGGTTAAAAGACCGATTCTAGTTGAAAAAGGATAGGTGAGGCCACAGGCGTGGATTGCTTAGGGCATCAAGTAGTCTTAATCCGTCACTGATGATGACGAGGTGAACTTCATCAGCTCCCACACCGGTTTGGTTTGGTTCGGCTATACTAAAGTCCAAATCAAATCAAATCAAATCAAATCAAAGTCATTTTTATTCCACAATAAAGCACTTATGAATAGTCACTATTAATGCTCGGTTCTGAAAGTTGCTTTTACTGAGAAGAGCCGGCAATAAACTCAGTAACTACCTACTCTTTTCAAAAAAAAATTCATCATATCCAATGATAGCTTGTATAATACCTACTTATATAACTCAAATAAGTAAATAATACGTAACTATGTAGATGCCTTCCATCTTTTTAGTGCATATAGCGTATTGTCTCTTATTCCCACCGGCCAAGGTGGGTGCAAGGTGTAAAGCAGACGACAGTAAAAATAAAGGCATAAATGGATATAAAATTATATTTGTTTCAACCAACGAGCTGAATGCTTAGATATATAAGCCACTAGCTTCTGCCCGCGACTCCGTCCGCGTGGAATAGTTACTTTGGGCTAACGCTAACTTTTAACTCCCTTCGTATACGTAGAAGGATGGTCGCAGAGCTAACTGATGACTCCACGCGCCGGCCCGGCACATAAAGGCGCGCGCAGGCAGTACAGTACTTGCAATGTTATTTTAAATTTGCAATATCTCCTAAGATATTAATTGAAATCGAATGATGTAAATGGCAAATTTGTTTTAAATTAAATACTTGTGATGAATAACGTATTTATTTGGATAAGGATTAATATCATCTTCATAAAAACACCTTCACAAATTATGCTTAATTTTCGAACAAATTTAGTTAGTATAAAAATGGTCACAGTGAGCCAACCTTAACAGATAGACATATGCTATTGCGGACTTTTTTTTAGAACTTTTGAAGGGGAACAATTCTGTCATACATCATTTTAGCGTAACTTTAACCGTTTACGCAGCGTACGCAGCGGAAGCTCTCAACAGGAAAAGAAATCTCCCGATTTTGAAACATTCTTCATTGGTGCTCCGCTCTTATTGGTCATAGCGTAATGATATATAGCCTATAGCCTTCCTCGATAAATGAACTATCTAATGGCGAAAGAATTTTTCAAATCGGACCAGTAGTTTCTGAGATTAGCGCGTTCAACCAAACAAACAAACAAACTCTAGTCCTTTATAATATTACTTACTAGCTTCTGCCCGCGACTCCGTCCGCGTGGAATAGTTACTATGGGCTGACGCTAACTTTCAACCCCCTTCGTTTACGTAGAAGGATGGCCTCGCAGAGGCAACTGATGACTGCACGCCGCGGCCGGCCCAGCACATAAAGGCGCGCGCAGTACTTGATAATTATTTTGGTGCGATGTTATTTTAAATTTGCGATATATCCTAAGATATTCATTGAAATTGAATGATGTAAATGGCAATTTTGTTTTAAATTAAATACTTGCGATGAATAACGTATTTATTTGGATAAGGATTAATATCATCTTTATAAAAACACCTTCACAAATAATGCTTAATTTCGAACAAATTTGGTTAGTATAAAAGTGGTTATAGTAAGCCAACCTTAATAGGTAGACATATGCTATCGCGGACTTTTTTTTAGAACTTTTAAAGGAGAACAATTCTGTCTTACATGATTTTAGCGTAACTTTAACCGTTTACGCAGCGTACGCAGCGGAAGCTCTCCACTGGAAAATAAATCTCCCGATTTTGAAACATTCTTCATTGGTTCTCCGCTCCTATTGGTCATAGCGTGATGATATATAGCCTATAGCCTTCCTCGATAAATGGACTAACTAATGGTGAAAGAATTTTTCAAATCGGATCAGTAGTTCCTGAGATTAGCGCGTTCAACCAAACAAACAAACAAACAAACAAACAAACAAACAAACAAACTCTACTCCTTTATAATATTAGTATAGATACTAGGGACAAGATAATAGGTCACTTTTGACATTTCATCAAAATTCAACAACGTAACCTTGTAACGGCGGGCATAAAATAAGAACTGCACAATTGCTTAACTTTTTTCAATTACGTTTACATATTTATTGTAATAATGACCGATACGAGTAATTTTACGATTTGCTTTCACTAATAAACCATTCTAAACATAATAAACAATTTCTGATCTAAAGAACTGAACGTCGTTACAATGTTGCGTCAGTCAACCCTTTTTCTTTTTAAACACTAGGGATGTTACTCTAAAAATCGAAAGCTGATAGGATTGTAAGTTGAATCGAATGCAATGATTACTTGTGAAGAAAAATCACCATAAATTTATAACCACGTTGTGATTATAATAAAACCTAATTATACATATTTATTATTCTTTTAACTATTCCGATAGTTCCGATAGTTCAAGTGAATAAAAGCAATTTTTTTGTTAAATTACGTAGGTACTTGTCTTATTTTGCTCCTTTAATTTATGAAAGAAAAAATAATAATGGGACAGGGATTCGCATGATCATTTTTAAAATTCACATATGTTTCAAGTCTGTATCGATTCATTCGATTCATTCATTTAATCGATGTTTTTAAGCAGGTCACCTCACTATGAATATAAAACTGACATCTGTCAAAAGTGACCTATTATCTTGTCCCTATTTTAGTATAGATATAGCTGTTTGTGTATTCCAAAATCAGTAGATCCATATTTGCTTAGTATAGCAAAGAGAGGGTTTTCTTAACAACCGCTCTTCACCACTAAGTATTTCTTTTATGTACCCACATTTTATTCATGTCTAGAGCAGTAAGCATAATAATGTAATGAAGAAGGAAGTGCAGAAGGTGGGTAGTTAGTATCGACTTGACTCCAACCACAGCCTGGGTTGCCAATGATTTGTGTTGCCAGTCACCGTCGGCAGAGGTCGTGCCCGCTGCTGCCGCCGCTCCGCAGCCGCAGTTGATAAATCCGTATTTCCATCCATACTTACTAATATTATAAATGCGAAAGTAACACGCTAAAACTACTGAACCAATTTAAATGAAATTTGGTACACAGATAATCCAGAGCCTGAGAAAGGACATAGGCTTTATTCCGGGAAAATTGAAGATCCCCTGGGAACGCGGGCGAAGCCGCGGGGAGCCACTAGTAGCTCATAATACTAATGTTGTTTACCTAAATGTCATCTTATTATGTAATGTTCGGAAAAAAGATAATGTACCAAATGCGATGATAGGTACCCTTATAGGAACAAAACATTCTTACGTGTCAGTACCTACTTCCTATAAACAATACCCATTGATGACTCAATAAATACCTACTATGTTTTTACCTACTAACTCAACCTAAATGGAAATCATAGTTCAGTAGTATGATATTAGGCAGATCCTTTGGCAAGAGTAACATACAAGTTCGTATTCGCTCGAAAAATAAATATGTAGTTTCCCAGATATAAGCTTTAATAGGTATATCTAATATATAAAATTCTAGCGTCGCGGAGTTTGTAGTTAAACTCCTCCGCAACGGCTTGACCGATTCTCATGAAATTTTGTAATCATATTCGGTAGGTCTGAGAATCGGACAACATCTATTTTTCATCCCCTTAAATTTTAAGGGTAAGCCACCCCAAATTTTTTTTTTTTTAATTTTAGAAAAAAAAATTATTTTTAATTTTTTTATGATAAAATGTAAAATGTAAATAAAATGTAAATACATATAACCCTGAATTTTCAACCCTTTACAATCAACCCCTATTTTACTATCGCGATTTTTATTTTATCTTCCGCCTTCACCGGTCGATAACCGATCAACGATCAATCGATCAGTTATAATAAAAATAATTAAATATTATTTAGTTCAATAAAATAAAAAATACAGATATTTTGAAAATAGATACATATCTTATCATACATATATTACTTATGGAAGGATTTATTAACTATTAATATTTTTATTTCTTTGAAGACAACTATAATAAATATTTTTTTAACATTCAATAAATATTTATTTGGGAATAAAGTACATTTATTAATAGTAAATGTAACATTAAATAAATCGTGTTTAATAAACTGATAGTTACAATATGAATAATGATTTTTATATTTAGATAACAAGCAAGAATTGTAATTTAAAATATATTCTCTCCATTAATAAACATTAATTTATTACCCTACATAAAGCATTATTTTATTGTTTATAACGCTTGCGATTATAAGTACATCCCCGAATACTTATAGTAGATAATTATTTTTATTGAACTAAAAAAATGTTTCCTACAAATAATATACATGGCAAAACAACGTCTGAACGCGATGAACACTAAAACTACTTAACAGATTTCCATCCGGTTTTCACCAAGTTAAGGATTATTTCATGGGGAAGGTTTTTATGTATAATACATCAATTTGGACCCGGTGGGTGGCGCTGGTGGGCAGGACGAAGTCTGCCGGGTCCACTAGTAACTCTATATATAGATATGTGACTTCGGTAAATTGTAAAACAGTGCCAAAACACTGGATGGTACATGCATATGGAATATAGTTTATATTCCTTTGTCTGCACTTATTACATTTAGTAGTCTTATTTTGGTCATTGCTGCATTCAGCTAGCTATCCCAAATTCTGCACAAATATAATTAATACGGTACACCAAATACGCTATGTTTGCCTGTCATTGTATTTTCACTATATTAGTGTTAATTTTTTTAATGCTATTTATTGTAAGAATTGCATGTTTTATATATTTATTTATGAGGTTTTCCAACGTATATTACTTAGTCAAACAAAACAAATACTTAGTCCTATTATCTAACAAGGAGTACGATAAAAAAATATACCACTTACTCTTCTTTAAGGGCATATTTTTCTTCTTGAGTTCACCGATAAAAGACATGATTTTCACAGTCACATCACACACAACACTCACATGTTACATACTGTGCCGATATTGATAAACAATTAAGTGATAAATTGTTCAAACACAAAACTTAAGAATATAGATTAATATTTTCAAGTTTCCGCCAAAACTACAACAGAAAGAATTCTAGATTTAAATTGTCTTTGTTCATAATTTTCAGATATGGCAATTCAATCGTTGCAATGTTGTATTTTTACCCAGTGTCGAGTCCACATTTAGTTTCAAAAGCCTTTTCGCATTATAGTATTTATGAACATGTAATAAAATCTCCTTGGCTATACTATTTGCATCGATATATATGTACTACGTACTAGATAGGGCGTTCCGAACACTCGCTTTGGTCAACTCAACTGAACTGCAGTCCCCACACCCGACTTTAGTGTGGCTTCGACATTCATCAGGCGGTGGACAGTCCCATACAAGCCCCCCTTAAAATACTCCTTTTCAAAGAAAGTGGCGCAGCCTTGTAGTCATGTCTGAAAACTTATGCTTAACATGTCAATGCATGTCAATAGATGACGCTCAAACTGAAAATTTTAGCCTTTTATTAAAAGAACTTATTTTTTATGCTGGCAATCATCTTTTTCGCCGAATGAAAATTTTGACGTTATCACACTTCACAAATTGTCATGTGTATGCGCATGTGTTGTTTTTGTTCCGTTTTGTGTTTTTTTGGTTGCTATTCCTAAAATATTTTACATATTTCTTATGCTAATGCTGTTATAATTATGTTGATCGGAATAAAATGATTGAACATTATTTATTACGTTTCTTTTGAATATGTATACCTAGTACACACTTTAATACTACATACGTCTAGGTAGGTATGTGTATATATACAAACGACAAGACATATTTTGCAGAGAGCGCTATAGTCTCAAGATGGCGTCTTACGGTTAACACAAAAATGACACAAGAGGGCACTCTTCTCCTGTATAGGTCTATTATATTACTCTTTGACATTCATTCAGTGCGGGTGCGCACGGAGCAGCGTTAATAACAACGATAATCCGAATCAAAGTGGACCCTGGACGAAAATAACTAGTCAGTAGTCAACTAAGTAAAATTACTTCCTGTTTAAGTGAATTAATAAGTGATAATTTCGTAATTCCAGAGTAGAAAAACAATTTATCTATTTAAATACCACGCCATTCTACAATCATATACTAAAACGTGCAGATGTTCCCTTAAAACTGGTTGTAGGTAAAAATATGTAACTTAACACAGACTTGATATGTTTTTTTAGAAAGTGTTTTAATTTGATTAATTGTTAATGAGTTTTTAATTAGTAGTGATAGTTTGATATTTTGAATAATTGTTTTATGTTAATTCAAGCCCTGGCCCGTACCTCTGAGTACTCAATTTAAGCCATGTGAAGTCCGCCAATCCGCACTAGGCCCCCCTAATATTAATATAATACATTTTGAAATCGAGTTTTATTCTAATGAAGTTTAGTAGGTAAAAAAGATGTGTCACATCTGCGGTGTGAACTCTATAGAGACGACATCTTAGTGTAGTTAACTGAACGAAACGCGTAAGCGCCATGAAATTTGCGGCGCTTACGACGTTTTGGTCGCGAGAAAACTATACTCTAAGCAATTTAGCGCTGTATCTTTTAAAATAGTTTGGTTAGTTGACACAGCTTTATACAGCGCTGCAGCGAACTTTAGTTCTAACTCTTACCAGTTTTTGAACAAATGTTTTACATGAACGTTCTTGTCTATCGCTAGAGTATACGTCAATGACTATTTGTATCTGGCAGGTTTTGGCATCGCTGAAAGTTTAAATTTTAAAGAAAATAATTCCAAATTCAAATTAAGATTTTTATTTATTTATTTTATGGGATGAAGTTTGTAAGTTTCATATATATATTTACGTAAACAACAGTGATGGTGTGACTGAATACTTTCAACGACATTTGTGCCAGATATAAATAGGTATTAATAAATAAAATTCATAGCAAGCTTTTCCACATGGACAGCCTTTGTCAATATTACTTGGATTAACTCGTTTATACGTTGGGTTGATTGCATTTTCAGTTAATGTATCAATAAATTTTGATACTTTTAAAAAATAAAACTACGTTAAAAAAAACCGACTTCCAAAAATACTAAAAAGCAAAAAATAACTAACGCAATTTATAACACTTTCCTCTACTTACCTACTGACTACTTATTCTCTCCGCTTACTGCTTGGTTTGAAGTTGGTGCCAAGCCACAGCATAATTAGTAAACAATATACAAAAGATCTTTGTTAAGATTCTCCATGATTTAATAAGGTCACCAAAAACTTTGGCACCGTTTGCATTCAAAATTCTAAATTTTAGAAATAAACGGTCCTTTACAGGACCACTATAGTTGTAGAATGTAAATTACATTTATCTCATCGTCGTTTTCATTTGTTTCTTAGTGTCATTTATCGTTATTTCTGATTTATTTACGTAGGTTAGTACTTAGTAGGTTATCGTGTAGAAATTTATTTGTTACACCATTTTATTTCTTTAAGTAATTTTTTTATTCATATATGGCTTGGCACCGACTTCAAACCATGCAGCAAGCGGAAAGAATAAGTAGTCAATAGGTAAGTAGAGGAAAGTGTTATAAATTGCGTTAGTTATTTTTTGCTTTTTAGTATTTTTGGAAGTCGGTTTTTTTTAACGTAGTTTTATTTTTATTTTTTGCTTTTTAGTGATTTAAGTATGGGTAGGCTTATTATTTATTTAACAATCACAGAACACTATTAAACCTAAACGTTAATGAGATTAACCTTCAAGGTCAACCTAATAGCCTCAAGGAATACTATTCTGTATCCATATGCACGTATAATTTTGAAAGAATTTTCTCTGAACTCCTATCCTTTGAGGAGTTGTACCTTCCATCATCAGCTCATCCATAGGAAATCATCATCAAACGCAAATAATTGAACAAACTGTATGGTATTGACTGAAACGTAACAGTTATATGCTTATAATTTGAGTGTTCTTCACGATTTCCTTGGGATCCCATCATCATATGCTGACTAGATGACCAGGGTACCAACTTGAATATGTACCCTAACGAACAAAAAAAGAATTACGCAAATCGGATTAGAAATGTTAAAGTTATCGACATACTAATATACAAAGTATCGTCAAAATGACATCGTCCAAATAACAATAATGCTTATAAAATAAAAACTACTTAACCAAAGTGAAAGAAATTTTTATGGGACCATCTGGCAGCTATTTCGCGTCGAACAAAAAAAGAATCACGCGAATCGGTCCATTAACCGCGACGTAATCGATGTACATACATAGAATATACCTCCTCCTTCGTTTTGGGAAGTCGGTTAAAAAGTGATCAGTCATTCTCATTGGAAGAACAGTTAATTTTATTAGTAAAATTTATTTACTGGTTTGGTAATTTCGTGGCTTTCCGTAAATTTTACTGAATTATTTTATACTGGCAATACAGTTCTACCATGAAAATAATTCCAGCTCGTGCATGTCAATCAATCAATCCGTCAAGTCAAATTGTCAATATCCAAACAAAGCGGTACCTTACAATTTAATTTTTTAAGTAACAATTAGAAATAAGAAATTTAGAAACATTTATATTGGTTTTCGATGTATCATCGGACAAATTATAATTTGTATAAAGCATACAGTTTGTGAATTGTGTAGTGTTTTAAGTGAAAGCGTATAGTGAAGCTTGGAACAAGTACAGAAGCCACCGAGAACGACATAATGGCGCAGCGGTTCCCCCCAGGCGGGCCGGTGGGGCCGGTGGGGCCGGTGGGGCCGGTGGGGCCGGTGGGCCCGGGCGGCGCGGGCGGGCCGGGCGCGGCGCCGCAGCGGTACGCGGGCCCGGCGCCGCCGCCGCCCGGCGCCGCGATGCCGCCGCGTCCCTACGGTTCACCTAATTTCCCTGTAAGTCTACATCCCCCTTTTGGTCGACACTCTTTATCGATTACTGGTGTTTGGTTATCCGTTTCACATCCATTTTCACTTTCAAACTATAGCATTTCATGCCAGTGTCCTAGCCATATTGACTTAGGCATAGTAGTAGGTATATGATATAGCTCAGACTATATCCTCTCCAACGAATGATTGAAATGATTGCATTGTTGAGTGTTGTTTGACTTCATTGTTCAATTGCTAAATGTGATGGGCTGGTCGGTCTGACAATTATGAATACCTGACACATTGTTATTTTACCCTCAGTCTGAATAAGAATAAAACTAATATAACCTACAAAATAGCCAGCACAGCACCATAACAAACACCCTATGAATATGAATGTGTTGTCTGCATGTCAACACATCTATCTCACTGTCACACATAAGACGACTACTAATTTCGCCTCATTGCACTTCATGTATATTGGACTGATGTAACTAAAACAACTGAACAAAACAATATTAAATATGTTTTTCTGAATAAAATTTGACCCTTGGTTATTGCTAGCTTTACAAGCTATTTCACACAATATTTATACTTGTTGATACTAAATATTTAAAATGTAACTATTCTTTAGTTTAATTTAAATTATTATAATTGCAGAGTTTATTACCCACTCTACTCAGCATACCTTCAAAAGCAACTAAAGCGGGCAATTTTATTAAAAAAAAAAATTATATCTTTTTACTAACATGATGCAATTAAAGTTATCTCTTTCTCTCACCAAATTTGATAGTGTACCCATATATTATTGTACTATAGAGCCACAGCTACTGCAATATTTGTCGTTGCTAGTGCTCTGAAACAATACAATATTGAATTTGTTCCATGTTATTTACATATTCTGCTAATGGGCCCCTGTGGTTTCACCCCCATTCGTGGGGATCTTCAATTTCCCTGGGATAAAAAGTAGCTTTTACATTAGCCCAGAATATATTCTCACTCTGTGCAAAATTTCATCCCAATCCCTTCAGCCTTTCTGGTTTCAATTCAGTAACAAATATTCTCACATACATGATCTTATATACATAGAATCTATAATACTAACTGAAACCCTACATAATTTTCATGAGCTCGCACATTTGATCGGTAACTCATATTTAATTTCAATCTGGCTTCTAACCTCCTGTTTCATAAGCCCTCCCAAGGTGCTATTTTAACTTTTCCCTTTTGTTTGCTAATGAACCTTATTTTAACTATTAAAAAAAACTGGGTATTCAATCGGTCCGGTATTTTTTAAGGCTACTGCAAGAGTAGAAACTTACTAAATTAAATTACAAATTGGGAGACTCTTATTTTGGTTCATTAATTTTGTGGTGCAGGCGCGCAGCGGGTTCACGCCGCCGCCGGCGGGCGCGGGCGCGGTGCGCGCGGGCGGGGGCGGGGGCGGGGCGGGGGCCGGGCTGGGCGCGGGGGCCGGGGCCGGCGCGGGGTACGGGCCGGGCGGGGCGCGCGCCCCCGGCCCCGCCGCCCCGCCGCCCGGCAGCGCGCCCGCCAAGCGCGCCGCGGACGCGCGCAGCCCCATGCCGCCGCACAAGCCGGCGCTCTACAACCCGGACGCGTACGGCGCGGGGGCGGCGGGAGCGGCGGCCGCGCCCGCCAAGCGCAAGAAGCGGCTGGCGGACAAGATCCTGCCGCAGAAGGTGCGCGACCTGGTGCCGGAGTCGCAGGCCTACATGGACCTGCTCGCGTTCGAGCGCAAGCTGGACGCGACCATCATGCGCAAGCGGCTCGACATCCAGGAGGCGCTCAAGCGACCCATGAAGCAAAAGCGCAAACTGCGTATATTCATATCCAATACCTTCTATCCAGGTGCCAATTTGTATTCTTTTTTTGGAATGGTACATACGTAACACATAAACCCTCCAACCGTCGAGTGACACAATAATATAAAGAAAATCAAACAATATTATGCAACACATTATTTGAAAAAAAAAATACATGTGAAGAAATATTTAGTAACGTATTTTTTTTCTACTTTACAGGTCAGGGTGACAACGCGGTAGCTTCGTGGGAGTTGCGCGTCGAAGGACGGCTACTAGACGACTCGAAGAACGATCCCAACAAAGTATGCCATACCTTCTCTATATTTGACGCGTCCGAGACGTAGTAATCCAGTCAAAATAGACAAAAATAAGTCAAAACCTAGGAATAATTCGCATAGAGCTGAAAATTGGCAGAGACGTTAAATACATCATTATAAAGAAAATGTCAAAAATCCCCTTCGATCCTCCTTCTGCAAAAAAAATTATTCAAGGTCAAACATACAAAATTAAGGTTTTTTCCATTTTTCTCAAAAACGGTAAGTTTTATCGTGAAAATAAGCCAGACAAAAGTTGTCGATCATACAATTCTCTACAAAAATAGTCGAGTCACTTTTACTCTTACGACTCACCATTCGTGAGATATCGCGGTTTTAATCATTAGACAATTCATATTTTACATAATATGCACTAAAATGCAGCCTGTACACGTCATCGGACGTTCAATATAACTGAAAATAAGAAACTATTGGTTTGTGTTACTTACACAATAAAACTTGTATAAATTGAATGAGTATTTTAAAATATAAGACTATACTGTCAGTCCCTAATACCCTTCGTCGGTAACCTTGGGAGGTCGGGAAGATATTGATTTGTTGATATTACTGACTGCACGGACTCCAAATGATAAAATTATTTACTTTTTGGAACCTGGGAAAGGTCAAGTACAATCAAAAATATATTATAAATAGAGTAATTACTGAATTTATTGCCGGCTCTTCTCAGTAAAAAACAACTTTCAGAACCGAGCATTAATAGTGACTATTCATAAGTGCTTTATTGAGGCCTATATGAATAAAAAAGATTTGATTTTGATTCATCACAAAGTCTGACTGCATATCCGAAATGTCAAGCTCATATTTTATTTTTACATGCAATAACTGGTTGCGATACTACATCAGCAATTTTTAAAAGAGGTAAAATAGCAGTATTTAAATTGTTCGAAAAACGTAATGATTTAATTGATTGCGCAGAAGTATTTACAAAGATTTAACTCTTCTCCACACGACATCGTTACAAATGGAATTCGTTTTCTTCTTGCAATGTATGGTGCTCCAAAAAAAATTGATTCCATAGACAAATATAGATATTTGAGGTTTGTAAAATCTGCATGGAACAATAAAACAGTACAGTTGTCTTGTCTGCCTCCAACATCTGCTTCTGCCTTTCAACACTTGTATCGTGTGTATTATCAAATTCAAGTGTGGCAAGGCAATGACCTAGACCCAGAAGGATGGGGTTGGAAATTAATAGATAATTATTTGGAGCCAATTCAAACTCTACTCCCGCCTGCTCCAGAAAAACTGCCTTATACTATTTTTTGTAAATGCAAGACGGATTGTAGTAAAAATTGTGGCTGTCAAAAAGTGGGATTATTTTGTTCGCCAGTATGCATCAATTGTCAGGGTCAGTCTTGCTCCAATATTGAAACAAATACAACAGATGAAAATATTTATGATATTAATGAAGAGATAACTGATGCATCTCTTTTCTTAGAACAGCGAACAGAAATTCTCCAAGAAGAAATGAAATGAAATAAATTTATTAATTCAACTAGGCCTTCACAGGCACTTATGAAACGTCGACTCTAATGCTCGGTTCGGAGAAGAAAATGAAGACGAAGAAATAATATTACCATTCTTTCAATCAATATGATACGATCTGATCAAACTAACAAGCATGCTCCATCCTAGGTTTCGGCAGCGTCTTGTATGGACGGGTCAGAGACCAAATGCAAGCCCATCCTTAATAAAAAAAAAAAAAAAACTTTCTTTATTACAATAGATCGTGGAGAATACCTACTGGGGAAACCACGTTAAAAAAAATGCGCCAAGTACATATGCGGAAATATGTGCATATTATGTAAAATATGAATTTTCTAATGATTAAAACCGCGATATCTCACGAATGATGAGTCGTAAGAGTAAAAGTGACTGGACTATTTTTGTAGAGAATTGTATGATCTACAACTTTTGTCTGGCCTATTTTCACGATAAAACATACCGTTTTCGAGAAAAATGGAAAAAACCTTAATTTTGTATGTTTGTCCTTGAATACATTTTTTTGCAGAAGGAGGATTGAAGGGGATTTTTGACATTTTCTTTACAATGATGTATTTAACGTCTATGCCAATTTTCAGCTCTATGCAAATTATGCCTAAGTCAAATGTCTATTTTGACTGGGCTATAGGTAGAATGTAAAGCGACGACGTGGTCGGTTCGCAGGTGAAGCGCAAGTTCTCGTCGTTCTTCAAGTCGCTGGTGATCGAGCTGGACAAGGAGCTGTACGGGCCGGACAACCACCTGGTGGAGTGGCACCGCACGCTGACGACGCAGGAGACGGACGGGTTCCAGGTGAAGCGGCCCGGGTACAAGAACGTGCGGTGCACCATCCTGCTGCTGCTCGACTACCAGCCGCTGCAGTTCAAGCTGGACCAGCGGCTGGCGCGGCTGCTGGGCGTGCACACGCAGACGCGGCCCGTGATCGTGAACGCGCTGTGGCAGTACGTGAAGACGCACCGGCTGCAGGAGCCGCACGAGCGCGAGTACGTGGCCTGCGACAAGTACCTGGAGCAGATCTTCGGCAGCGCGCGCGTCAAGCTGGCCGAGGTGCCGGCGCGCCTGGCCGCGCTGCTGCACGCGCCCGACCCCATCGTCATCAACCACGTCATCGCCGTCGAGCCTCCCCACGACACCAAGCAGACCGCCTGCTACGACATCGACGTGGAGGTGGACGACACGCTCAAGGCGCAGATGAACAGCTTCCTGCTCAGCACCGCCAACCAGCAGGAGATCCAGGGCCTCGACGCCAAGATACACGAGACGGTGCGTGCCTCCCAGTGCCCCCCCCCCCCCCCCACCCTCCTACCTACCACCGTCGGTCAACCAAACTATGTCGCGTTGCAGGTGGACACGATCAACCAGCTGAAGACCAACCGCGAGTTCTTCCTCAGCTACAGCAAGGACCCGCAGCAGTTCACGCAGAAGTGGCTCGTGAGCCAGGCCCGGGACCTCAAGGTGAGTGCGAGGCGGCGCCGCGGGGTGGGGGGGGGGGGGGGCGGGTGCGAGGCGGCGGGCTGTACGAGCTCCCTGTTGCAGACGATGACGGGCGGCAGCGGCGCGGCGGGGGCGGGGGCGGGGGTCGGCGCGGGGGCCGGGGCGGGCGCGGGGGCCGGGGCGGGGGCCGGCGGCGGCAACCCCGAGGAGGAGCGGCTGGGCGCGTTCTACGGGCAGGGCTGGGCGGGCGAGGGCGTGGCGCGGTACCTGCACGCGCGCCTGGCCGCGCGCCGCCGCGACCTGGACCTGGCGCTGCACCACCCGCACCACCACCACCACCAGCACCACCACCACCTGGCCCGTCTCTAGTGCCCGCGACACCACCACCACCAGCACCACCACCACCACCAGCACCACCACCACCTGGCCCGTCTCTAGTGCCCGCGACACCACCACCACCAGCACCACCACCACCACCAGCACCACCACCACCTGGCCCGTCTCTAGTGCCCGCGACACCACCACCACCAGCACCACCACCACCACCAGCACCACCACCACCTGGCCCGCCTCTAGTGCCCGCGACACCACCACCACCAGCACTAGTGCCCTGTACGGTTCACGGTTCTGGCGCAATCTCGTTCCCTTTTTGTCACCCTAGTGTTTTATTAATAATTTCAAACTAATCTTAAGCAAAGTAAACGTAAATTTGAGTATTGTCGTCGAGCGGTCGCGATATTTCAAGTATCGAGCGAGCGAGAGTGGGCTCGATAAGTGGCTAAACATATCGCGCGGCGGCAAGGGCGGGTGGCGGCTTCTGCCGCTCGACCGTGTCCTCGTCGACCAGTAGACGTAGGAACCTCGACTAAACGGGTAAAGTCGTTCCGGAATCATGTATGGAATCTAAATTTTGTACTTTAAACCCGTATAAATTAAACGTTTTGATAAACGACTCTGAGTATTATTTCTATCTTAAATCGTACGGTGCCTCGTGAATAGATGATCTCATTAATGAGCCTTATCGGAAAGGTGTGAAAATCAGTGTTTGTAACTTGTATCGTATCGAGTACTACACCGTATTGACTAATGAGTAAGAGCTAAGATAGTGCGACAATAACAAGGCAGTTTAGTGACGCGTCGCTCTAACGAACAAACAAACGGGCTGTCGCTCAATTAGATACGGAAGGCACGTGACATTAGTACGAGCGTCGCGAGCCAGCCTCGTCGCCCCGACGAGACGCTTCAGGAGACGATGCCTTCAGAAGAACTACCGGATTCCTGCAAAGGTCAGTCATTCAGTAAAAGTAACTTTTAACGGATCGATTCTTGTGTGTTTTGATTGTCGCGGAAAATTTGGACTAAATAGTACCGAGACATTGTTTTTTTGACGCTTACCTGACCAGCAATTTCCAGAAGTATAAGATCGATGTGCAAAATATTTTGTTATGAAGTAGAAATCGACATTGTTGAAATAATTTGTTACCAAACGTAGTGATACGATTGTGTTACTGGATGGTGGATTCCTATCGACTTGGAAGACATGGCTACATTTTTACTACCAGACGTGGTAAAACAAAATGACAAAAGCAGTGGTCTATATAGAGGTCCTGCCACCTGTGTAGTAATGAAGGGTGTAATTATTAATTATGTAAATATGTATTGTAAAGTACCTACTACATGTAAGTACCTATCATATTAGATATCTGGTTATCATTGTGCAATCTCTGCTTAGTTTAGAATCAGATTGCCATCTTTGGACATTTATTTATTTATCTAAAGTCGTCATAGTAGGTGGTCGGCAATTTTGGTTTTAAAACCTCGAGTTCATTTGAAGCTTCGTAGCTGTGGCAATTAAAATTTCTCGGTTTTTGTTCATACCTACAGCAAGGACGGTCAAAGGTATAATAGAGTAGAGTTTGAAGTTAGATGTAAACTTCAATGCGCAGCGGCCCTGTGGTGCGGCTGCGGTGAGCGGGGGGCGGGGGCGGGGGTCGGCGCGGGGGCGGGGGCCGGGCCGGGGGCGGGGGTCGGCGCGGGGGCCGGGCGGGGCGCGCGCGGGGGCCGGGCGGGCGCGTGGCGCGCGGCGGCGGCCGAGTGCGCGGGCACGGCGCTGCTGGTGCTGCTCACGTGCTCGGTGCCCGCGCCGCTCCGCGCCGCCGCCTCCGGCCTCGTGGTGGCCTTGCTCGTGCAGGTACGTAGGTGCAGGACGGGCAGCGGGTCGAGTGCGCGACGCGAGTAACGTGGCGGGTGTTGCGCGCAGTGCTTCGACCACATATCGGGCTCGTACCTGAACCCGGCGGTGACGCTGGCGAGCGCGGTGTGGGGCCGCGAGACGACGGCGCGCGCGGCGCTGCTGGCGGCGGCGCAGCTGGCGGGCGGCGCGGCGGGCGCGGCGGCGCGCGGGTTGCTGGCCTGCCCCACCCCCTCCCCCGACCGCTGCCTCACGCTGCCCGCCGACCACCTCAACTTGTTCCAGGTATCTATCGCGCCTGATAAGTATTTTCTTCCTTTTGTATGCATCTAATATGCTTGTACTTTATTTTTTGCAATATGGTAGTATGGTAGTCGAAAAATATTTACCTTTACTCTTCAAAAGAAATATGGTGGTTTCCAAACTAAACGTTAGAGAGCGCTATAATCGAACCGAATTTTCCTACCGGTGTGTATGTGTGTGTGTGTGTGTGTCGCAGGCGGTATGCGTGGAGTGCGTGGGCGGCGCGTGCCTGGCGCTCGCCAACTGCGCGGCGTGGGACCCGCGCGGGGGAGCGGCGGCGCGCGGGGACTCGTGGCCGCTGCGCATCGGCGCCGCCGTCTCCGGCCTCTCGCTCGCCCTCGTACGTACCCGCAGCACCCGCGCACTGGTCGCACCCCGCCCCTACCGGCGCCGCGGCGGTGAGGTACGTGCACTCGCTTGTATCTGCACCTACTGATGTGTTCGTGTACGGCAGGGCGAGGCGACGGGCGCCAGCATGAACCCGGCGCGCAGCTTCGGGCCCGCGCTGCTGGCGCTACACTTCACGCACCACTGGGTGAGTACATTGTTCTAACATGCTAGGGAGTGATTTATTATTTATGAAGGTACTGTTACGTATTAATGCGAGTGCAGGTGTACTGGGTGGGCCCGCTGGTCGGCGCGGGCGGCGCCACGCTGGTGTACGCGCGCGTGTGGCGGCCGGCCCCCGCCCCGGCCCCGCCCCGCGCGACCCCCGCCCCCGCCCCCGCCCCGCGCGACCCCCGCCCCGGCCCCCGCCCCCGCCCCGCGCGACCCCCGCAAGCCGGCCCCCGCCCCGCTCCGCCGGCCGTCGGACGCGGTGTGCTGTGAGTACCTATTACTATAGTTCTTGCCTGCTTTAGGTAGCTGACGATCGAGAGAAGACGATTATTTTTGCAGAGTGACGTCTACTATAGACACATTCGTACATTACAGCACCAAATTACTACTTTTTATTCTTAGCACTATCTATGGCCTTATCATTTTTAGTTAGCCGGTAGATGTCGCTAGTTGAACGCGCAGGGAAGTAATCTCTTCGTTCCTATATAATCGTCATAATTAAACTTATTGTTAAATTAGTAAAAAATAACATTGGTCATAATTCTCAATGAACATCACTCGCAGCTATGGCAACTCACAGTAAGTACAAGTGTCGGGAATGCCGTGAGCGTTCCAATCAAAAACTAACTTTTTGTCTATCTTATTGAACATCTTTGGTGAAATGTTGCGTGTACTTATTACACATAGCTGCCTCCCCGCGGTTTTACCCGCGTAGTTCCCGTTCCCGTGGGAATACAGGGATAAAATATAGCCTATGTTACTCGGGGATAATGTAGCTTTCCAAAAGTGAAAGAATTTTTGAAATCGGTCCAGTAGTTTCGGAGCCTATTCATTACAAACAAACAAACAAATCTTTCCTCTTTATAATATTAGTATAGATACATACTACTGCATACCTTCTTCACCATTACTCTATTTATTGATTAGTAGTAGGTATGATGTAAAGTCTACAAATGTATCTAACAGTAAGAATAACACGATATATATTTTAACTTGAGATAAATTCGCTATCAGTTTTAATGGCGACCTTTCGACACCGTACTACACCGTACAAATTGATAGTTGACAATACCTACTTAATGTTATTCAACTTTATCTCTTTCTGGTATTATTTGACGTTCCTATTTTATAAAAATATTGATTGTTTTCTGGCCCTATTGATATAACAATCAGACCACATTCTACCCGATCGGAACTTGTTCTAATGTTTTTAAGGTTTCGTACCGCAAAAGGAAAATACTCTTAGGTATAGGATCACTTTGTCCGTCAAAACCCGTTTTCTCAGCAACGCGTGGAGGTATCAAACTGAAAAATACACAGGTCTACTGTACTCCCTTGAAGCTGTGAAAAATTTAAACTTCTAAACCAACGCAATCAAAAGATACACCCATTTGCCAGTCCGACTGGTACTTGGCCGGTTTCTTAATAATTGTTTTTAATAATTTATCATCATCTGCGGACTTCATTCGTCATTATTTGATTGAAGAGACTTTGTTTTTGACCCAACTTCATTCCCATTAAGTAGTAATAAGTAGGTATGTAGTGAATTAATGACATTGTTATTCAAAATACTTAAAAGTTTTACTCGACGCTTTCAATAATACTAATTTAAATTGATCAATGCCGCCGCGGAAGTCAAAGTCAAAGATATTTATTGCATTACAGGTAGGTACATTAGATGTCATAACATAATTGAGGTCAGCTGTAATATGCCGAGAAGGCGTGCAATATTTATTTAATTATATTATTATTCAACTAGATTGTTGTGTCAAAATATTTATTAGATTTATTATAATGTTATTTATTATGTCAATATGCTATACAATACATGGTATGGCCGGCGTGTAAATAGCCAACAACCGTGTACTTGCGTACCTTTTTTTAAAAATATATTGAGTATGAAAAATAGACCTAAAAATATGGCCGCCCTTAGAGATTTTTTATAATGCTATAAACAAGTATTCACCACCGTACAGTTAATAAATCGCCCACTTACCATTTGCCTCGAACATTTAGTGCCTCTCTTAATCCGGTATTGATGGTGAAGGTGGATGGGGATCCCTTTATCCAGTCCTCCAAGGGTCCACAGCACGAGCGGCAGCAAGCGTTGATGGCCCGAATCTTCATCCACTTTAATTATGGCGATTATAGATGGATCTCACAGATCCTAATTGGGTGCACCCTTGATAACACCGTACGTACGGTTTCTAGCTATTATTTCTTCTAAAGGACAATAGTTTACACTGATTTAATTAATTTTCCTGGAGTCACGTCTCCATGATGATCGACTCAGCAACGGAAGCAGTAATATAATAATGGGGGTGAAACGAAGAAATTTCGCATATATCTTAAATGTCAGTGACGTATAATATCAACCAATCAATGAACAGATAAATCGATCTTCGTCGAATTATCAATACGAGTAACGCCATCTATGTCTTCCTTGAGTGCACATTTTGTCAAGACGATGCAAGAGGGCGCTGTACGTAATACTTGTTTACAAAAAATAAACTGTTCTTATTGAACAGCTAAATTATATTATTTTATTAATTAAACGGGTTGGCGCTTCACCATTCTCCCCGCTTTGAAAGGACATACTTTCAACACAAACAGAATAATCACAGCCAAAACAATGTTGTGCGAGTAAGTACATATAGCTAATAAAGATTACCACTGCGGAGAAAGTAGTGAATTCGACAATAATATTACAATAAACAGTTTAGCAATTACGTCAAAATGACGTTTAGATAATTTTAATCTATTAACATTTACTAAAATTACTATTATTCTTACTATAAATACTAAAATTATGAGTAATTTATATTTTGTATTGAATTATTGGCTCGGTAACGGATACAATTTAACAATAGGCCGTTTAAAGGAGCTAGACTTAGTTTTGACAGTGGCAACGCGAACTATGCCATCAGGCCCAGGAAATACCTCAGTTATAACTCCTAAGGGCCAAGATAACGGCGGAGTATCATCTTGTCCAATAAGTACAACCGTGCCGATTTGAATTGGATGATCATGGTTTTGCCACTTCTGCCTGACTTGCAACGTGTGCAAATATTCAATACGCCATTTTTTCCAATAGGAAGCGACGAGATTATCAAGCAAATGTTTACGCTTAACAAGATTGACACGATTGTCAGACAAATCAAAAGCCGGTAAATATTTCAAAGAACTGGACATTAAAAAATGTGCAGGAGTAAGAACGTCCGGATGAGGATCGAAGCTTACTACACTTAACGGTCTTGAATTCATGACGCACTCAATTTGTACTAAAACCGTCTGCATTACTTCATAGGTTAGCAATTGATTACCTAACACCCTGAACAAATGCGTTTTAAAACTTTTAATGTTGGATTCCCAGATTGCACCAAAATGTGGCGCTCGAGGAGGAATCATTTTCCACTCAATGCGATGTTTTTCTAACTCTCGCTTTAATCTAGCATTATGCTGTGAGTCTAAAAGTAGTTTATATATCTCATCTAGCTGTGCACGAGCACCAACGAAGTTCGTACCATTGTCCGAATATAAGTAAGAAACTGGGCCGCGACGCGAGATAAAACGTTTGAAGGCGGCCAAGAAGCAGTTACTAGAAAGTTCTGTGACAAGTTCGACATGAACTGCCTTGGTGACAAGACAAACAAACAGGCATATATATGCTTTCTGCGCATGTTGACCACGTCTACGTGTAAGAAGTATACGTAGTGGACCCGCATAATCAACTCCGCAATGCATAAAAGCCTTACACTCTGATATACGACAAGAGGGAAGATCTGCCATTTTCGGCGTCGGATGAGAAGGACGAACGCGAAAGCAATCATTACATTCTCGTACTCTAGCCCGGATCACAGTTCTGGCATCTAAGATCCAATATCTTTGCCTAAGGATGGACATCAATAGTCCAGGACCGGCATGACAATACAGCTCATGAAAATGTTTTATGATCATATACACCATGTGATCATGCTTGGGAAGAAGCGCAGGGTGTTTCACCTCAAACGGTAAATCAGACCTCGAAAGACGCCCACCAATTCGCAGGATACCTTCTTTACCAATGAAGGCAGACAAATTTCGTAATTTCTTTGAGGGTAGATTATTATTTTTTATTAAATTATAGTCATCTAAAAAAGGATGTTTTTGTTCTACACGGATTAAAGTTTTCTCAGCCAACGTGAAAGCTTCAATACTATGAGCTGATTTTATTTTCTTTATAAAACGCAAGTCATACACTGCAATTCGTACCAGTTTGTCCCAAGAAGAGATACGACGCGACGATTCATATGAAACCGACGACTCCACATGTACAGTCGTGGTCATGACATTCGTCGTATGTTGGGGTCTCAAATACCCCTTCGCCGGAATTTCCTCTAACTCCCAGAATCTTTGTGACGCTGAATTTAAATCACATAACGCGAATGCAGAGAACGACGGCATACATTGCGATCCTGACACTAAATCGCTATTAGAAAGGTCACCCATTAATACGTAACCAAAAGTAGTCAACAAAGCGGGAGGCGCTTGAGTTCCGGAATCAATTCTGTGACCCGAATAAATGTAAGGGAAAAGTTGTGCACCGAGCACAATGTCTATACTTCCAGGAATATTCCAAGTAAGATCCGCCATAGGAATATTCTTTAAGAAACCCATGTCACATTTATTAATAAAATGTGAGGGTAGCTGATCTGTTATACAGTCAACAACTAAAGCATGTAACTTATATCTATGATGTGCATTAACTCTTGACTCGATTTCAACATGGACATAACCATAAATAGGTCGTGACGACAAACCAATACCTCTGATTTCAGAATTATTCAAAGGTACTACGTGCAAATTTAATTTTTTGCAACTATCTAAAGTAATTAAATGATTTTGCGAACCGTTATCAATCAGACAACGAACTAACATCTTATTATTATTACTCGCTGTCGCGTAGACCTGTGCCGTAGCTAAAAGAATAGTGTTCGTATTAGAATTTGAATACGTATTCATAGAGAATGAAGGTCCATGTGAAGGCAAAGCATCCGTTCTATTAATATCATTACTCCGGGGCGCGTTCGAAAAACTCACACAACAGCGCGGGTCGAGCCGGTCAACAACATTAGCATCGACAGCTGTGTGCGCGGGAGCGGGCGAGGCGAGCGAGGCGGGCGCGCGCGAGGCGCATGCCGCCGGCGCCGGGGCCGCGGTGGCGCGGGCGCAACAATCACGAGTATGACGCAACGAACGCTGTGAGTAGGCACTATGTAACGACGATGGTGACGTATGAATATGCGTCCTAGTCGACTTCACATTAAACTTTTCATTATTTTTATCAAAATGTAAGAGGGTATTATGATATTTATCTGTACATAATTCACAATTCGCAGGCGCTGTACAAGCCGAAACGGTATGTGAAAGACTCAAACAATTAACACAACCTTGGTTTGATTTAATAAAATCAAATCTAATTCTAGGTGATTTCATATTTTTAAACTTAAAACATTCGTCAAGCTGCGTATGATCGACCTTATTGCATACAATACATCGACCCGTAGATATTCTGTCCCCGGCAATAAAGGTTTGAGTTCGTACGGCAGACGACGACACTTTGTTTATATTATTAATATTATTATGTTTAGCACGCGAATTCGACAACGAACTCGAACTATCCGCGTGTGACCTTTCTAATATTTTTACTTGGTTCTGAACAAACGATATCAAATCATTATAAGATGGCACATCTTTACTAGTAACCGATAACTCAAACGCTTGTACGGTCTGTGTGTCAATCTTGTTCAACGCACAATGCATTAAAATAAAATCAGTTAAATCTGGCAAATCTAATTGTTTCAATGCAGAAATAGACGCCGAATATTTTTCTATAAATGAGTTGAGACTACTAGCTGTGTTTTGACATTTTTTCAATTCAAATATATTGTTTATGTAATGTGTACCTAAAGAACGTTTGTCCAGGGGCCGTATTATGATCTCTTATTTCCAGGCAGTTCACGCCGTGAATTGAATTGCCTGGCAAATTCGTATTATAAATACAAGTTCCAGCCAGTCAGAGGTCACGTGGTACACCAAGCCGACTTCTGCCCGGCTTTTCAAAAACTGGCTGGCGTTAGTCGTATTATGAGCTCTTAATTGACATTTATATTCCAAAGTTAGTTGTCAAAAAGTGACAGTGCAAACAATTCAGTTTAAGTGTTCTCATTGTTGCGTGAACTGAATTGTTTTGTGATTATTTCGGTTTAAAATTAATAAAAATGTGATAATTATGTGTGAAGAATTATAATTGTTCAATTTTCTGGAGAGCGACGACGAGGAGCCTAGAACTAGTCAAATGCATAAGAAAATGAAACTACGACAACAAAGCGATCCATTTTCAATAGAAGATCGTCAATTTATTAAAAATACCGACTTAGCAAGGACTTTGTGCACAACCTTTGTGAGGACCTTGTACCGCATATGTCTGTGCCGAAGAAATCTACGGTTTATCAGTGGAAACTAAGTTTCGTACATTTTTTGTGTTTACTCTATAAAGTGTTATTAAATCCCATTGTAGACTATTAAATATATATTATTAATATTTTGTGCAACAGTTTAGTTATTTACACTATGAAAATTAGGTTTAATAATAAAGTTTTGCTCTTGTATCTTGTATTGTGTCTGGAACCAAAACATAGGTATTCTAGTTATGTAATGCTGATATGGAGATAATTTGTGTGGATGCTAGTTATGTAGGAGCTACCCATGACACATTTATTATGGCGAATCATCCCCTAAAATTACACATGAAAAATCTTAATAGTAATGTGTCCTTAAGAGTCCACTGGGTATGTAGAAAAGAATATATTTCATGGATGTAAGTCAATTGAGGGTATTTGAGAAAAGTAAAAATCTGGTTATCCCCAAAGAAAATACATGATGACACCAATTACCAATGCTGCTCCAGATACCCAATAAGCATATTACACTGTAGTCCACGTTAAGACAAGGCCCTACTTAGTTTAAGTTTTTTATGAGTTCTCTTTATAGCTTTTTTATTTAAGTAAATGTAATGAAGTTTCTATTAATTTTACATATTGTATCGTGTAACTGTTTTTTGTCCCTAAATAAATAAATAAATAACACTCGACCATTATTTCTAACCCTTTACAGCACCTAGCCCTTGCACATTCATGGATGTTGTAGCACTTGACCACATCCGCCGTGAATAGTCTCGTGCTTGAGCGGTTTTGTTATATCCCATAGCTACTTTTTTCCCTAAAGGAGTTAAGAAACTCCCACATTTTACTAACTGACTGCAAGTCGCCCGCTGACGACGATTTCCCTCTCCGGAGTTTCACTCTCCGGAGTAAATAAATTAAATACCTAGTTTCATTTCTTTACATTCTTATTTAAATAACCGAACAATAGCACACGAAACGCTTTCAAAAATACTTACGCCATAAGTCATACAATTATTTAATAAAAATAATATAATTCAAATGATGCGCAACGACATTACGAATGTCGGTCGAAAACTTAATATCGCAATAACAAAAAATTTATAGACGCATACCAAAATTATATAAATTTAAATATAAGAGATGAACGAATTTATTAACTTTTATTAAATCTTTCTAAAAAATCGTTGTTTTAATTAATTTTGTGTCCAGAAAATAAATATTTTGAGTTTCAAACGATATAAAATAAAAACCGTAACTTACCGATAAAAATATTAGTCAAGTTTCTAAACGTCGCTGTAAGCGAGGACAAGACGGCTATAGACAACGAATCCATTCAGAAGTCGGCCAGTTTTATGAACGTCATAATACGAAATATCGCCAGGCAGTTTAAGGCCGCGAACTGAATTGCCTGGAACTTGCCTGACTTTTTAAAAGTTCATAATACGACCCCTGGTACCGCTTAACTAAACTATTCCAAATGACCTTGTACGTGTCACCAGTAGGTACGACACCTGCTAGAACTGTCTGTGCACTATGTGTAAGCTTACCGACTAAGTATTGCACACGTTGCGAGTCAGACAGCTGGGCATTTTCATGAATATTCGCTTTAAAGGACTCATAGAATATAGGCCACTTTTCTGTGCGACCGTCAAAACTAGGTAACTCAATTGGCGGTAACTTCACAATCTTGGAGGTATATGCACTCTTCCCGGCAGAATCAGTAGTATTTGAACCCAATATTTTATTCCTAACACGTTTCACTTTGACGTATAAGTCGTCATAATTGTCTAAATCGTTATAATTAGGATCACTATTGTTATTCAAAGTTAATTTTATATCATTAATCTCATCAATAAGAAACTCAAACTTCTCACGTGACTCATCGATGGTTTCCGATTCTGTCAAGAATTTTTCATTTGACCTCGAATCGAAGCTAGAAATATTCTTGGATAAACCGTAAACATTATTTAGTCTAGCAAATGCAGCTTCTTTTTTACCTGTAAGCCTTTTTAAATAGCCAACAACCGTGTACTTGCGTACCTTTTTTAAAAATATATTGAGTATGAAAAATAGACCTAAAAATATGGCCGCCCTTAGAGATTTTTCATAATGCTATAAACAAGTATTCACCACCGTACAGTTAATAAATCGCCCACTTACCATTTGCCTCGAACATTTAGTGCCTCTCTTAATCCGGTATTGATGGTGAAGGTGGATGGGGATCCCTTTATCCAGTCCTCCAAGGGTCCACAGCACGAGCGGCAGCAAGCGTTGATGGCCCGAATCTTCATCCACTTTAATTATGGCGATTATAGATGGATCTCACAGATCCTAATTGGGTGCACCCTTGATAACACCGTACGTACGGTTTCTAGCTATTATTTCTTCTAAAGGACAATAGTTTACACTGATTTAATTAATTTTCCTGGAGTCACGTCTCCATGATGATCGACTCAGCAACGGAAGCAGTAATATAATAATGGGGGTGAAACGAAGAAATTTCGCATATATCTTAAATGTCAGTGACGTATAATATCAACCAATCAATGAACAGATAAATCGATCTTCGTCGAATTATCAATACGAGTAACGCCATCTATGTCTTCCTTGAGTGCACATTTTGTCAAGACGATGCAAGAGGGCGCTGTACGTAATACTTGTTTACAAAAAATAAACTGTTCTTATTGAACAGCTAAATTATATTATTTTATTAATTAAACGGGTTGGCGCTTCACCAATACAATACACTATGTATTACTTCCCGTGAGGTACTCATTAATTGAATAATATGTCCTATCAATAAGGTACTCGATGAGTGACCTTTTAAATGAAACATAGTCACTCTTTCTTTTTACAAGTATGGGAAGCTTGTTATATATCTTGGGGGCCATTCCCACGACATTTTTGCTATTAGATAACTATAGTGCCGTTTGATGAACTTTTGTGCGTATCTTATACATATGTCGGGTATTTTCGAAGGTTTCTAATAAGTGCATGTTTTTTTTACAAATAATGATATTTTATATACATATAGATATATAATGAAGGTAACGTAAATTGAAATTAGCCAATTTATTATCGATTTAAGTTCATTATTAATGTCAGTTTCGTAAATGTCAGGGTTTTCACATTTAAATATAATTGTACTATCGTCAGCGAATAGAACCATTGGATGTTGTGTAGCTTTTGGCATGTCATTAATATAGACTAGGAATAACAGTGGACCCAAAACACTTCCTTGAGGGACACCAAATCTTGTTATCCTAGGTTCAGATATATACGAGGTTTCTATTCTAGTTTTAGGACACACTCTGGATATGCTTGTTATTTGATCCCTTTCGCTTAAGTACGATTTAAACAAACTTAGAATATTTCCTCTAACCCCGTACTTTTCTAATTTATCTAACAGTATTTTATGATCTACATAGTCAAAAGCTTTGGTCATGTCCATAAACAGGGCAGCTACCGGTGTTCTTCTATCCACGTTGGTAACTATTTCTTCTACAAGCTTATAGATTGCCATATTTATATTTTTTGTTTCCTAAAGCCATATTTTGGTATATTTCTTTTCAAAAAAAATCGAAATATTCGGAATCAGCGCTATGGGCCGGTAATATTCTATGTCATGCATGTCGTTCTTCTTATGCAGTGGTTTAATGACAGATCTTTTTAATTTCCCAGGATAGGTACCACTTTCTATGCATACATTAATGATATGGCTCAAAATTGGTGCAATTATAGTAGACACATATTTAATTATTTTTGTGGATATGCCATCGTATCCACAACTATTAGTATTTTTTTATGATTTAATTATTTTCAGAATGTCTTGTGCTGAAGTAGGATTTATATATTATATCGAATTAGGCTGTATGTCAATAAAATTTAAATTATTATGGTCATTTGAAATATCATCGTTGGGCTCTATTTGATCAATAAAGTAATCGTTAAAGGCTAGTGCTATACTATTTGGATCAGTTAAAATTATACTATTTATTTTGAGTTTAGAAATATTTTGTTTAGGATAAGTATTTTTATTATTACAAAATACAAATACAAAATACAAAATCATTTATTTACAGCGGTTCATATGAGGGACACATCTTAAGAACTAAACTTATATACTACGTTGATATACACAATGTTTAACGCTGGATAATTAAAACTAAATATATTATCTGTGGCCTTCACACTAGGCAAGCCTGTATCGTGAAGACCTAACTACGATTAACTATAATTATAATTGATTAACATATAAGTCTAATGAGCATTTTTAGAAATTAGTGCGAAAAGCTAAAACATCAATTATTGATAAAAAATATAAATATGTTAAGTAAAATAACTAAAATAAAAATAAAAAATTATAAGTAATTGATAAGAAATAAATATACATGAACTTTATACAGTGAAAAACATATACAATAATAAACATAAGTAAATAATAATAATAGTAAATAACGTTTATTAATACAACTATAAGTATAAATATGAATGTGAATTTACCTTCTGATATATACGCAACTAATTGGAATTTTACTACAGTAGACAACCATTTACGAATTATCTTTTTAGCTTCGTAGACCGACTTCTCTCTAACCAAACAATGCTTTGCCACACAATTATAAACGTGAACCCGAACAAACTGCCCAAAACGCTGGGCGAAAGCAGAGTTCACGGATGGAATGGGCAAACGGTATACTCGTCGCTTAGACACAGCTTCCAATTCGACAGAAGAAAGGACAGATTTGTGAACAGAAAGTGAGGTACTTAATATGAATAGCTGCCTTACGCTTAATGCACCGCTTTCTCTGTAGACATCTGAAGTTGGGTACCTAAAAGGCTTCTTAAGCATTACTTTCAAGACCGAACGTTGCGCTCTTTCAACCTGGATAAGAAAAGTCTTTGCGGCACTGCCCCAGCAAGAGATACAGTAAGTTATAAGGGATTGACATAATGCAAAATAAACTGTTTTTAGCGTCTCCATACAAGCCACATCCCGTAGATTTTTAGCTATGCCAATAAATTTCCTAACCCGACTCGACAGTTTACTAATATGGTTTCTAAAGGACAGATTTTCGTCTATTATAACACCAAGGTATTTGATAGCATCTGTTCTGTTTAGTGGCTCGCAAAGACAGGGTCTATTTAAACATAATGTTTGATGAATTTTTATCTCAGTTTGTTGTTTGGGTGCCGAGGCAGCAGTTTTATGAAAACATACGTAAACAGTTGTTTGTGTGTTTAATATTAACAATTTTTTATGTAACCATTTGGAAACGTGATTTATACCCATCTCGGCTTAGGATAAAGCCTCTGTCCACGATGATCCGTGAAACATAATAGCGGTATCATCAGCATAGCATACAATTTCCGCATTGTCTATTTGCAAGTCATGGATGTCATTAATATACAATGTAAACAACGTAGGCCCCAGTATGCTACCCTGCGGAACCCCAAAACAAATATCTTGTGCTCTACTCAGCATCTGGCCAATCCTTACACACTGTCTCCGCTCGGTAAGGTAACTCTTGAACCAGTCAGAGGCAACTCCTCTTATTCCCATGATATTCATTTTATTTAATAGAATGGGAACGGAGACCGTGTCAAATGCCTTGGCCAAATCCAGAAATACTCCAAGACATCTTTGATTTCTATCAAGGGTAGATGACACCACAGAAGTTAAGAGCGATACCGCATCCTCGGTACTCTTTCCTTTTCGAAAGCCAAATTGTCGTGAAGATAATAGGTTCTGGGATTCCAAATAAATTGTCAGTCTGTTATTAACTAGTTTTTCTAATAACTTTGAAAACACCCCCAGTAGTGAAATGGGTCTATAATTTTCAATACAACTTTTGAGGCCACCCTTGTGTATTGGGCTAACACAAGCTAATTTCCAAATATGAGGAAATATTCCATTTTCAAGGCTTTGGTTGAACAGATAAGTAAGGGGCACAACAATTGCATCTTTAATATGCTTAATCAATGAGTTACTTAGGCCATCAAAGCCAGGGGCCTTATCATTTTGAAGACCCATGATTAATTTTTCCACTTCTACGTGATCCGTTGGAGTCATGAAAAACGAGTTTGTAGGTGTGTTTCTAGCTGTCACTAAGCTGGCCAGATCGGACTGCGTTAGATCCATTGCAGTAAGTGTTTTGTTAGCTAAACGTTGTCCCACAGTGGAAAAGTACTCGTTACAAAGATCGAGAGAGTTCTGAGAACTATCGGTCCTTTCCATGGATAACAACTCGGTAGGTTAACTTTTGCTGTTGGTGAGGTTACAAAAGGTTTTGATAGATTTCCAAAGCTTTCGAGGGTTATTCTTATTTTCTTTAAGTTCCATGTTTTCGTATTCGAGTTTTAGTTTACGCAAAAGACTGACAAAAAAGTTCTGATACCTAGAATAAGACAACTGTAAAACTTTATTTTTGGGCTCAAGTTTAGCGCGATGGTGTAGCGATGTCTCATGCATTTCATTAACCCTGGGGTAATCCAGGGCTTCAAGTTGTATTGACTTCTACTAACGCCCGATGTCAATAATCAATCCTGATCCATTTTTTGCTATCTAAGATTGATATATCAATCCATTTTCTAGGTGAAGCTTTAAAATCAATCTATCTTCGATCTACGATCGATCGAATCTGTTCGAAAATGATAGTTTTTGCTTGCCAATAAGCTATCCGTCCATTTTGACAACTCGTTGGTTTTACTCTCGGATAGGAGTTAGATTATTAACATCGGGCGTAAGTCGAACTTCACGCGTATGTTTTACTGCAACATCTGTCAAAATCTTCGAAAAAGTGTTAGTCGCACTATTAACGTCACTATCTGTAGTAACAGTAGTCCAGTCCATATGTAAAAGTTCATTTTTAATAGCGTCATAATCCCTTTTGAGTGTTAAACGGTTAAGTCGATTTGCCTTAATTCTATTCAAATTCAACCCCATCATAACCGGATAGTGGTCAGTAATATCAGACTGGCAAACGATGCCAACTGTAGAACGATTGGCTTGAGTGCTTGTTACGTAAATATGATCAAGACATGATAAGCCTCTTGTAGATGCCGTAATAGCCGGAGTTAGACCGTTTTCCGCCATAAAGCATTGGTATTCTAAAGATTGAGTACTGCTTGTATCCATTATATTAACGTTAATGTCACCAACCAAACCCAGTGGAAGCCCGTTAGAATTATTTACATATGATTCAATGGACGATAGAAAATTATTAATATTTCGGCAGGATGGTGAGCGGTAGATGGCCAGAATAGTGATCATCTTGGGAAGTTGAATAATCAAGCAGTCAGCATTCTCGACAGTGGGTTCCGAAGTCAACGCGTCCCAGATGGTTCTTACATACACAACTACGCCACCATTTTGATTGCTATTTATTTCTGTCTTAAAAGAATTGTAGCCTGGTATTTGTGGTACAGTTATGGTGTCATTTAGCCAACATTCCGTAAGCACAACTATATCGTATACAATATCCAACCGTTTAAAATTAACTAAAAAAGTATCAAAATTCTTCTGTATGCTGCGTATATTAAGGGTTAATAATTTAAAATTGTGGTCTAGTGTGAGCTTATCCTTACATTTCTCGCACTCTTTTTCAATAAAGCAGTTGTTAATTATATTCCAGGCAGCTTTAGTTTTATTATCAGAATTATTTATGTAATAGTTATTTTGGGTTTTCTGGGTAAGCTTTATAATATTTTTTAATCTTTTTGAATATGTCTGAAACATTTTTTTATTAAATGAATTTGGCGACGTTCTGTATTGCCATAACATTTCACGTTTTCGTGCACAGCATTTTTTTAACCCTTTTGTTATCCATCTTGGTCTTTTTAGTACAGTGATATTTCGTCATAAATAAATCATAAAAGGCTCCAAAACAAGTGTTTGCGTCATAGTTTTCATAAACTTCACAAAAACTAAGATTCTGTAAGCAATTTTCGAATTTAATCATATTGTCAATACTGTAGTCTCTCTTATACGTAAACCAATTGGAAATTGAACATGTCTTTTATACAGGGCACTTTAACAATTGAGCTGTATGATCGGACAAAGCTAGTTCACGTATTTCACCTTTACTACCCTTGACATTGTGAATAATATTGTCAATACACGTTCCGCTAGATATGCGCGTCGGCTGATTTATACGACAGGTCAGATTATACCCAAGTAGTAAATCTTGAAATTCAGTAGATAATTTGGTACTTTTTAAGATATTGATATTAAAGTCCCCGCATATAATTGTCCTAATTTAAATATTCATTGTATCTTATTGTCCTAAAATTGTCATGTAGGCAGTGTTTATTTAATAACTTATCAAAACTTTGGAAAAATGACGTTACCTCACCAGTGCTATACCTTGGTGCTCTATTGATACATATGATTACTATTTTATGGTCTAATAATTTGATAGCACAGCACTCCATATCCAATAAGTTTTTACGGACCTTAACAACTTCGAACTTATGGTTGTTTTTAACCAAGATACAAGAACCTCCGTGTCTATTATTTCTAGTAGTATAGGCGGCAAGTGTGTAATTAGGGATGGCCAGATTACATCATCTTCTATCATATTATGTTCAGTAATACACATTATATCAATTAATATTCCCTCACTAGCAAGTTCGTCCAAATGTAATAATAATACGTCAGATTTTGTCAACAAACCATTTAAATTTTGATGCAATATACATGCTTATATAAGAAAAAAATCGTTATTATGCTGGAAGGATTCATCATTTTGAATAATCGATTGATTTATAAGTTCAGTATTCATTAATTTATAATCATACGTTAAGTCAGTTTGAGTTGAAACATCAGTTTTGGCATTATTTAAATATTCATTGTATCTTAACTTGTAATCAATGTGCAAGATTTCTTTTAAAATTGTCCTACATGCGTTCTTAGTAAAGGATTGCTCTCTTAAGACCTGTCTACTGTAGTCCATATCGACATACATTACATTGGAATGTCTTCTATACTAATATTATAAAGAGGAAAGATTTGTTTGTTTGTTTGTTTGTTTGTTTGTTTGTTTGTTTGTTTGTAATGAATAGGCTCCGAAACTACTGGACTGATTTAAAAAATTCTTTCACCTTTGGAATGCTACATTATCCCCGAGTAACATAGGCTATATTTTATCCCTGTATTCCCACGGGAACGGGAACTACGCGGGTAAAACCGCGGGGAGGCAGCTAGTTTGCAAATAAACCTCAACAAACAATTCAGTTCTTGCTCATTCAACGACCAATTGTATGGTAATTCGGATACTATAGTATTTGTTTGTTTATTGTCGACAAGGAAACCTCCTAAACTAATCTCAAAGTCAAATGGATTTAAGTCATTTACACCAGCCATAATAATAATATAGTCTTTCATTGTCAGTTTATATTTATCCGTATTATATGATAGTATATCGTTGAGTTGTGCATTTGGTTTCCAGAGACATGTTACATGGTATTTTAAACCCAGTATTTTTTGTAAATTATGACAGATATTTTTCCCTTGTTGATCAGCAAAAACAATCACCCTATTGATGTCAATATCCCTGTTTGTACATTCATAAGATCCTACAGAATTGGTGATATTCGGCTTATATTCATTAAAAACCACAATTTTTTGAGGATTGTTTTTGACAGATTCAAATACATCAGAGTTTTCGTTCGTAGATGTTGATTTAGGGACTGCTTTTTCTTTTTGATTTGGATTCTCCAACATAGAGGGCGTTACTTGCGTTTGTACAGGCGAAGCAGGAGAGGATTGTGTAGAAGAATTCAAAATATTATTCAATATTGGTGACGACGACGAATATGTGACTTTACTTGATCTATTGTCGTCAAACATTTTATTTCTCTTCTTTCTTGATGATGAAGCAATATTTGAACTCTCAGTAGGGTTAATTTTTTTTAATGTATCTATAACTTTTAAAGATTTTTGTAGCTCTCCTTTTAAATGATTTATTTCTATTACCATCTTGTCAATTTCATTGTGTGCCGATTGCAGGTTAATTGATAGTTCGTTTACTTGTGTTTGCATATCTTCACAACATGATTTGTTCCTATTCGGTGATGTCGTCGGTAGGCTCGTCATAGTTGAGTCAAATAATGAGGACTTACTTAAGTCGTAAAGCGACATCGAGCGTCGCAGCTTACGTGTTGTTATATTATTGTCTGTATCCATATTGTAATTAATGTGGCGCAGTCTTCGATGTATACCAAAAATATTTTACTATGATGTCGGCCGTGATTTGAACGCGCGTCCGCCGGGCGAATGTTCTAGTGTGCCGACAGTTAAGGCCGGTCCACACGCTCCGTTTTGCACAACGTTTTGTCTGTGCAGACAAAACCTTGCGTGTGGACTGGAAAACTGCGCAGTTTTAAAACTGTGCAGACAAAACGTTGTGCAAAACGGAGCGTGTGGACCGGTCTGCGCACTCGTCTAATCGCTGATTGTTAGAGTTGTCGAATTTTTGTATATAGTTTTAAGATTTTAACCACCTGTTTGCTCGATAATCACGACAACCGTTGATGATTTTTGCGGAGTACCTACACGAACTCTGTCTTTTTTATTGTATTGTACCCACTTGTTATTGAAATGGTTGGTGTTAAATTTCATAACGATGTGTGCACTCGTCTCAGAGTTTCTTGTGATGTTCTTTAAATTGAAATTATTGAGCTCCAATATGTGTTGTGGTGACACTTATATATCGCACTATTAAAAACTGAGTCACTGTGATCTTTGTGTTGGTGAAATGTTGTTGTGATTATTTGGGGGATTCCAATTTTCACCGTAAGTCTTAATATATTTCACTTAATAACAATAACACTTGCAGATGTGCCTTCGAGGGTTATCGATATCGAGAGTATATTTTGTGATGGATTCAAGCGTAATTAATATTGAAACTGAACTTAGAAGCAAAGAGCAATGTTTACATGAGCACAATTTTTTTTTTTTGCGGACGGTAGCCGGTGCACGTTACACACCTGTTTTTTGATAGGTAGTAAATATTGTTTACACTCGGCGACCTTGTAGTATCTAATAGCGTGTTCATACACTTAAAAAGTGGTCTGGTTAATTTATTGATCTAGGAAGTCACAAACTTAAGGTCGCATTCTTTTATCATTCTACTTATTCTAATAATAGCACATAGCACCTCTGTGTACTGTACTGTACCGTACTGTGTCTACAACTAGATCAGTGAGTAGTGGTCGGGTCGAGTACCTAGTCGGTAAGGCTAGGCGAGTAGGGTGGCGCCTCGACAGGCTATGCGAGTGAGCTGCAAGTGCGTCGCAGCGCGGTGGAGGTGCACCGCCCTCGCCTCGGCCGCAAGCGCGCCGTAGGTACCGTAGGTAGTACGCGACGGTCGGCGCACGCTCGGCTCGAGGCGTCGCTTATCGCGGTATCTCCGATTGCTCGGATACTCGGTATCTGAGATAATAAACAGTAGCTCCTCAATAAACAGCCGTATCATAAAACGAGCTAACCGTCGATTCGACTCGAGTGCTGATAGTCCTGTTACGTATAATTTTTCTCACCGGTGCCGGTCTGTTCTGGCAGACACGCAGTTATTTTGATACAAATATCATAGCACACCGGAATCGAGTACTGCAACAAATCGGATTCGTTCGAGTTTTAACTAAAGTAAACACGGTGAGGGAACCCATAATCTGTTCTCATTTAGGTACTTGTGACCAAAACCGTGCCAGAGGCAGTGAGGGCGTGATATGTCGTCCAAAAGAATGCGTTGTAGCTAAACAACGCGAGGGCCCGCAGCACCCGCATCACAGTGTGGGTGTTACTTACGTTTATATTATGATGTCGTTTGCGGCTGGACAACATCTACGTGCCTTGGCGATTATAACTATTTTGCAATGTTTATAATTAATACATACTGCAGATACTATCATTTACTTCAATAATATATAATGATATACGTAGGATAATAATAAATTAATTAAACTAACAAAATCTATCGGTATGCTTTGATATTAGTGTCAAACAAATAAGTTTATCGCGAGGCGCGGGGTGCAGAGGCTAACGCATATCTGACTGGCGCTTGTTTGCGAAGACGACGATAACTGGGGCCCTGGCCTTGCAGCCCTGCGGCCCTGGCAATCAACAATATTAGTTCGTATGATCACGGGTCCTCGCCCTCATGCACTCGTGTCGCGTCACGCTCGTTTTTAAACACTTCAAAAACAATAACAAATACCATACCAAAAAGTTTTGACCAAAATAATAATACCTATCATATTATAAAATATTAACAGACCTAATTAGGTATTTTTCACAGTCTATTTATTCTCAGAATTCATTTAGTTAAGATGTAGGTAGTTACTAAAACTAAAAGGACGAGTTTAATACAAAGCAAATGGTATAGACTACAGGCCCTTGAAGAAAAAATACCGGTGATATGAACCACCGTGAAAAACGCATAGAAGGCTGTTACTGTATCCTAAAATAGCTCTGAGTTTTGAGCTTGCACCAACTTCCGGTACCACCAATTTTGTACGGCACTAGGTTTGTCGACATTTATTTTTAATCATCTATAAGCTATAAACAACGCCGTACAGTAATATTTGATCTTAATTCCTCCCTTGAACTTAAGAAATTCCATTTACTCACGTCCTCACATGTACCGCTCAAAACTGACGGCATAGTGCTCAGAGCTATTTTAGGATACAGTAACAGCCTTCTATGCGTTTTCACGGTGGTTCATATGACCGGTAATTTTTCTTCAAGGGCCTGTAGTCTATAAGTAAAGGATGGAAATGTGACACATTAAGATTGAAGAGAAAATACCTACAAGAATTTGATATGATATAATCTTCTATCCCGTTTGTGTACTTAAGTTACTTACCAAAAATGTTATCACTGGGTTATCTCGTATCTAATCTAGTTTTATTATTGCGATTTTCGGAACGTGTTAAATGCTTGGGTCATCTCTATGTCCAGTCGTTTGTCGTTGATCGATGCGTCGATGGCTCTACCCGAGAACCTAATGCAGTGTGGTGCAGTGCGGGGTCACTCGGCACTCGGCACTTGCCACTGGCCGGGTCGGGTGTCGTGTGAGTGTCGGGTGTCGGCCGTCGGTCGCCAGGTGACAGTGTGAAGTGTAAGCAGAGTCGCGGCATCGCATCGCAAGTATCCCATCCCTATGTGCGCCGCGCGGTCGTGCCTACTCTATAGCACCACGTGGTTACCTATCCGTCACCCGCCTATACAAGTGTACGACCAATTCAATAGAAACTTTGCCATCTGTTAATAGTATCGAAAGAAACATGTGTGATGTGTCCACTAAGTAGGTACTTAACTACGTACCTCTAACTACTATATAACTCGGTCCATTTCGGATATTTACTTGACAGAAGCCGATACGCTTATCGAAACCGGGTTCAATAGTTCAAAATATTCGATCTCATCTACGGTTACATAATAGATAAGCAGGTACCTACTCTACGATTAGGTAATCATCAATGTTTATTTAAACCGAGTTAGGTGATCGATCATATTCACAGCGATTAGAAAGTGAAAGCCGAATTAATAGAAGCAACGAAAATAATAACTTTATCGCGAGGGAGTGTCCGTTATCGCAGGACAATCGTACCGGCGGTCGGTAGGTGTGTCCGCGCGTCCTGCGTCTGCACCCCCAGCCTCGTGCATCTCCACCCACACCCACACCCTCACCCCGGCGCTGGCGTACCGGCCGCGGCGGCGGGGCGCGGGGCGGGGCGGGGACGGGACGGGGCGGGGGCGGGGGACGGGGCGGGGCGGGGGCGCGCGCCGGGTCGAGGCGGCGCGGCGCGCTCCGCACACGCGGCACACGCGTCGGCTCGCTCGCAGACTCAACACGCAACATGCCCCGCGACGGTTAGTACCCCGGCACCCCGAGTACCCGAGACCCGCTACCCCTAGCGCGGTGCCGCCACCGCCCTGCGGCTCGTAGCCTGCCTACGTTCCCGTAGATCTCTGCCCTTCGATGCCGCCTCGGTGTTCGCCGCCGCCGAACTCTATTTCGATGCCGGAAGCGCTAGATACGAACGACATAATAATATCCGAGAACCGGTGTCGACGGATTTTCGCGTATTCTGTGCGCGAATCGCTCGTATGAGCGTCCCGGCTCCACCGGCGACGGCGGCGGTGGCGGCGCGAGGCCGGCGCGTTTGTTGATATGTGTGGCCGGCGCGCGCGCACTCGCCGCTCGATCGACCGACGGACGCCCGAGACGTGAGTAGCGAGTACGGCACTTCCCGAATATTTAACTTTACATTCGTACCTAATTAACGTGTCCCGCGACGGGTCTTTAATCCATATTTCATAAGTATATCGCGACGTAACTCGATACTAAAAACGGTACGTTGCGTAGGCAACCAGTAAGTGTATATTAAAATATTTAAATTTGATTGTGACATTCATGCGAGCGCTAACTTGCGTGAGGATCTCGATGAAATTATTTAAAGACTCGTTGACCGTCGACGAGTCGATGTGTCGTAGGTATCTACCAAAAATAACTTCATAAATAAAATTACTTCATCGTATGTTTTTCTATTAACAATCTACGCATCTATTGGGTAATGTTGTTGCAATCTATTTCATTTCAATTTAAAACCGGTTCAGTATCGTGGTTGTGCGATTACTGAGGAACCAGTCCCGAATCGGAATTGTTCACTTATTTGATGATTATTATAATGATTACTAGATGATGTTCCAAACGACGCGAACGGTAACGGTATCGCACGTTGCTCAAACGCAATCGAGGGCGCACATTTTTCCTCGTTAAAGCAAATAACATTTACCTATATCAAATTTGTTAACACTTATTATTGATTGTCAAAATACGGCCAACGATATAAATATTTACTATATTACTATGGTGGGTATATGCTGAGATTCTAATATGTACTAGAAATAATATATAATACGGACGCGAACCACGTTTTTATGACAAGCAATTAGTCGCTGCACTTACAATAATTCGGGTAAACAATTCACAATGGTCTTAAATATTAAAATAAACAGTTGATATCGGCGATCACCCGGTGCGGTACCGGCGCCCTACTCGTGGAGCCACGAGCGCCTGCACTAGTCCACACTCAGACATCCACTCGTAGCGGCGACTCGCACTCAGATCGGAAGGAGTAGGTACCTAGTCGGTTACTTACAATGAATTAAATAATAGGTACTATATACCTGGATGTACAGGGCGATATTGACTCAATCGCGTTCTTAATAATAAATTATAGAATTCAGTATTAAATAATACAATAGTGGCGGCGCACGCGGCACGCGGCACGTGTGCCCCTCGCCCGCCGCGTCGCCGCCGCGTCGCCGCCGGCATGCTAATGAGACGTGGAGACGTAGAGAGAAGTGGTGTCGTGTAGTGCCGGTGCCGGTGCCGGTGCCCGCCGCCATGTGTGTAGTGTAGCGGCGGCCGGCACATGTGTGTACACTTTACCTAATCTTATGTTAACTAATGCACTTCCATAATCATTAATTACGTACTTAGCGGCCCGCTGCGGCTGCACGCTCCAAGGCCCCCGGTGGGATCGCAGTGTCGGCCCACACGGGAGGATTTATTCGTCCACATTACATAGGACCTACCGACTGCCGAAGGTTTTTTTCGTTAGTTTCGCAAAAACAATTAGGTACAATTAGGTTCGAAGGCATCTTCGGTTACAGATGTCTAGGAAACGGCGGGTGCTGTGCGGATGCGCCGGCGTCGCTAATGTGACGCTCGTCAGCAACTCTGTGATAATTGCACTTCTATTTGCAACCCGTTGACTAATCTATTTGTAGGGTTCCGTGGTGAAGCGACAATGACGGTGTCGCAACATTCAGTCATCGCTTATTTTACTTAAAATTATTTCGTTATTTACTAAATAACCGCAGTTTCGACTACATTTTCGAGATCAATAGCTTATCGCCTTCTCTTTCCTGCCGGCTACTATCGAAGTGCAAAAGATCAAATCGAACAAAACAAGTCGCGCGGTACAGGTATTTACTTAATTAGAATATTAATCAAATCAAAACTATTTTTATTCGAGTAGATAGTCACGAGCGAATTAGAATACGCTAAAACCTGGTCGAGTTAGCGATCGATAAAAACCTAAACTTTCATTATTTTAATTATTTACAGGCGATTTTAGTATATTTTCAGTGGGGGGCTTATTATATCTCATTGAGTTCAGAGAGAGGGAATAAATATCGAGGGAAGGTATACAAAAAGAATAATTTTTTAAAACATCAGGCTGGAATTTATTATTTTACATTAGGTACATTTTCACAATTCAAGTATAAAGTGTTCCGCTCGCGTCCCGCAGAGACTAGGAGGGAGGAGGAGGGCGCGGGGGGGTCGGGAGGGGCGCGGGTCTGGGTGCGGCGCTGGTGGCGCGCGCTGGCGGCGGAGCTGGCGGCCACGGCGCTGCTGGTGGCGCTGGGCGTGGCCGCCACGCTGCCCTTCGAGCCCGTGCGGCTCGTGCACCCCGCCATGGCGTTCGGCGGCGTGGTGGTCGGCAACTGCGTGGCGTTCGGGCCCGCGTCCGGCGCGCACATGAACCCGGCCGTGACGCTGGCGGCGCTGGTGCAGGGCCGGCTGCCGTGGGGCGCGGCGGCGGGCTACGCGGCGGCGCAGGCGGCGGGCGCGGTGCTGGGCTACGGCGCGCTGGCGGCGCTGGCTCCCCGCGTGGCGCTGAGCGGCGCGGCGGGCTGCACGCGGCTGGCGGCGGGGCTGGGCGCGGGCGCGGGCGTGGCGCTGGAGGCGCTGCTCACGGCCGCGCTGGTGCTGGCGGTGTGCGGCCTGTGGGAGGCGCACGACCCCGCGCGCCCGGACCACGCGGCGCCGCTCAAGCTGGGCCTGCTCATCGCCGGACTCGTCTTCGCGGGGGTGAGTGCCGTCCGTCCCGTCCCGATCGCGCCTGCCTCTCCCGAGTATACCTTCATCGGACGGACGAGTCCGCCCGGTATTTTTCAGATGACCGATTCCTCGTCTGCCAAAAATGCGACGAGGAAAAAGAAACAATACCGATTTATAACTCGATAACATATAATTTTTTTTGACATCGAGACGGTATACGAACATATTTTTTTTTTCATTACATACTACTATTTCGTAAGTTTAAGCACATCACCCGTCATGTTGATACTGTAGACATCGAGTTCCTGACAAATATTTATGCATGCAAAATTTTATTATGACTTACATTTGGTTTTTTTTTATTTGTTACAAGTTAAACAGATATAATAAGGAGATAAACGGAGGAAATCTAACCTAAACATTATGTGCTAGAGAAAACTTCTTAAAACAAATTTTTTTTATTGTATTTAAATTTGCACACGACTACATAGTACGAGATCCGACCGTAGGATCAAGGGTCTGATCTGTTTTTTGCTTCAAACCATTTTTTCATGAATATTTATAACTAGGAGAATAGATATATCCGAGGGTGCCTATCAAATTTTGGCCGGAAGTATTTTTAATAAAATTATTTAAAAAAATTTTTTGCTAAAGCGTTACGTTCACTTGTTTTTTTAATAAAATCTCGTCTACGTCACGGCAATTCATATAAAGATTCTAAAAAATCACGGGTGCCTTCGCCCATTTGCCCGCACCTCCTCGCAGCCAGTTGTAAACAGGTATGATATTGATACACTTTAGCGCTCATAACGTACATCTATGAATTATATATCAAATTAAAGCAATTTTTTTTCTATTAATTTTATCATATATGGGTGCCTAATTAAATTCGGCCGCAAATAAGGGTTGCCGGGTGTTAAAGATGATAAATATTGTAGGTAGAGTGAAAGAGAGTTAGCGGCGCTAACTTGTCGTGAAACATTATAAAACATAAAAAACCAAACAAATTGTTGTTGTTTTATTTATATATCTAAAAATGATTTGATTAATGAACATAAATTAAAATTTATAAAGATGAAGGCGTGTTTTCTGTGTAACGAAAAAAGCAATGTACCTACTCAACTTTGATAATGCATCATTCATAAAGTGCTCGCCAATGTTATTGTTTCATAAAAAAAATATATATCAAAATCTTCAAAGTTTCCCTTCAATAGTCCTAAAAAAGTCCGCGACAGTATATATATATCTATCTTTTAAGGTTGGCACTATAACTTTTTTTATGCTAACCAAATTTGTTCTAAAATAAAGAATTATTTGTGAAGGTGTTTTGTATAAAGATGATATTTATCCTTATCCAAATAAATACGTTATTCATCACAAATATTTATTTTTAATCGCTCATAGAGATATCGCAGTTTTTAAATAACATCGCAGCAAAATAATCATCAAGTACTCCATCACAACACAATACACACGTCGCCACCGTCCACCACCATCTACGTAAATGATATCACGGGTATAAAGTTTGCGATAGCCGAAAGTAACCATTCCACGCAGACGAAGTCCCGGGCAGAAGCTACTTGTTAATAAAGTGTCATGATTTTGATATATATATTTTTTTTATGAAACAATAACATTGGTGAGCACTTTATGAATGATGCATTATCAAAGTTGAGTAGGTACATTGCTTTTTTCGTTACACAGAAAACACGCCTTCATCTTTATAAATTTTAATTTATGTTCATTAATCAAATCATTTTTAGATATATAAATAAAACAACAACAATTTGTTTGGTTTTTTATGTTTTATAATGTTTCACGACAAGTTAGCGCCGCTAACTCTCTTTCACTCTACCTACAATATTTATCATCTTTAACACCCGGCAACCCTTATTTGCGGCCGAATTTAATTAGGCACCCATATATGATAATTAATAGAAAAAAAATTGCTTTAATTTGATATATAATTCATAGATGTACGTTATGAGCGCTAAAGTGTATCAATATCATACCTGTTTACAACTGGCTGCGAGGAGGTGCGGGCAAATGGGCGAAGGCACCCGTGATTTTTTAGAATCTTTATATGAATTGCCGTGACGTAGACGAGATTTTATTAAAAAAACAAGTGAACGTGACGCTTTAGCAAAAAATTTTTTTAAATAATTTTATTAAAAATACTTCCGGCCAAAATTTGATAGGCACCCTCGGATATATAATAATAATAATAATAATATATTTATTTGCCATAAAATACACACTAGAGGACACAAACAGTAAACAGAAGACAACATTTAAATGCAAAATTTTGTTGAACTCTGGTACCCAAAGTAAGATTCAACTTGTGTTATGGGTACCAGGGCCCTCGCACTTATTAATCTATTACAGAACAACTTTTCAGTGTTACGTGGTAGCGTGGCAAAGTTGTAATTATGTATTTAGTATTGTAGGTGTGTCAGTTCTATGTATAATTAAATGGATATGTAATAAATAAGTGTGTGTGTGTGTGTGTTTTAGTGTGTAAGTGTGTAGTGTGTTGTGTGTAGTGTGTAGTGTGAGGAATGCGTGTAGTGGTGGAGTGTTGTGTGAGCTGTTATGGGTGTAGACTATTTATTTGTGTACGTGGTTGTTTGGTTCTTATTATAATATTGATAATTTAAGCAGGTTTTCAGTTTCATCGTAACTTTTATTCTGGAGCCAACTTGAAACCCGGTTTTTACACTCGAATCTAGTGAGGGGGTAAATATTGCAATTTTTATTTATAGCATTATACAGGTGGCATCCAATTACCTTATGGTGCCGCGCAGCAAGGGAACTAAGAAATCGTTGGCTTTCACAGACTTTATGCGAACGCCTCTTTGTTGTGTAGTTTCTATCATACTCCAGAGAGCTGTGCTTCCTTAAAACTGTTCCCAAAATAAAGAGCTGTCTGACAGACAAAGTTTGACTATCATCTAGAAGCTGGGCTGTTGGATATCTAAAGGGTTTGGAATACATAACTTTAAGCACAGCTCTCTGTGCACGTTCCAATGGCAAGAGGTGTGTTTTTTCTGCTCCTCCCCAAACTGATATGCAATAGGTCAAGATAGACTGACATAGGGCACAATAAACCATCTTAAGAGTGCTGAGATCCAAAGAATAACGGAGATTTTTAAAGATGTAAATCGTTTTACGTACTCGGGCAGTAAGTAGCATAATATGGCTTTTCCAACTGATCAGATTATCAATATATACTCCAAGATATTTAACTTGGGTGGACCTAGTAAGGAGGGTACAACTACATGAAGATGTGACGTTAGAAGTTGATGAAGCGCAAGTATGGGCTTTAAGAGAAAAATGTTCTATATCTATTCTCCTAGTTATAAATATTCATGAAAAAATGGTTTGAAGCAAAAAACAGATCAGACCCTTGATCCTACGGTCGGATCTTAGGCTAACACTTATAAATCCGAGGAAGGTTCCCGTGTAGTGGAGATGGGGATACATTTAAAAATTCCACGAGGCACGGGCAAAAGCTAGAGTAGATTATTTCGGGAGCCTCACCGTCACACTTCATCGCCGGCAGAGAACGACGCCATCTATCGACGCCCACCGGTGACATTTAGATCGGTGGACGAGTACGGCACCGGACGTTTACGCTACACCGACAAAAAGTAATCTCCGGCACGGCGATAGATGGCGTCCCACTCGATAGATACATGACTCCCCCCTCTGGCCGGCAGGGCCCCGCGACGGGCGCCAGCCTCAACCCGGCGCGCAGCCTGGCGCCGGCGCTGCTGCAGGCGCACTGGGACCACCTGTGGGTGTACTGCGCCGGCCCGCTGCTGGGCGCCCTCCTCGCCGCGCTGCTGCACCGCGCCGTGCTGGCCGCGCCCCACCCCCGCACCCACCCCCGCCCGCCCCGCCCCGAGGAGCTGCCGCTCAACAAGCCCTGACCCGCTCCCCACTGCTCAATAAACCGTCTCTTTAAATCTCGTCTTTTATTGCTCCCTCCCCCCCCCCCCCCCCCCTCTCCCCGGTACCGCACTCGGGTAAACCCTCCCCGGGAGCGGACCGGGGGCTAGTGGGGCCCCGGGCTGATACTACCTCGGGCCCGATTAGTTTTGAATCATAAAATACTCAATTTTTAAATAACAAAAAGCTTTAATAGTAATTAATTTATCTTAGAAACTGGAGCCGAAACTATTTTTTTTTTATACCACAAAGTGGCAAACGGGCATACAGTCCGCCTGATGGGAAGCGGTTACCGTAGCCTATGGACGCTTGCAACACTAGGGGCGTTACTCACGCGTTGCCGACCCTAGTATTAGAAGTATTGCTCGTGTAGAATATCTAAATTTTACACGAATATTAGGGAGTAACTTCTGTCCACGACAACAACGATGCCAAATACTTGGTATAGAATAGACATGCACAACCGATGGATTCAACACCAATAGACACTTTCCCGATGAGAACAAAAAATAAAACTAATTTAGGTCATAATTACTTTAATAATTAATCGTCTACAGCGACATAGTCGACATGACACCTATCTCCTTAATGAATACGTTACATAACTACGATACGATACACAAACACGACGATGCTGCCGCCACCGCCGCCACCTCCGCCCTTCACGGGCATCTACTCCACCGCCCACGCCTTATATCCATCAACTCTTAGATATAGCTAGTCAATTTAGTCAGACATAGAGTTCATATAATACAATGACAAATAACTCAATTATTTCGCTGAAAACGAACCGATGTCGCAGTACGTTCGTTTCGATTCCACGGACAGGTCGCGCATCTCCGCCGGGCGTCGTCCCGGCGTACACACCTCTGAAAACTACTAACCCAAACGTTCCGGGATCGAGATCGGAAACAAAGATGGTAGTCGTCGAAGGGCCGTAGCGATCAGAATGCGGGTGCGATCTGCGGGCCGAGGCTAGGGGGATGCGATGCCGCTCATAACCGCTTGAGGATCCGTCGCTTGTCCTTCGCGGTGGCGGCGGAGGCGGAGGCGGAGGAGGAGGAGGCGGAGGTGGCGGGGCGGCGCTCGCGCTTGGCTCGCGGGCCGGCGTCGTCGGGGGCCGGGGCGGGGGCGGGGGCGGGAGCGGGGGTCGCCACGGGGGCCGGGGCGGGGGCCGGGTGGGGACGGCGCGGGGCGGGGGCCGGCGCGGGGGCGGGGGCGGCGCGCGCGTGGATGTCGGTGAGCAGCTTGGCGCGCGCGAAGTAGTCGTCGTACTTGTCGCGGAGCAGCGCCGCCGCCTCGGCGTTGAGCGCGGACTCGGCGTTGGGCGCGATGAGCAGGCAGCGCAGCGCCACCAGCGCGTGCTCGAGCCCCAGCTCGGGCCGCCAGTCGCGCTTGAGCGTGTTGACGCACACCTCGCCCGAGTCCACGGCCACGTTGGGGTGGAACAGCTTGGTGAGGAAGAAGGCGCGCGGCGGGGCGGCCGGGAACTCGCGCCCCAGCACCAGCCGCACGCGGAACACGCCGCCGAAGTACGGGGTGTCCGCTGCACACACACACACACGACCCTCGCTCAGTTTACGCTCCACTAGGATGCGAATGACTTAACTAATTTGTCTGGTAAACGCCATAAATACTGTTACGCTTAAAAATAACAAAATATTACATTTTAGCAAAGCATCATATAGCTGTTGGTCTTCCAATAAATAAAAAGACTGCCACATGTGAATTTAGGAAAAAAAGTGAATCCAATCGAACTTTAACTAGAATCGACCATGAGTCTCATAGGATTCGAGGCAATGGCATAATGTTAGCTTAAGCATCTCCACTGTAAATACAAAATATTTTGAGGCAACATGAAATCCAGTGATTTTAAACTGCAGCCCAGTGGCTGGTTTAAACAAAACTAAAAAATTTAGTATTGGTACTATTGATTGGCATGTGCTACATGTTTTCAAGAACTACTATTAAAGTTGTGACTTGGATAATAAGCATTATGTTAATTCTAAAACTTCTGGCAATCCCAGGCATAAACAGTTAGTTACTTATATATTAACGTCAGTAAAGGAGGTTCCGGTTTAATTCAAAGTTAGCCCCAAGCCCCAAAACCTATCAAAAACAATATTGAACTGGTGGTGGAAAAATGACGTTTGGAACATTTTTTAGAATAGTGCCAAATTTCTGCAACCATTTCTTTTTCAGATGTTTTCATGAAATTAAGTAACCTTTTTATACTTTCTAATCAAGTATGATATGTACAAATGATCAATATCTAAAGGCATGGTCTTACAGATAAGGTGCCACAGTCAAAAATGTTTAGGACATCCCACACAAGGCTGCTACACATTTTTCACTGATGGCCACTTAAGGTTAGGGCCAATACAACTAATCTTCTTTCATAGTTGGCAGCCTGGTTGGCTTTGTGGTTAGTGACCCTGACTCTCAAGCCGCGGGTCGTGGGTTCGAATCCCACCCAGGACAAACATTTGTATGCATGAATATGTCTGTTTGTCCTGTGTCTGGATGTAAATATCTATATAAGTATGTAGGTATTCAAAACTAGTATAATAAAATGTAGTAGGTATATCAGCTATCTGGTTACCATATCACAAGCTCTGCTTAGTTTGGAATCAGATTGGCTGTGTGAAAAATGTCCCAAGATATTTATTATTATAGGGTCATTCCATGACAAACGTTACTGAGGGTAAAAAAAATTATATGTATTTTTTTTATTTAATCTGACGAATTTAGAAAGAAAACATTCCAAATTGTAATATGCGGTGGCAAAAAACCCCAGAAAAAAACACGTAATTTTTATGTTAATTAGTCTTCAAAGTCTGCAATAAAGTGAACTGGCTTAATGGCTCTTATGCCCTTGACTACTGAAAATTCAAAAACAAAAGAACTGTCCATATGACACCCGTTTTGCCACCTTGGGATTTGAGATTATTATTCGTATTATTGGTGGAATACGTTACAGTCCCGAAAAAATTGATAATTATGAAGTAAAAAGTGTGTTTTCTTGATACATTGGCACTGTAACACCCGAAACGAAAAATCAGGTAATTGTTTTATTATTATAACTTACAGATTGATTACTTTAATAATATTTCGTAAAAGTAAGGTTATTTTGGTAATGATTTAAGATACTAACTAAAAATTCAACTAGAGACTAATTTGATGGCTTTTTTTCATGATTAAAAACTGTAACACCCGAAACGTTTCGAGGTATTACAACTTTTTTATACATCTTACTTCCTTGTATCTTCAATGCCTGGTTTGTGCGTGGATGAGGTGATTCTTTAGAAAGATCAATATGCCGTCGACGACAAAAAATAGACTAGCGAAAATGTGGGAAAGACGAAAACTGATGAACCAAGCTGTTCGACAGGTATTATTCAATCAGAACATCCATACCAATATTATACATGCGAAAGTAACTCTGTCTGTCTGTCTGTCTGTTACGCTTTCAGGCTAAAACTACTGAACCGATTTAAATGAAATTTGGTACACAGATAATCCAGAGCTTGAGAAAGGACATGGGCTAATTTTTATCCCGGGAAGGTTGAAGATCCCCCAGGAACGCGGGTGAAGCCGCGGGGAGCCACGAGTAACATATAAAAATAAGTTTAAAAAGTGGTTTAAAATTAATTTCAAAGAAACAGTATCTGTTATATAATATACTACTATATAACATAGAAGATTTGATTAATTTTTGTTTAATTAGTTTTATTTGTTTTAAAGAAGCTCATAATTAAGCTGCATTAAAGAATAATTTATTGTATAATAGGATTAATAATTCGAGTCAGAGAAATGACAAGTGCAACTGTCACTGATACAAAAAAGGGTGACCCGCTACAATAGTGATGTTCGGCAGTTTTGTTCTTTCAGTATCCGATACATAAATGTAGTCGAAAATCCCAAAATTTAATTTATTTTAAACTAAATTTGAATTTAATTGAAACCAAATTTAAATAAATAAAATCGAATAAATGTTATTAATTTAATTAACCTAACATAGGCTAATCATCCAATTTATGCTTAATTAAAAAAAAATGAATAAATGTACGAATAAATATAATTTATTTGTCCAGTACCCGTATAAATAGTCACTTCCAAAACAAAATGGGGTCCATAGCGTGACAAGTGATGACTATAGTTCTTCCAATAGCCCAAAACAAATAATATACATAAGAGTATTTTATGTAATATTTAATTACCTACCGTGTATGTCTTCTGTTTTATTACCATAAATTACATATTTTTATTTATATAAAGGCAATTTGACATTGAATAAAAAAAAGGAAACTCTAGTCGAGTTTCCTTTGTCCTTAGCCGACTTTTAGTTGTAAAACTTCAATCTACCACAACACTATTTATTTGGGACTAAAAAACTGCAACACTGGAAATGTCATTTCTATGCCTACAATGAATAATCTGATTATAGTTATGTTTGTTTGTCAATAGATTTTTTTTAAAGAAACTGCAAATTTATGTTAAAGGAGAGTTCATTATATTCATATTTATTTATTCCCTACTTATTTTATAGTACCTAAAGTAATAAAACACCGATTTTGTCCATATAATGTGTTAAATTTTTATACTCGTAAAACCCGAAACAAAACCATGGTAACGCCCGAAACAAAGTATTTTTTTTTTTAATAGTAGAACCTTATTTGTGACTGTAATTATGTGGTAGCTGGATAGTAAATATTATACTTTTGAAAATTCGCTGAATTTCATATAAATGTAACAGTAGTCAGGTGATAGAGGCAAAATCGTGAAACGCCCGAAACGCACACTACTCAACTTATAAAATTGTTTTTTTTTATGCTAAACTCTACAAATTTTATAATTAAGATAAAAAAGTAAAAACGCTGAGAATAAGACATTTTAATCGCTAAAATATCATTTCAAAGTACATTAAAATGTAGACTTTGGTTGTACAAACGTAACGCTCGAAACGATGGAATGACCCTATATTATTCTTTTTTTTAATTATTATAGTTTACAAGATACATTCTATTTAAGTACCTGTATAAATATGTAACTTCAAGTAATTGTGATATTTGTAAATATATAAGTGGGTAGTTCTAAGAATGTACTTTAATGAATATATGTATTGGGTCTTGGCAAACAGTCTACGAATATACATTAACCATTAAGTGTGTCTCATTGCTCCATCCTAATCCAGACTACCACCCAGGATATTCCTCAATACTCTTCAGTAATGATAAAACCAAAACATATTGATTTAAATCAAAGTCAAGCCAGGCATGTAAACCAACCAGAGCTGTGTACATGCAACATGATGTGGGTATGGTAATGATATGTAAAAAAACGTACCGGGCCCGTCTATGTGCGCCACCACGTCGGTGAGGTCGTCGTCCCGCAGCACCAGCTTCATGCCGGCGGGCGGGCTCGCCGCCAGCCGCCGCAGCTCGCGCGCCACCCCGCGCAGCACTTGCGGGCACACGTTCTCAACGTTCGACATGATGTCGACACTCACTGCACTGTACTGCTCTGCACTGCACTGCACAACTAACACCCACTGAGCGCCCAATCCCAGACGTAAAACGGGCAACAGGACGACTACCGCTCACTCGCTCCACTCTCGATGCCAGCTTACCCTCACCATCACTTTTCTGTCTACCGACCGCCGAATGCAAAGATTTCTGTCTGGACTATAATATAACAAAGAATTCAGAGAAAAATATCAAATCGAATGCACTTATTTTATTATTGCATCAAGACAAATAACGTACGTAAAATTCACTTTTCAGCGTATTGACAATTTCTATGTGTAGTGTATTTATTTGATGGACTGACATGATAAGATAGATGTAACGCTGTGTTGCCATATTGTAGTAGAGTCAGAAACATTAATATGCAATCTCCATGGCTATGAATTAATTGATATTCTCGAAGGTCATGGATTTTTAGTCGTGACATTAGTTGAAAAACCGGTATAAGGTCTATATTAATTAAATGTATTTACAAGTTGTACGATTGTACCGTATCGTATTTATTATTACTATTTAATAAAGAAAGTCACCCGTAGCACTACATCTCTATTGGCAATAATGCTCTTTACGATTTAATGTGGTTTGAGATAATTTGAAAACTTATAATAGTATGTTTTTCCTAGGTAAGTTGCGGCCAAGAAGTTATCTATAATAACAAACTTTTATATTTTGTATTGCTATTGTAATGTGTTTGAAAATTAAAGTGTACAGCGTTTTATCGCAGGCAGGCATTTTAAGAATTTTGGGAAAAAAGTAATGAAATTAGTATAAGATTAAAAATAGAAGACAGGGGTGATGAATTCAGAATACCACCAAGTAAATTCTTTATCTCTAGATATAATAATATTATTAAATTTATTAATAAATCATTTAATCATTAGTATATAGATAGGAGATAAGTGAGCCATGTTTGTAAAAAAAAAATATACGGATACATTGTGCCGCGCAAATTTCAAAAGTAATCATTCAGCTTCTTGCTCTTCAAATTAAGGAATATACGGGATTTTAAGTAATTTCAAAGGAATTCAGAGGAAAACCAAATTATTAATTGAAAACACTGATCAAGATTGAATTGAATTCGTGACGTGACGCCGAGGACGGCGCGCAGCGTCAAAAATAAATCCAGGTGCGGCGCCGCGCCGCGTCGCGTCAGTCAATAACCAATTAGGTTAGGTTCCAAACCAAAGCAAAGTAGTGGTGAGTCGGTACGGGTTTTCGTAATACCGAAACTAGTTATTGGTATGATACCGAATACCGTATTTAAAACTATTTATTTTAATAACTAGGTATTGGTGATACCGAGCTCTGGGTTCGTAGGTTAACCTACTAGGTACGATATTAGAACGTTTGGTATTTTGGTTTGTATTAAAATATTGTTTCACAGATAACTGCAATTATTAGCGCATTTTAATCACCTGACCTACGAAAGTACAAAGAGTTATGTTTCACCGCGTATCTTGTTTGTATGTATCTATTCAGTGTGAGTCGGTCGGTTCGGTATCGGTACGTGCGTACTCTAGTTAACACAAATAAATAGTTTTACGCAATAAATAGTTATTGTGGAAGGCAATACCGTATTGACGGTATTACACCAATACATAGTTATTGAAACTATTTACGGTACATAACGCCCACTTCTAAAGCAAAGCATTCGACCGGCCGGCGACCGGCTGGCTGACAACAGTGACAACTGCGCTGCGCTGCGTACCTGCTTTCGCTAATTAATGTGTTCCCGGCCGGCTTAAGCAGATTGTTCTTGCCCGGTTCACAGCTTTAGTTTGTGGATATGAATTTTAAATACCTATAATAAGTGAAATTAGATGGCTAATAGTAATGAATTTTTAATAAACATGTAAGGGAACTTTAAGGCCGTACCTGTACTCTAGTTAATCGACGGCAAAGGATCACGGTTAGTCTCGTCGCGTAGTATGCCCATGGCAAGGCGTTTGGCCGTGGCGTGGTGAGATGTCGGAAGAGCGGGTGCAAGCATTGGTGGGTCCGGTGGGTGGGGTGGGTGGGAGAATGGAGGCGGACGAGCCGTTCAGAATACGAGTGAACCTGCAGCGCTACTTCTCGGACGAGCGCGCGCGGTGCTACCTGATGGTGAGCGCGGCGCGCACGGGGCTGTGGCTGGAGGAGCGGCTGCGCGTGGTGTTCGGGCTGCGCGGCGCGCTGCGGCTGCTGAGCGGCGGCTACCTGCTGCCGCCCGACGAGCCGCTGGCGGTGCTGCGCCGCGACGACCTAGTCGAGTCAGTACTCTACACTGTACACTCTACACCCACCCGTCATATCATACACCTAGCTGAGATTATTCTAATATTGTCACAAATTTAAAGCCAGAGTACAGTAATTATCTACCCGGACCTGTGTGTTTTCAGATTTTTTTTCTTTATGGCCAGAGAATTTATTTACTATAAACTATGTAAGT